>NW_021025540.1:1370135-1524723 GCF_004153795.1 Camellia sinensis | reverse complement strand
TTTAGGTGGCGACTCTGTATCTGGCAAAGCAGTCTATTTTTGGCAATTTGATTCAAAATTGATTTTCCAAAGGATTTGTTAGATTTGGACTCTTTGGTATTTATCTATTTCACATTTCACTTGTGAGATCAGATCCAGAACCATGGGAGTTTATTACTGTAGGGCTTATTCGTGTCACGACCCAAACCCACCCCTATGGGTTTAGCACCGTAACCGGCCAGTAATCCGTGATTACCAAAGGCCAGCTTAACAGTAATAACAGTAATACAGAGTACAGGGGCTAGCGGAAGCCAAAACAGTAATAAAAGATGTCCAATGAGCTGTGACAGTCTATATGCAAAAAGACTTTTCATAACACATTCACATTCGAAACAAAGCAGTATGTACATACATATACAAGCATTTAAGTTAGGGACCAAATCCCTACCATAACAGTACAGTGCAAGTCTATACAGTATTACAAAACAGAGACAGAAGGGTGAACTGAGACACCCCAAAAAGCCTAAGTTTGAACACACTTGGAACCTCGTAGTGAGACACGTTGGTTGGCTTGACAAAAAGGGAGTTTAACCCAACACTCCTAGCTCCGATCCGGTGCCTGGACACCTACATATATATATAAACAATGAGCTAAAGCCCAGTGAATAGCATATGCGTAAAGAGGTTAGGAATGAATGTCTTTTCAGTATTTAAAACAGTCATTTGAACAGTATATCAGTTATTTGACCATAGCAGTCATAAGTGGTACATCTAATAGCAAACAGTACAGTAGGTCTTAACAGACCGAACAGTCAGTTGATGGCCATCATATTAGTAAACAGTAGTGGTTTCAAACATGGAAACCAACAGAGATCTCTGTGACAGTAGCAGTACAGTACAGTAACAGTAAATTGCTATGAATGCCACGAATACAGTTCGCAAATAGGACAAACATTCATTTAGTAAGAAATATCATAAAATATTCGTGATTGAATATATCTTTACAACATTGTTACTCACAGAGCACTGGGCTATAGATAGGCTAGAGCGTCCTCGAATGCCAACCCTACACAGTTACAGAACGAACATACACTAAGTTACACACTTGAGAATCAATGACTTAGTCCCTATCTTGACTCGGTGTGGTTTTACATCAATATCCTCATTAAGATGCGTTAAACAAGGTCTAGGAATGCCTAGGATGAAATGAGGATGCAAAGATGTACTTTAAAACACTTTTCAAACTTTTCAGAAAACAAGGGTCTCGCTCGAGCGTGGCTTTTTACGCTCGAGCGGACATGCAGACAAAGGATCTCCGCTCGAGCATGACTTTCCTCGCTCGAGCGGACTGCAAAAGTACTGGATGCATGAAATTCACGCTCGACGGACCCCCCGCTCGAGCGTGAGACACAAGTCCTCGCTCGAGCGGACTGTAAACACATGCAAAGTACTGGATACACGCATTTTACGCTCGAGCGTTACTTTACTCGCTCGAGCGGACTGCATAAACTCAGAGTGTACGCTCGAGCGTGAAGTTCCTCACTCTAGCGTGGATCCAAAATTTGAAATTTCCAGATTTGTCTCCAAGCATGAAACTCAACATTTAAAGCATCAAATTCCATCATTTTGGGCTAATTTTTTGGAAAACACTTTAAAACTCATATTATATCATGTTTCAAAGATCAATTTGCAAAATCAAATCCCAAAGGTAGTTCAGTTGAACCCATTTCCAAACAAAACTTCAAGAACATGATGTACATGCAACATGCAAGTGTTCAATTGAAATCAAAGCTTCAAATACTTGACCAAATGAGCCAATCCTTCCAAAACATGATGAATTCATGAACTATAACCCAAATATGGACATGCATGTGAGGATTCTATAAAAACAACCTCAAAATTCAAGAATGTAAACATGCATGCATGATTCAAGCTCACTATTCCACATTTTAAGCCATAACTTAGCTCTAGACTTTAACCTTCTTCTAAACCATGCAAGAACCAACTCAATTCATAAACAAGAAGGTAAAAGCTCTACCTTAAGTCTTCAAGTTCAAGAACGGAAGCTCAATTATGCAATCTCTCTTCAAAATCTTCAAGTCTCCAAGCTAAATTTGTTGAATTCAAGTTTTTCCTCTATCTCACTCTCTCACTTACCGTTTGGTTTCTCAAAGATGAACAAAAGATGTAACCAACATGAATGAGGTAGAAAAGGGATGGTCTAGTGTCAAGCCACTAAGTGGCAATTAGGTAATAAACTCAAGTTGATGTATTTTACCTTTATTTAATCTAATTTAATCATACCAAATCAAATTTCAATTAAATCTACCATACAATCACATAAATTCTAATAGTCATGAAACACTAATCAATTCCAGATTCGGCCGTCAATAAGGCCTTCAATTTACAGTTTAAAACATAAAACATGAACAGATCATTAGCAGTCAAACAGATAGACATGCGTTTAAACTAATACACTCAATCAATCAGTCAGGATTTCAGTCAATCAGTCACTTAACATGCTTAATCATAGATTAGCACTAATCAGTGGTGAGGGTTGTCACAACAGTGAAGGCAAAGAGTTGCCAAGACTTTGGAAAACTTGCAACTTGAAGTTTTTCTATCATTAAATTTTTTGTTTTTTTAAAGTTTTCTGTTATTAGCCGGAGTAATTAATAAAATTCTAGCTTGATTTCTGATTTCAAACTTATGTAATACGGTTGACTAGTCCCTTGGCGATGTTTCTGATTGAAACATGACAAATAACTTAGACTTATTATATGTCAGAGTTAAATTATACTTGCCTATAATAGAGTTGAACTAAATTGGCGATGTTTCTGATTGAAACATGACAAATAACTTAGACTTATTATATGGCAGAGTTGAATTATACTTGCCTATAATAGAGTTGAACTAAGTTGGCGATGTTTCTGATTGAAACATGACAAATAACTTAGACTTATTATATGACAGAGTTGAATTATACTTGCATATAATATAGTTAAACTAAGTTAGATTAACCTAGATTTGCTATATCGGCAAAGTCAAACATAGATTGGCACTAAGTGCATTTGAGTAAGATCAAATAGAGGAACCAAGGTTGAAGAACCTCGGTTAGTCTCTGTTTAATATAACTCCAGCGACAAGGTCATAGCCACATGCTTAATGAGAACCCAAATGGAACTTAAGTTCACATTAGGAGGGTAGAGAGCTGGGGAATGATGTCTGAAAGTTGGAATTTACAAAGCTAAAGTTGGTTTAACACTGGTTGAAATTCTGAGAAAAATTTACAAGTTGAAGTTAAGCCGAGGTTATGTTGAAAGAACGTGGGTTTAACACTTGTTGAAAATTTAGGAAAAAATTTACAAGTCGAAGTTAAGTAGAAGTTATGTTAAAAGGAGTATCTACGTACTTGTCGAGATTATCATGTTGCCAAGACTTGGAGAATAATGGAAGACAGAGATCTTGATAAATAAAAGTGAAGTAGCAAGTTTTAAATAAAACACTTGTGAAAATATTTTCAAGTGTTATGCCAAGGCCGAGATAAACAGTCAGTGGGTATATCTGAGGAATTTTACCCGAAGAGATTACACAGTAAAGGTGTACTTTGAAGACATACAAAATATACTAAGTATGGAATCATACAAGACAGTAAAGGAAAGACAAGCATTCAAACACTTAGTCAAAAAAAGAAGACATGCATTCAAATAAGAAAGTTCAAGTATAAAAAGGCACTTCGGCCTGACATTGAAGATTACTTGTTCGGTGTACAAAAAAGGAACATCGGCCAAATACAAAACTAAAAACATTGTTCAAAAACAAAGTATTACAACCAAGAAGGAAATAGAGAAAAAATACAAAAAAATAGAAATATCCTAAGTGCTTGGATTAGCTTCATCGACTGGAGGTGTCGCACTCTTGTCAGCGTCTATGTCAGCATCAATCTGGCAAAGTGTATTATCAAGGCTTTTGTTGGCAGCCTCAACCTCGGCTTCAAAGGTGGACTTTTGAACCACCTCCTCCTTATCCTAAATCAAGTCCAGGACTTGCTCATTTAGAGTTGGGGACTTAGCCTCGGTAGCTTCGGCCTTCTCGGACTGGTTGGCCTCGGCTTCCTCCTCGGACTCAACTTTATCTTCGAACTAGCTTGGATCTCGAAGAGTTGAGTCCTCGGGGACAGCCAACTCCTTTAAAGCAGCCATCCAACCAAGGGTGTAACCCTTGTTGCATGCCTGTTTTACTTGCTTCTTATAGTCTTCACGGACGTCGGCTGCCCCTTCGGCATATGCCTTCTCGTCCGCCGTTTTGATCTCGGCCGCCTTTGTGGCCAAGGTAGTTACAAGCTCGGCTTGGGCTTCGACAGTTTTTGCTTCAGCCTATTTCTTCTCGACCTTCAGAACCTCAATGACGGCCTCTGCAGCGCTTGCCCTCTCATCGGCCTCTTCTTGAGCTTGTTTGGCTGCCTTGGCCTAGTCAATCAGCCCTTTCATCTTGGCCTCGGCGTTCTTGAGCGACTTAAGCAAGCCAGCAACTTCCTTTGTCTTACGGGTCAACTCCTTCTTAATTTCGAAGGCTTGCATCGCGAAGGAGTGGGCATGCTGGATCGCCTAGAAGAAATGGAAAAAACAAAAGTTAGTAAAAATCTTTAAGTATGAAAAAACAGAGAATGGAGAATACTAAGTGTTAGAGGCTTACTTGTACGGAGTGCTGCAACATCATAGCGAAATTCTCGTATTCGCTGACCTCGACGTTGCGATTGAGGTCTTTTGGAAGGAGCAAGGCAGTAGAGATGGCAACGCCGACTTCAATGTCAATAGCGCTGTCACCAGCTCTGACTGGCTTGTCCTTAATTGTAATTGATGGGACCCAGGAGTCGTCAAATTTAAGGGACCCCAAGGTTGTAGCAAACCCCGACCTCAGCTTCTTTGACCGAGTTGATTCGGAGGGAGCAGCCTCTGTGGGCCTCTTTCCGGTGGCAGAGGCACTTTTTTCTACCTCAGCTATTTTTGAGATCGGCAAGGCGTCCTCAGAGTCGATCTGAGTCACTTTTGCCTTGGCTTAGGCTTTCTTCAGCCTATTTGGCTTTGGTTTGGGTTGAGACTGAGAGAGTGAAGACTGAACTGTGACGACATTGGGGATATCAGCAAGAAGGTCTTCAGCAATGGCCTTTTGTCACTCCATTTCGTCAGTAGAAATGGCAACAATAACTTTAGTACCAAGGCGGATCGCTGGAAGTGCGGTTGGTGAGTTAACTGGATCGAAAGAGGACGCCTCGGCACTTCGGCGTCTTCAGCTGCGAGTCCTGCCTGCTGGTGCAAAAAGGGGAGCTCGACGTTAGCGTTGGCGCTGAGAGGATGGAATCAGTTGTGGAGCTAAAGTAGATGGTTGTTCTGCTGGGGCAGGGGTTGATCCCTGATCTGGCCGAGGTGACGAAGTTGTAGCAAAAGGAGGGGACTTGCTTTTCTTTAGGTTGTCGGGAAAAATGGACTTGTAGGTTGGGATATAGTTGAGCAGCAGAGGAGCTTTCCGCTGGTCAACTGGCAAATCCAACAACTTTTTGAAATCCTTGCTAGGATAGAAGGATTTGCGAAAGCCTTTTGGTGTTTGAGGAAGTACGGCAAGAAAAAAACAAGCATTAGAACATTTAGAAGGAACAAAGTATTAAAGACTTGAAAGCAATTAAAGTGTCACTTGGCTCTTACCATCTCCCTCTCTGAACACTGTTTGGCTTAAAGGTAGAGGTTAAGGTCATCCTCTGGACCGAACTTCCAGTTGCCCGAGATGATGAAATAATCGTCTCCGGCGCCCTTGTTGGAATCAGGGAGGTCAGCGATAAGTTTTTATTCCATCGACCTTGGCTTGAGGTAATAAATGTAGTTTTTTCTAACTTCAGGCCATGCATGGTATAGCAATATTGGATATCGGCTAAGGTTATCCTAGCGTTTTCTCGGCGTGCTAAGGCAATGATACCATTAATGACTCTGTAAGAGTTAATAGCTAATTGCATCGGGTTAAGCTTATAGTAGTGAAGGACTTCTCGGAAGAGGCTGTCAAGAGGGAACCTAAGTGCACACTCTATAAAGGCTACTACTAGGAATGGCATAGAGTCGTCTTTGGGCATGATGGAGTCCTCCTCCCCTGCCAACCTAAGATGGACATCGGCTGGAATGGCAAACTCATGCCTGAAGTATTCTAGCTTAGTTGGGGTATCTACCCCCTACCTAAACATACCCATAACGTCGGCTAAATAGGGGAAGTGTAGGATTTGAAGAGGAAGTGGTTTGTTAAAAAAGACCTCGGCTTAAAGTCAAAGCAGAAACCGGGGCAAGGGTTTTTCTAGATCAATGGGAGATTGTTACAGTTTTCCTAAAGTTTGTAGGTTCTAAGGCAAATCCTAAACCTAAGACTATGAAAACAAGAATTGAAGGCAGAAATCTGGAGAACACAACAAGAAAATAGAAAAGAACATTGCATAAAATATAAATGTGCACAAATTGAAGACAGTGGCAATTTATAAAGAAATATCAAGTGTATGAACAGTGTGTGAGCATGTGTAACATACCCAGAAACAAATTGCAAGCAAGGCAAAATATTACAACTCAAATGAAGATTCAAGAACATGAATAAAATCACAATAGCAGTGTACAAGCATAACAGTTTGAAGTGAAACAAGAAATTGAAATGAAGGGAAGCAGCCGCTTACTAAGAAGAATGACGCCGGTGAAATGAACGCCGAAGTCAGACAGTGATGACGAATGTAGTAAAACGGTGGATACTTCACCCGTGGAGGTGAATGGAAACGGTTGCAGAAAGCTTTGAGAAGATGACAATGGCAGTTTAGAGAGAGAGAAAGCTTAAAGCATAGAGAGAAATCATAAAATGTGAAGCGAAAAGACGAAGAGAGAGGGAAGCGTTTTTTTATCAAAACACGAAATGGCGACAAAATCGCAATTAGTGTACCTAGGACGACGTGCTTGTCAGGCGACGCACACAAGTGCGATGCGACTTAATAGCGCGTGTTAGGTACGGTTCAATAGGAAAGAGACACGTGGCAAAAACGATTGAGTTACTGTGCGTGATAGCTCATACACGTATAGAAACTCTTGGAGTTCTTGATTTAGTGGGGCAAGACCTCGGTAAGGGGAATGATCTCGGCTAAGAAAACTTGATCAAACTTGGTTATTGATTCTAAAGCATTGATGAAAACAAATTACAGGTCTTGGTCATATGGAGCCGGTGAATGATGACCTCGGTAATAAAATATAGAGCAAGCTTAGCCAACATGCTATGTGAATGAGTGATATAGGTTCCACTACCTCATGATGCCGAGGTAATAGAACCTAGGGGGCAGTTGTGGAGGCATATTTTTGTGAATAACAACACGTGGCCGAGGTGACACCAAAGTGCCAGTCGAGGTGCCATGTGTCCTGGTCATGGATCCGAGGTAATCTGGGCTAGGCCGAGGTTATCTGCGGAGATACCAGAATCCGAGATGAACGGATAAGGGACAAGAGTCCTAGAATGTGAGAGGACTTCAGTTTGGATAAAGATAAGACTCTTAGGGGGTTTATCCCAATCTAACTGGGAGTCCGGGATTAGCATTGAAACAGAGTCCATTGAAGCTAGGCTTCTATCGGGATCAAGTTAGTGTTGGCTATAAAAGGGAGGCACCTTCGTGGGTCTAAGGTACGCTTTTTGCATTCTGAATAGTAAGTTAAGCACTTTTGCTATCTTTGAGAGATAACTGACTTGATCGTCGGAGTACCCCCAGGTGGACGGACCACCACCAGAATCTCATCTTTCTGTGACAGGTCGTTCGGGCGCAATCTATTTTGCTGGTGTTCTCCAGCTGAGTACCTGTTTGGCAGTGTGGTCAGAAATCAACACCCACGGGTACCATAAACCTAGAGACCTATTTAAGCTCGGACTCGAAAGCGTTTAGATCCACAAACCTAAAGATCTGAAGCACTTGGCTTCGAACGAATTCGAACGCAATCTAGAAGTCGCTTCATTAATGAGTCCTAGAACACTTATGGGTTCGGAGCTTTCCAAGATCTACACACCAGAACCATAGGTGTGATGGCGTCGGAACAAAGGACCCGATCCCGAGGACGATAAGTGAAGATAAATTCACTCTTCGGTTAAACTAGCCTATACTTGGGTCGAGATGGCATGATCTAGGGGGTCTTTCAGACTCAACGATATTTGCAGCAGGGAATTCTCTTGAACTATCCCTGACCCTTTTGCGGCAGGGCATCCTCTGGGGCTACCCTTGATCTTTTGGGATGATTGGGGGTTATTGGTTAGGTGTGACTAAGAAGAAAGGTTTGCCAACAAATTGATCTTCTCTTCAGGGTTCTCCTCATCGTTGAAGAGGTCACCTCATCGGACAAGGTAGTTAAAGGGAATATTTCCCATGTGCCTTGCACATGGGCTCTATCCTACATCATAAGGTACCTATAAATAGCACCCACCCATAGCTTTACAAGGGATGGATTATTATATGTCTCTCTCTACCAGTGGCGGGTGGGGCACACCATCTTTGTAAAATTTTGAAAAATTGCACCTTTACCATGCAATTTTGAATATTTACAAAAGAAATTTGCATTTTGGCTCCATCAAAATTTGTATAATTTTACTTTTATTACCCTAAAGTTTGAAATTTTTGATTATTTTCATTAAATTTTTAGTAATTATAAAATAAATTAGTATTTTAGCTATCCCAAACCTTTGAAAAATTTCATTACTTTCATGTAATTTTGAGTATTTATAAAATAAATAAATATTTTCGTTTTCAAAATCTATATAATCTTACTTTGATTCCTTTAAAATTTATATAATTTTGCTTAACCCTTCATACAATTTCTATTGATGTCTACTTGACAAAGATGAATCAATATATCACACTTCTTTATTTTTATGTTACGATTTAAAGCATGTAAATAATACTAGGGAATTCTATTTACCCCCAAAAAAATATTTAAGTGAGCCCAATTTTTCAGTACACCCTATTAAATTATTTGGGGTTATAATTTATTCTCAGTACATCTAATTTTTTTCCTAAATTACCCTTTTGAGGTACACTCAAATAAAATAAATTAAAAAATTCAAAGAAGAACTCTTTGAAAAATCTTTCTTTTGTTCACGTACATATAGGGAATACGACCAAAGAACCTGGCATTGGTGAAAGCGATACCGACGAAAGAGAACGGCGAAGGAGGACGGCAAAAGAGAAGGAGAAAGAGAGGTTGAATTTCGCGTTCGGACTTTCAGAACCAAACAAATTCACTTTGTTCGGATGCACACTACCGAATAAAGCAAATTTGTTTTGTTTTGAAAATCCGAACAATAATGACGAAAGCATGCTAAATATTTGTTTTTATGTTAAAAAAATACAAAAATCAATAATTGTACTTTGATATTTATGTGAATGCTCATCTCCTCTTTGATGGATTGCTTCAAAAAAATTGTTTTGATTGTTACTTTCATCCATTGTTTGATTTGATTCAAACTTTTTTTTAATTGCAAGTAACAATATGATAAAAAAAAAAACAATAATATTGATAATAATGGTAAGTTTTGGTGAGGTGTATTGGAGTTTTGAAGTTTTGAAGTGAGGAAGAAGAAGAAGCAAAAATAATTGAAACTGGGATAAGATGATAATGAGATTTGAATAGAAATAATACGTACAATTGATCAGGGTGTGTTATGAGAAAAAAAAAATATTTTATTTTAAGATTTAATAAATGATGTCCTTATTAGTAAATTCACATTAAGATATAATAGAAATTAAAATTTTAAAAATTTAAATAAATTGATTATACTGTGATAATTTTTGAGTTCAAATATTGAATTATTAGCCCACATCTACCAACCCCAATAATTGGTGGCTGGATATTACTCACATTCTTGATGACCTCTTTGAAAGCGGTGGATAAACCAGCATCAATAGAAGATCCACTTCTTAAAAAATGGGTTCATTATTTTGAATGAAATAATGAAAAAATGTTGATTAATATTCATAGTTCACCCTCCATGGAAAGTGGGTGAAGAAAACTATTTTTCAGTAATTTTTGTTGGGCTGTAAATTAAGAAAATTATTTAGGGGTTGTTTGGGATGACCTAAATAAGTGTACTTTTTGTCTTTTTACGAAAAGATGTGCAGAAAAGTAGAGAAGTGATGTGATAAAAAAAAGATAAAAAGATGGATTATTTTGCAATGGCCAAACTTGGCCTAAGTGCTCCTCCGTGAGGTTATATGTGCCTTCAAATGAATTTTTATTGGTTGAAGTAATTAGGACACACCATTTTTATATCATCTCATGGGACAAATGCCTTAAGTTTAAGGATTATTTGGAATGATCTAAATAAGTGTACTTTTTAATTTTTTACGAAAAACGTAAAATATAAGTCAGATTTGAAGTGATGTGATAGAGAGATAATATAATTTAAACAAGATAATATGAATTAAATAAAATAATGACTTTTTAACTTTTTTTAATTTATGTCAAACTAAGCCTTAGTCTCATCCATTCTTTTTGATCAATTTTATTGATCATGAACATTACATGCATATATATCTAAAAATTATAAGTGAAATGGTTGTCCGTCATTAACTTAGATATTAAGAAAAGTAAGATATGAAATATTAAAAGTTTAACAAAATAAAATATGCAACAGTGATATGACATTTGGTTCCACTTCCAACAATAATGATAGAAATCATTAATTTTGAAACTTTAAAAAGATCATTAATAACATGACACTTAATAAAAAAAGAAAAAAAATACAACATTAAAACCAAAATATCAAATTATTTATGATAAAATTCACTGTCATATCATTAATAATAACACTAATTAATCTTCCCACTCATTTTTCCGCTTCCAATTTCAACAGGAAAAGAAAAGGTAAAGAAAGGAGAAATAAGTTACCTGTATGTAGAGTCATGACAAGAAAGTTAATCACCCAACTTGTCAGATAGCGGTCCATAAACAATCGCATAAAGTAGTTCTAGTTCTAGTTCTAGTTCTAGTTCTAATTTTGTTTTTTTGGCGCATTATCAGTTGATTTGTTTTTTTTTTTTTGGATTATATTATTTGTAATAAGTATTTTCAATTTTTTCTTTTTTTTACTTATTTTTTATGTCTCTCAAGACTTGACAATCCTAAAAATCTTTAAAAAAAATTTAAAATTTTGAAAAATTCCACTAATGATAAAATAAATTCAAATTTTGTTGAAAAAGCCTTCAAGAGTCCACTAAGGGTGCATTTGTTTGGACGGACTGGATAAGGAGGGATTATAATTCATCGGACTGTTAGTTCTGGGATATATTGTCCCTGGACTATTTGGTCAGACTAGATTTGTATTCTATGTTTGTTTAGTCATGGGATTAGAGGTCTGGATTGGACTATTCTATTGAATCCCATGTTTGTTTGGGATATTATTTCATACAGAGTAAAATTTTACTTTTAGTTTCAGAATGTAAAATTTTACTTTCATACAGAGTAAAATTTTACTTTTAGTTTCAGAATGTAAAATTTTACTTTCATACAGAGTAAAATTTTACTTTTAGTTTCAGAATGTAAAATTTTACTTTCATACAGAGTAAAATTTTACTTTTAGTTTCAGAATGTAAAATTTTACTTTCATACAGAGTAAAATTTTACTTTTAGTTTCAGAATGTAAAATTTTACTTTCATACAGAGTAAAATTTTACTTTTAGTTTCAGAATGTAAAATTTTACTTTCATACAGAGTAAAATTTTACTTTTAGTTTCAGAATGTAAAATTTTACTTTCATACAGAGTAAAATTTTACTTTTAGTTTCAGAATGTAAAATTTTACTTTCATACAGAGTAAAATTTTACTTTTAGTTTCAGAATGTAAAATTTTACTTTCATACAGAGTAAAATTTTACTTTTAGTTTCAGAATGTAAAATTTTACTTTCATACAGAGTAAAATTTTACTTTTAGTTTCAGAATGTAAAATTTTACTTTAATACAGAGTAAAATTTTACTTTCATACAGAGTAAAGTTTTACTTTCATATAGAGTAAAATTTTACTTTTATACAGAGTAAAATTTTACTTTCATACAGAGTACTTTCATACAGAGTAAAGTTTTCCTTTCATACAGAGTAAAATTTTGAATTTGGACAAGCTAAGAGAAAGATGAGAGGGTCAAAGATGTAATAAAGCTAGCCAATCCCATGGGATACATTATCTCATAGATTCTGTCCCAGGCCCCCCAGGGATACAATAAGCCAGTGAATTCCGGATTAATAGTCCGGAGGGATTATTAATCCAGACCAAAAAATCCATACCAAACAACGGACTATTAATCCCTCCGGATTAATAGTCCAATCCCATGAGTTATCCTTCAAAACAAACGAGCTGTAAAAGACTAAAAAAAGTAGTTTTTTTATTTTTTTATTTTTTGCTCTTTGTCTTTAATGATTTTTTTTCTTTTGGGGATTTTTTAAATAAAAAATAATTTTTGGAACCTTCTGGACTAGAGGGACTTGAAAGTAAAACTTTTTTATACAATTTTATTTTTTTTAACTAAATTTTTTTATAAAAAATTCAAAATAACTATAACTTTTTGTTACAACCATGCCCATTACAAGGGGAAATATTAAGTTCTAACAAAATAATAATAAATTTTATAAATATCAATAATTAAAATTTTAAATTTTTTTATAAATCAGTAATAATTTGATAATTTTCCCGTTACAATTCGTTACAATCATGGTCATGAAACACTTTCAGGGCCGGTGGCTTTACAACTTTCCATCTTTTTTTTCCTTTTCCATTTTATCTAATATTCTCACAGTGCAAAAGGCTTTTTGATTAACTATCAGGCTTTATTTGTTTCAGAGTTAGAGTATGAGATCAGATTAATAGTGAGGAGT
Source organism: Camellia sinensis (assembly GCF_004153795.1). Taxonomy (NCBI): domain Eukaryota; kingdom Viridiplantae; phylum Streptophyta; class Magnoliopsida; order Ericales; family Theaceae; genus Camellia; species Camellia sinensis. Next base: position 1,511,833 of record NW_021025540.1, on the reverse strand, counting down.
GACTTATAAACATCATATTGCACGAAGACGAAATAATCTTCTCGTATAATTATGTTGATCAAGTTTGTATTCCTTCAAACGTCGTCGCTTTACTTCCTGAAAACACAAACGTGAGCTAGCCGGCAGGTGTGTGCCGGATACCTCTCCGATGCCTAAGTCAGCAAATAGACAATAGACAAAAAGCTCTGTGTTTTTAGAGTAGAAATTATGATACATATACATAGGTCTGTTATGAGCTTTTATAGATTCTGCCTGGTACAATCCTAGTAGAACTTCAACTCTCTTTAGTAGAGTCCTCCTAGGAATCATAAAGATAATGTTCATCTTTCTACACCATCCCCACTGCTTAACCAAGTGAGATGGTTTCACCATGGTCGGATAATGTCACAACCGAGCTAACACTAGCCTTTCTGACACACTCACCTTGGTGCTTTCATGGGCAATGCCTAGCTCGGCTCTCCGCCCACCTATATCTCGGTTCAGAACACTCAGACCTAGCTAATAACAGCCATCTTTGACCGAGCTAACGGGGCCAAGGTCCAAGTTGTGTAGCCCATTGACCTCGGCCCATAGCTTAGTCCATTCTAATATCTAGACCTAACTCGGCCCTAGTTCACAAAAATCACCCTCTCAATTGCCCTTTAATTCTATCTGCAACACGTGATTTGGGATTACTCGTTACAGCCAAGCTAAATGCCCAAGCTTCCAACTGAGCTCATTTGTTACCGGGTTACCGATTTGCCCGGTCCAGAAACATCTTGTCAATTGCTCTGCACGTCGTTCCACCTCTCAAGCACGTCTGAATCGTTATCTATTCCCCTGGACACGTGGCTTGCTCCCACTGGTCAATTACACCTACAACACCCGTCTTTGTACCACGAAAATTTGAACTGTCCCGCCCAATCTTGTGCTTATACGAAAACCCAACTTTCGAATCAAACACTCTTATTGTTCATCTTCTCTCCCTCGCCTCCTGAGTCTCCATATTCACGACCATAGCACCTACAAAGCTCGTGTTCTAATTGGCATCCTTACTATTTTTGTCTCCGTCCTTTCATTTTAAATCTGTAAGTGGCTGAACTCCTTTCTTTTTTGTTTATTCCGCGAGTATATATAGTATAGAAATATATATATATATATATACATATGTCTTTTTTTTTCAAAACGCATTCCTGTAGTTTCACATAAATGGGTAAGGACCACCAAATCCCCAAAAACCACATGCCCAGACCTCAAACATACTTTAGCTGGATTTTCAATCAATCTGGAATGCGAGTCTTTGATGCAAAATAATACCACGACCAAGTTAGGAACCTGTTTGTGATAGGTGTGCACTCAACCGAACTAGGAAACCTCACCCAATAACCGAGCTAAATCATTGAGCCACCTTGTAGGGGGCTGGTTATGTTCGCCCTTCTATATACTGATCCAGGTGATCGGCGGCCACCAACTCCTCCAGATGTTGCCTCAATAGTGTGTAATTTTCAGTTCGGTGCCCCTTTTCATCATGGAAGGTGCAACGATACCTCTCATCGTAACGTTTTTATGCTTCTCCTAACTTGGCTGGCTGCCAAACGAAGGGTTCATCGCGTATCTCACTAAGAATCCGGTAGATAGGTTTGTTGAATACCGTGGTAATGGCAGTATGGACTCTCAACTTCCTTGTTTGGGGGTCCTCTCTGTTGGCTCGTCTACCTCGCCCATTCTTGCCTGGTTGTTCTACTGTATTGACTTTTGCTGCAGTCTTTTTATCTGGCAACGCTATTGTGCCAGATTTTGCTTTAGCGGGCGCTATCTTTTTCTACCCAGATACGTTCATGCACTCTTTCTATTAGGGCGTCCATCGTAAGGGGCGGCATCATCGTCATTGAATCCCTCAACTTGTTACCAACCGGTAAACCCCGTTTGGACTATGCGATGGCGAGATTTGTAGGGCAATCCCCAATCTGGTCGAAAGTCTCCCAATATCGACTGTTGTAAGACCTCAATGTTTCCTTCTTGCCCATGTCAATGGAGAGTAGCTAGTTAATTTCCACTAGTGTCTTGGTATTCGTTCTGAATCTAGTCACAAACACTTCTGCCAACTGCGCCCATGAGGTTATGCTACCTTCTGGCAGCCTTTCGAACCATGTTAGACCCAGGTCGCCAAGGTTGGAAGGAAATAGGATACACATTAGAGCCTCGTTTCGCCTATACACCCCCATAACCTGGCGAAAGTGGCTTAAGTGCATGTAGGGGTCTGACTTCCCCTCATAAGTAGTGAATTTGGGCTGGTGGAAGCCTGATGGTAGTGGTGCATTCTCAATTGCCAGAACGAACGGCGAGCTCTGTAACCTTGCTAACACTTTGTCTGTTGGTTCGTAAGCAAGACGCGACATTGACATCCCTACCTCGACACTCCCATGTGTCCTAAGGGCCAATCAATGTAGGGTTGAAACCCTACGAAGGTAGTGAGCCCTGGTGTCCTCCTTCCATCAGGCCTTCTCCTCTAGCACTGTTCTTAGGTCTGCTGACCTAGGCAACTCCATGCGCCTAGATGTCATTTGGTGTGCATGCGAGGGCCGATAACTGCTTCCCTCCGTATACGACCTCTTAGTTCTCGTTCTCTCAGACCTGGAGTAAGGAGTCCTTAAGGTTCGTGATTATGTATCGCCTATCCTTAGGCTTCTACTTTCAGCTTGTGATGGTGTGACTTGTCTGCCACGATCTTTTGAGTGGTAAGAGGGCGTGTTGCCTTTGTGCCCCTCTTCCGTCGCCACCTTTTTTTTCTTTATCTAGCACTTCATAGTCTCCATGTCTGTCGCCATCCTCCTTATTAATTTATCTTGCTCCCTCACGTGATCCTCCAGAACTTGAGGATCCAACCTCCGCCTCTGTCTTTCAGGACTTTGAGAGCAGCGGGAACTGGTGCCCCGTTTCTTCTGCGTGTCCCTCCGAGAGTTCCATCGCTAGGGTTCTAATTCTGTCATGGGTGGGACAGAAGGTAAACCTTCGCGCCTCCCTCCTCCCTCCAGGGCTTGCCCATCAATAACAGATTATAAACCTTCACGCCTCCCTCCTCCCACCGGGGCTTGCCCATCAATAACAAATTGCGGCAACTCTTCATTGTGTGTCATTGGTTTCAACCAAAGAGGAAAACTCGATCAAAAGGTTTTGTTCTTTGTGTCTTTTCACAGACGGCGCCAATTGTACGAGGATGAAATAATCTTCTCATATGATCCTGTTGATCAAGTTTGCACTCCTCCAAACGTCGTCACTTTACTTCCTGAAAACACAAACGTGAGCTAGCCGGCAGGTGTGTGTCGGATACCTCTCCGATGCCTAAGTCAGTAAATAGACAATAGACAAAAAGCTCTGTATTTTTTAGAGTAGGAATTGTGATACCTGTACATAGGTCTGTTATGAGTTTTTATAGATTCTGCCTGGCACAATCCTAGTAGGACTTCAACTCTCTTTAACAGAGCCCTCATAGGAATCAAAAAGATAATGTTCATCTTTCTACACCCTCTCCACTGTTTAACCAAGTGAAATGGTTTCACCACGGTTGGATAATGTCACAACCGAGCTAACACTAGCCTTTCTGACATACTCAGCTCGGTGCTTTCATGGGCAATGCCTAGCTCGGCTCTCGGCCCACCTATACCTCGGTTCAGAGTACTCAGACCGAGCTAATAGCAGCCATCTTTGACCGAGCTAACGGGGCCAAGGTCCAATCTGCGTAGCCCATTCACCTCATCCCATAGCACGGTCCATTCCAATATCTGGACCTAGCTCGGCCCTAGTTCACAAAAATCACCCACTTAATATTTGTTTTGAAAAATTACCATGGGATTAAGAGTGTCATGGGATTGGAGGATTAGAGGTGTAATGACCTTATGGCCTCTTATTTTACAAAGACAATAAAGTCATTTTTTACATAATGAGAATTTTTATGTAATTTCAATTAATTAATATCACCATATTAGTATACAAACAAATACAATTTATCTTACATTTCCAACCAAACACCAACCACTAGTAATCTCCTTATTCAATTTCACTGTACTAATAATCTCATCTAATCTAATCTAACAGACAAACTGTGTCTTAAAAATAAAAAATAAATAAATAAGTGTTTTCAATGTAGATTTTTTTGGTTATATGCTTAAATGCTTAGAGCATCTCCAACGTTGAATTATTTTTTTTTTCATCAAATCTGATGAAAAAAAGGTGATTTCCTCAATCTGATACGAATTCCTCCAACGGATTCCACTATAGCTTGCATCAAAAGGGCAGGGACATCCGGCTAGACAACCTGCCGATCGACTAGAAAGGGTGAATTTTTTTTTTTTCAAGGTTCAAATACCTTGAAAAGGAATGGATCAACCACCAGGAATGTGTTTCCATCAGCTAAAAAACCATGAGCTAGAAACCAAACTACACATGCTCTTCCCAAATCCCATCATAGTTTACTACCTTCTCACTCCCTGTCCACCACTAGTTTGTATAGGCTTTTAACTCGACAATGTAGATCAAGTTCCAATGTCTGGAACATCATCCAAAATGCATGAGAATTCATGTCATACACAACCAAAAAAGCTAAATAAGGTTTCATTGTCCTTTAAAAGTAGATCTTTAAAAAAAAAAAAATACCAAAGGAATGGATCAACCACCAGGAATGTGTTCCCATCAGCTAAAAAACCATGAGCTAGAAACCAAACTACACATGCTCTTCCCAAATCCCATCATAGTTTACTACCTTCTCACTTCCTGTCCACCACTAGTTTGTATAGGCTTTTAACTCGACAATGTAGATCAAGTTCCAATGTCTGGAACATCATCCAAAATGCATGAGAATTCATGTCATACACAACCAAAAAAGCTAAATAAGGTTTCATTGTCCTTTAAAAGTAGATCTTTAAAAAAAAAAAAATACCCGATAAAACCCAAGTTCAAACAGATCTGCAAAATATACATGTCTGTGGTGAACCGGTCGACCAGCGGGACAACCGACCGGTTGTCCGGTGGGCCCCACCTCCAACGTACACTAACAGTGTTTTGGTGAAACTGACCCAGCTCCTCAATCTGGTAAAAATTTTGCTCCATTCTCAATTTGATATCAGTTTGGTAAAACAATGGGAGAGAGAACAAGTGGCTTTTTTCATCAAATTCAAATCTAATGCTAAATCTGATGCAACATTGGAGATTGTCTTATATATTATAGATTTTATTAGTGTGGGTGCTTAAGGAGTATGTTAAGAAATTTAAAAATCCGACCGGTTGTCCGGTAGGCCCCACCTCCAACGTACAGTAACAGTGTTTTGGTGAAACTGACCCAGCTCCTCAATCTGGTAAAATTTTTGTTCCGTTTTCAATTTGATATTAGTTTGGTAAAACCATTGGAAAGAGAAAAAGTGACTTTTTTCATCAAATTCAAATCTGATGCAACGTTGGAGATGATCTTATATATTGCAGAATTTGTTAGTGTGGGCACTTAAAGTGTATGTTAAGAAATTTAAAAATACTCTAATCTTATATGAAAAAAAAGTATAATAAAGAATGTGTAATACTTTTAAACTTACTTAACAAAACCTTATATTAAAAGAGAAGGAGAGCATAAAATTTAATCTTAATTTGAAAATTTAACGATTTTTAAAATATATTCAAACTTCACTTATTTACTGTTTGAACTCATCTCAGATGAACTTAATTTTTCTATGAGCAGATGAGCTTGATTGAGTTATACTTGAATAGCTTAATTTTATAGTGCATACAAATTTAATTATAAAAAAATTAACGAATTTTAAAGCGTATTTAGGTTTGTACATTATATATATATATATATATATAAATGACTCAATGATAGTTGAATTTTTAACAAATCAAACATGGAATAATTTGATTCATTTTATCATCCTAAAAAGGGATTGTGATTCTCTTCATTGTATATTTATAATGGAGAAGTTCCATTACATCATCGAATAATGAATATAATTATCTTTTTTTTAATTCAAAATAATTATAAATTTATATACTTATTTTATAACTATTAAATTTGTAATAGAACTTTCATTACATATATGAAATGGAGATAATGAAAGTTTGCTTAAAAACACTCCATGATAAAAGGCAAGTTGGACACTGCTATTACTGTTTTTTTTTTTGGTGAAAAAAAGATTAGAAGTTCTAAATTAATAGTTTTAATTGGTGTATGAGTCTCATGTGATATGATATTTTAGTCTTGAGTAATGATATGTAACTCTAATTTGAGAGTTCTAAATGGAACTCTAGTAAGATAGAAGAGAGAGAGAGTGAGAGTAGAGAGAGGTGTATTAGAGGATGTTCTCAAATTTATATGGATACTCTCCACATCATTAGAAGTGTATTAGTGCTCCTAAATTAGAAGGATGTATAATTTCCATTACCAAAGTGCATGTTCTCAAATTCAAATATATACATATATATATATATATATATATATATGTATTTATATACATATTTATGGACTTGAAATTGTGTTTGAAAAGTCAAAATCAGTTTAAAAAAAAATTTGGTTGAAATAACATGATTTCAATACTTGTTAAAAAAAAGGGACTTTTAAACAATTTTGTTATTTGGTACAGTTTATTATAAGTTAAAAATTAATAATTTAAAAATAAAGGTCAAAAGTACTCCTTACTCAGCTTTAAAATAATTAACTTTTTTTCAATTTGTTTAAATTATTTCTGTCTAATAAAACATGCACCACTTTCTTTAATTCATAGTGATGTATGGGGCCTTTTCAATCTACTTTTGCTTACAAATTTTATGTTCTTTTTGTGGATGATTTTACTAAATTCACTTGGCTTTACCCTTTATCATATAAGTGTGAAGTTTGCATCAAATTCATTGAGTTTAAAGCATATGTGGAGAAACAATTTCAAACTTCTTTAAAAATCCTCCGAACATATGGTGGTACTGAGTTTTTTAATAATAAAATAACTCATTTTCTTGCTTTTGAAGGCATTGTTCATCAGCATTTTTGTCCTTACACCCCATCTCAAAATGGTGTTGCCGAACGAAAGCACAAACACATAGTTGACACAATTATCGCTTTATTACATCATGCTTCTGTTCCTATCCAATATTGGTTTGATGCTGTTGTTGTGGCTACTTTTTTTATCAATAGACTGCCTTCTTCTCAGTTAGCTCTTAAGTCTCCTTATGAATCACTGTTCAAATCTATTCCTGATTACTCTCAGCTAAGGGTTTTTGGCTATCAATGTTTCCCTTGGTTAAAGCCTTATGTTACTCATAAACTTCAACCCAGATCTCTCTCTTGCGTTTTTTTGGGGTATCATCTATTTTCCAAAGGGTATAGGTGTTTAGATCCTCTTACGGGTCGTATATATTTATCTAGGCATGTTCATTTCAATGAAAATTGTTTTCCATTTCTTACTCTTTCTCCAACTGCCTCTTCTTTCACTCTCTTTTCTTTGCATCATTTTTTCTAGTCTTCTCCTACTCTTCTTTCTAGGCAGTCTACTCATGTCTCTCTCTAGCATACTCCTGCTTTACAACCTACTACTTCTTTACAGTCCAAATCTGCTCCTGTGCAGTCTAGTTTTCCAACTATGCAATTTAGATCCTTTTACTGGTCGTATATATTTATATAGGCATGTTCATTTCAATGAAAATTGTTTTCCATTTCATACTCTTTCTCCAGCTGCCTCTTCTTCCACTCTCTCTCTTCTTTACATCATTTTTTCTGGTCTTCTCCTACTTTTCTTTCTAGGCAGTCTACTCATGTCTCTCTCTGGTATACTATTGCTTTACAACCTACTGCTTCTTTGCAGTCCAGATTTGCTCTTGTGCAGTCTAATTCTCCAACTGTACAGCCCAGCTCTGCGGTATTGCAGCTCAGACCTGCTGTTCCTAGCTCTACTTCTCTACCCAGTTCTGCTATTCCCAGCTCTACTTCTCTGTTCCATTATGCTGTTCCCAATTCTGGTTCTCCTGTTCCACTACAAACTGGTCCAGTTTTGCTGTCTAGCTCTAATCCTCTACAGCCTACTTTTGTCTTTCTTTTACCCAGCTCTTCATCTGTCCTTGTTGTCTCATCCCCTATCCCTGTCTAATCTATTTCCATACAACTTCCAGTGTTGCCTCCATCTTCCAATACTAACATTCGTTCTATGGTCACTCGATCTAAAGCTTGTTGTAGACACCCTATTTTTGACTGTCCTCAAGACTTAGACGTTATCGCTCGTGCACTCAATGATTATGACTGCATGTGCTCGTTTTAGTGCCCGAAGTCCTCAGCTGAATGCCCTATCTTTGAGCCTTTAAACCCTATCCATTCTATGCCTTGTTTTGGACCAAAACCATAGTGCTTCAAACCTCAAGACCCTAGGACCTGCAGGCTTCCTTTGGTGGGCTTCGGCCACCTTTTGTGGGCTGCAGGCCACCTTTGTGCCTTGCTGGCCAATAGTGTGGCCTGCTAACCATTATTGGTGGCCTGCCGGCCATCAGTGTCCTTTTTTCAAATATTTTGTTGACAGTCGTGCCAGCTGTTGGCACAATTGGCTGCATCTCTCTATACGTATATGGAGGGATATATCTCAGCCAAGTGCACGTTTTTCTATATATAGGGTCTTCTCCCCCATTTTTGAGGGTTAGAATTTTTGGAGCAAAAATTCTCTCTCTCTTGCAAGTTTGTACATAGTAGCTTTGATGCACCACACTTTTGCCTACACCTCCTTAACCAAAGTGGTTCATCTTTGAATTGAGATTCCTTGAGGCCTTCTTGGAGCTCTCAAAGGTGGTTTTGGCTTGAATTGTTGCCTAAAGTTGGTTTTCCCTTCAAGAGGTATAATACTTGCTTTTTTAACTTACTTTGTATACTTGTTTTTCTTATATTTTCCCACTGACTTTTTTGGTTATTTTAGTCTAGGGCTAAAAAGCTTGGTTTGGGAAGAATTTTTGGTTTTTTTAAGTTTTTTTGACTTTTTTATGAGAAAAAGAATGTAATAATTATGGATTGGATGTGATGTTTTGTCTTATTAGACTAAAAAGTTTATTTTGTTTTTTGTAACTATTTTAACCAAAAAAAACTTTAAAATCAACTTCCCAAATGGAAGCTAAGTTCAAAACTACTTAAATTTGAGAATTAAATTTTTTTTTTTTTTCAAATGTGGATTTGGTAAATAACTCTTCCAACAGAGTATCTAACTTATGTGGAAGTATTCATGGGAGAGTATGTATAAGTCCTAATAGGTAGATTTATTGTTCAATAAGTCTTATGATAATAAATGGCGTTTTTTATTAAATAATATAAAAAAATGTCATTAATTGTTAAATTTCAACGATAATTTGAAAATTTTATCACAAAAAAGTCACTAATTATAAGTTTTAGTAACAATTTAAAAAAGACGTCATAAAAAAGTTTACTAATTTTCAACTTTCAAACAATTTGAAAAATTCGTCACAGAAAAGCGTCACTAATTATAAATTTTAGCTATAATTTATAAAAATTGTGATAAAAAAATTACTAATTATCAATTTTTAGTAACATATGCAAAAAATTATTTTTAGTTACGATTTTATTAAAACTTATTTTTAATAGAACTTTATAAGAATTAAATTCAACTATTAAGATTTATTGATAGTTTAAACATTGATTACAAGGTTGTTACAACAAGGGGAGGCAATAACAAATTGAGGTTTCAAAACACCCCTCCCCGTCCCCCAAAAAAAAAACAAACAGGGAGAATAGTATGAACCTTATTAAATCCATTTATTTATTTATTTTAATTTCGATTAAAATAATAATATGATTCGCAACCTAACTCTAAGGTCAAAAGATCAATAAAATAATACTTTAAGCTTGAGCACAATAATTGAATTTTTATTTTTATTGCACGATAAGAATATCAATTAGGTGATATGTCAAGTTTTAAATCTCGAGTAATATTAGGAATTTAAAAAATATATATATATTAGACATTTTACACAATATTTATATGGGTGTAAGGTCTACATCATAGATTTATATTTATGTGAGTATTATGTAAAATGTTTTTTAAAATTTTAGCATTTTTGTTAAATTCCAAACTAGGGGTGCAACTCGAGCGGGTTTGGTCGAATTGGGAGGTTGTCCAAACCCAACTCAAGTTGTGCTAAGACCTGCCCAAGTCCGAATTGTAACCCGAGGTTGTCTACCCAAGCCTGACTCAAGTTAAACCCGAATTGCCCGAGTTGCTCGAATTGTAAATGAATTTTAGTTTTTTTTTTTTTACAACTGCATTATTAAATTATTAAAATTTGACTCTATTTATAATTTTTTTATTTATTTATAGAAAATAATTAATATCATCAAAACAAATAATTTATATAATGTAAAAGAGATGCCACTATAGTAGTCCTTACAATTTATGAGTGAAAATAAAAAGAAAAAAAGTAAGATTTTATTTTATTTCTATATATAATATATTATGTAAAATGTTTTTTAAAATTTTTAGCATTTTTGTTAAATTCCAAACTAGGGGTGCAACTCGAGCGGGTTTGGTCGAGTTGGGAGGTTGTCCAAACCCAACTCAAGTTGTGCTAAGACCTGCCCAAGTCCGAATTGTAACCCGAGGTTGTCTACCCAAGCCTGACTCAAGTTAAACCCGAATTGCCCGAGTTGCTCGAATTGTAAATGAATTTTAGTTTTTTTTTTTTTACAACTGCATTATTAAATTATTAAAATTTGACTCTATTTATAATTTTTTTATTTATTTATAGAAAATAATTAATATCATCAAAACAAATAATTTATATAATGTAAAAGAGATGCCACTATAGTAGTCCTTACAATTTATGAGTGAAAATAAAAAGAAAAAAAGTAAGATTTTATTTTATTTCTATATATAATATATATTCAATATGATTTAATAATATAAATTACTTTAATATCATGTAATGGCTAATAATTTATATGTATATTTAATATTTTTATATGTCTATATATGTATAATTCGGGTTTCGGATTACTCGGGTTGTTTGACGTCTTTACCCAAGCCCGTCCAAATTTAATTCGGGCTTCTGAATTTTTATCCAAACCCCTACCGAATTTGAAAATATTTTGTCCAAGCCCTAAAAAAATTCGAATTAACCTCGGATTGCTCGGGTTGAGTCCACTCAAGTTGCACCCCTATCCCAAACATAATGAATGAGCTTTCAGCATTCCACCAACCACCAAGCTTATCTTGAACTTGAAGATTGATTATGATTTGAATGAACATTTTATAACCATAGAATGTAATTTTAGGTTTCTAGTAAAAAAAAAATTGGGTGCAAGCTTGTCTTAAACTTGAAGATTAATTATGATTTGACATGATGAACATTTTATAATCACAGATTACTTGGATGTAATTTAGGTTTGTAGTAAAAACAAATCATGTATTGTTGTGTGGTTATCATTTAATCGTGGTCATTTAGTAAATAAAAAACTAAACCCTAGTAGTTTTCTCTTCTTTTTTTTTTTTTCTTCTTTTTTTTTTTAAATTTGCTTTTTAGGAGAAGAGAATGGCATTTCGAATTTTTTTCTTTCTTTCCTCTGTTTCTTGTCCGACGATTTTTCCATTACTAATTTTTTCAAAATCTAATTTTTGTTTTTAATTATCATCATTCTAGCCACTACCGCTTCTTCCGTTTCCGTCATCAGCTTGCCACCGAAAAAAAAAAAACATAACTCTAAGCTCAAATTTGACTCATAACTGAGATCCATCACTACTAAATTATTTTTGTGTTGCAATAAGTAGAGGTTTCCTTCATCTGCGGAGGTTTTTTTTTTTATTCTGGAGTAGACTTTTATCCCTTTTGGAATTCGTTTTTACCTTATTAGATAACTGACTATCAAATGAGCAATGTATTAACTCTTATACCTCTCGATAAACAAAATAAAGATTTGTATTAAAACTTAAGTAATAATATGACAACATAAGAAAAAATGCAACAAATCAATAATTGTTTATAATTTTTATAGTGGGAAATAGCTTAAACAAATGACAAAATAGAATAATATACTTATGTCATGTTTTTTTTGACAGATTGTATAAAGAGGAATTATAATGCAACAGACTCATAGTCCTGAGATATATAGTCACTAGACTATTTGACTTGAAATGATGTATATCTCATGTTTATTTTCCCGTGAGATTAAATGTTTAAAAATGAATATAGTGGTGTGTCTTATGTTTGATTTGAAAACTACGAAATATTTTGTTTAATTTGTTTGCAATGACAACTAAATTTGAAGGATATTTTATTTTATTTTATTTAAAATATATTTTACTTAATTTTATATTTATTTGAACTATATTTTATTTTATTTTACAAAGACCACTTTTAATTTTATTTAAATATGATAATAGAAGTATATTTTCATTTATGATTTTGCTAATAAAAAAAAAAAAGAAGGTAAGAGAAGACTTATATATCATGAGATTAATTTATACTTGTTTAAAAAATTCAACATATTTAAAAAAATGAAATAAATAAATTTTATATATTGGGTTAATTTCGTCATTAAATTAACTAATTCGGAGGTTAATTCAGTCCGCCTATTTCTATTCCACACTCCCCTCCCAATGGATTGAGTTATCCTAAAAAATTATTAGTCCAACATTTACTTTTCCAACCAAATATTAGACTATTTAATTTGTTAGAGATAAAGGGTGCGTTAGGGAAGTTAAAAATTGATTTTTCTTTGGCCAAAAAAAAAAAAAAGAGCAGCTAAAATAATTAATAAGACAAAATGTCACATCAAATCCATAATCATTTCACTTCTTTTTTTTCTTGACAAATATCACATCCAACTACAAAAAAAAATTCAACTTTCTTCTCAAGTACAAATATTTTAACCTATTGAAATAGCTAAAAATTAAAATAACTTACTAAAATAGCTAACTTTCTAAACGAGGTCAAAATCTAGTCTCATACTCTAATCCCACCCAATAAACCCTTGTAAGAGAGGTTAACTTGAGCCCACTAAATTAATTGGGCACAATCAAAGCCTAATCGAAAAGTCCAAATATTGGTGAGGTTGGAGAAATTATTGTCAAATGGAATCAAGTGAATTCTATTGAACGGGTGCACAAGAAGGCCAACAAATTGGGCCGAGGAAGACCCATCAAGTATATATATCTAAAGAGAGTCCAACAAGCCCATCCAAGGAGGCTCAGATCATACAGGCGTCTAAAGAGGTTAATCATTGTTTTCAGAAGAGATGAAATCCTCGGAGGAGATTCATTCTCCGAGGTATTGGCTTAGTCTTGAAAGGGTTCGGAACCACGAACATAGAGACCTATTTAAGTTCGGACTCGAAAGGGTTCAGATCCATGAACCTAAAGATTCGAAGCACTTGGTTTCAAACAGATTCGAACGCAATCTAGAAGTCGCTCTGTTAATAAGTCCCAGAACACTTGCGGACTTGGAGCTTTCCAAGATTTACACACTAGAACCATGAGCGTAATGGAGTTTGAACAAAGGACCCAATCTTGAGGACGATGAGTGAAGATAAATTCACTTTTCAGTTAAACTAGCCTATACTCGGGTCGTGGTGGCATGATTAAGGGGGTCCTTGAGACTCGGCGATATTTGTGACAGGGAGTTCTCTTGAACTACCCCTGACCCTTTTGCAACAGGGCGTCCTCTGGAGCTACCCCTGACCCTTTGGGATGATTGGGAATCATTGGTTAGGTGTGGCTAAGAAGAAGGGTTTGCCAAGAGATTGATCTCCTCTTCGGGGTTTTCCTCATCCTCGGAGAGGTCACCTTCTCGGAAAAGGTAGTTAGAGGGAATATTCCCCATGTGCCTTGCACATAGGTTCCATCCTTCATCATGAGGTACCTATAAATAGCACCTACCCATAGCTTTAAAAAGGATGGAGTTTGGAGAGACAATTCTTGGGAGAGAACTAATTTCCCTTCTTCATTGTCTACCTTAAGAGTGAAAATGGGAGATCCATGGCAGAGTCTTGCCATTACTCTCTCTCTAATTATTTTGCCTTCTTCTCCACCAAATCTCTTATCTTCATCATCTCTTTGCTACTGTGTTCCTAGTTGTGACTATTAAAGAATCTAAGCCTCTCATCATTTCTAGAGAATTCGAATTTTCTGACAACATTCTTGAACCCTCTCATACATTTTGGTGACTCCACTAGGGAGGCGGATTGGTTAATGGTCTCAACAAGATTTGGAACTCACACAACTCTAGTGAAGATGGCGGGAGAAGAAGAAGTTCACCAACAAATGAGAGGATCTTGGCTCAAGATCAGCCACTCTTGCTCCAAGTCATTCAAGGACTTCAAAATACCCAACGAGAGATTCTTACCACTCTTTAGAATCTTACTTAGACCATGTTAGTGATGAGTTCTACTTTTGCACCGATGTCAAATGGAAATCAAATTGGAGGTGTGTAGACACCCTATTTTTGACCGCTCTTAAGACTTGGGCGCCTCAGGTTGATCACTCGATAATGAAAGTTATGTTGTACAAACGTTCAATTTCTTCAACAAGAGAGATTCTAAATCCCAACCTTACACCTAATTTTCGACCAAAACTATTTTAGACCAAAATTATTTTAGACCTTAAAACCCTCCATTTCAAAATATTTTGCCAAATGCTTCTACGATGTTCCGAGGCTCGCATTTCGTTTAAAACATTGTACTTTTCAATAAACCGAGTAAGGACAAAGTGAAAATAAATTGAATGGAGATGAACTCTTTGAAAAATATTTAAAAAATCTTATTTATAGGTTTGGAGTTGAAGGAAATAGGAGGGGAGGGAAGAAAACTAGTTTAGGAAGAAGATCGAGCATCAAACCGTTGAGATAGAAATAAACAACCATCACAAAATTAGGCATATCTATATGATCACTTAGAATTTATATGTGAGGCCACCATCATTAGAAAGTAGACTTCCGAGGCTTCAATTTAGACTTAAGAATCACCTAAAACCAAGTCCGAATGAGGGAAATATGCCCGTTTCAAGTCAGACATGTAATACAGATTTTTGGAGCAGACCGGGTCCATTTAGATCCGGCCGTGGCTCATTTAGAGCCAGTCGGCTTTCAATGAAAAATAGTGAATTTGTGGCTTTTAGACCCAGCCAGCCTTTTTTGGGCCTGGCCATATGCTTTGGGGGCCGGTTGGCTCTCAATAGCACCAAATAGACAGCTGTCTTTATTTGAAGATATTTTTTACCAAATTGGCTCAAATTCTATAAATAGGACCTCCAACTTCAGACTTTAAGGGTAAAAAAAACCTTCCAAGAGGCTTAGGCATTGATAGAACATCCATCTTTTTTCCAAAAGCTTATTTGAATTCATATCACCTTTTAGCTATACTGCAACAATCCCGACCCATGATTTACGTTAATCCATGCTTAATTATGCCTAATAAGTAATTAGAGTGAACTTGTGCATTATGTGTTACGTTATGTGTAGTTATATTTGTTTGTCGTAGAAAGAATTGTTCACATCTATGTTTCGTTCTACGAATTGAAGGCCTCATCGTCATTTGGTCGTGAAATTAACTTGGTATATGTGTTATTTGGAATTTTTGGAACATTGTGGTAGGTTTAATTAAAATTTGAATAGGAACAAATAAATTAGAATAATTAATGTCTATTTGGTTAGTGGTAAGCTCAATTATTTAAATCTTCATAATTAAGCCTATACAAGGCATATGAGAACTCTATGACACATTTTTTACACCTTCATTTCTTCAATCTTGAGCTCAAAAACGTGAGAGTGAGGGAGAGATAGAGTTTGAGACCAAAAATAAGAGGAAGACCAAGAATTGGCTGAGTTTAAGCTAGAGACTCGAAGGAATTTGGAAGAACCTTTGAAGATTACACTTCTATTCTTGAGAATTCAAGCTTGAGGTAGGAAATTCAACCATTGAATTGTAAATTTGTGATGTCTAAACCATGAATTCAAGATATTCGAGTTGAGTCATGCAAGATTTGAGCTAGTGAAGTAAGAAGGAAGAACATGCCATGCATGCATGCACATTTTCTTACATTTTGAGCTTAATTTTGATAAATTTTCACATGCATGTACCAAGTCTACAATAGTTTTGAGAATTCATCATGTTTTCCATCAAGTTGTCTTATTTGATCATGATTTGAAAGCTTTGGAGTTAAGAAATTACATACATGACTTGTTTTCAACATTTCAAGCTTGATTTTGAGCAATTGACCTATTCTTAGGCCTTGATTTTGCGAAATGATCTTCAATTTTTGATGTTTTCTAAGTTTAAATGTGTTTTCTCAAGTGTTTGGCCCAAAAGGATGAGTTTTGTAGCTTTGAATTTGAGTTTTGAGCTGAGAAGAGTAATCTGGAAATTCCAGATTCTGCTTCTCTGCTCGAGCGACCACTCTATGATCTTGCACTTCCGCTCGAGCGATATGAAGTCCGCTCGAGCGTGAAATACATGCTCCTAGAAGTTTACATGTTTTGCAGACCGCTCGAGCGGCAATAGTTGCACTCGAGCGAAGGCATGAGTCTTACGCTTGAGCGAGAGTCGAGCGGCCATCGAGTAGAGATTTCACACAACCAGTACTTTTTCAAAGTTTATAGACCACTCGAGCAAGGGAAGTTGAGCTCGAGCGGCACCTCACATGTCTACATGTCCGCTCGAGCAAAGAAAGTTACGCTCAAGCGGGATCTCTGTTTCCAGCATTTTTTACCAAGTGTTTTCAAATGTATTTTTCCATCCTCATTGCATCCTAGGCATTCCTAAGCCAAGATTAAGACATAATAATGAGGATAAGAAGTAGATACACCCCAAGATAAGAAAGGATTAATTTAATGTTTCTGGGTGTAATTTAGTATGTATTTGTTCTGTAACTATGTAGGTCACACACCACAAAACATCTTATTTGCCTATTCTGTCTGTTGCCTTGCAGCCATTTGTTAATAGTGAGTATTAACTCTGTAAAGTTATGTTTGGCTTTAATTATTTTCTGATGATATGAAATGATCAGTTTTCCGAAATGCTATGTTTTATATGAATAAATGATGGTCCAAGTTTCTGAAATGTATTCGTGGCATCCTTAGCATCATAAGATATGCGTCCCTTTATGGGTCATCGAAAACGTCTTTGTGCACATGAGTCATCAGAATGCCTTTATGGTCGTCTCTTTATGGGTCATCGGATACGTCTCTGTGCACATGAGTCATCGGAATGCCTTTATAACCGTCCCAAATATGGGTCATTGGATTTGTTAGCGTTAATAGATGCACTATGTATAATCTTATGCAAAATCTGAATATGAATATGAAAATTGAACATGTATATGAACCTATCTTTGATTTGAAATCTGAATATGCTTTAGACTCTGTTTCTGCATGGACATTATTCAGTAAAATCTTTACTCTGTTATTATTCACTAGGCTGTCGTTTACCATTGATATTATGTATGTAGGTGAGCAAGCGCGTAACAAGGCCTAAGCTGTTGCCTGGAAGGTGTGGTCAACTAACCACCGTGCCTCCCGTAGAGGTTCCCTTTTGAGATCCGATCAAGTTTTTGAGAAATGAGCCTTGAGGGCTTTTGTACTTTTTGATGCTTACATTTTGTCTAAACATATTTGTTTTTGGAAATCTGTATATATAATTTTGGTGACGTATGACCAATGTATCTATATAATGTCACTCTTTTGTATCAAAGTTTTAAGCTTTTGTTCCATGTATGTCTGCATGGCTCTATAGACCACGAATATTTCTATTTGCTTCCGCAGCCCCTAATTATGAGTTATTCTGTTTAGAGGCCTTTAGTAATCCAAGGATTACAGGCCGGTTACGGCGCTAAACCCATAGGGGCAGGTTTGGATCGTGACATATACATACACAATACATACACCATTAGAGCTTGTTCTTGGAGCTTTTGTTGAGATTTCTAACTAAATTTCATAAACTTGAGGGTGTTGGAATCAAGTTTGTTAACTAAAAGCTTACCTTTCTTTGCGAAATGTATAATTTTGCACCTTTTTCTTTAATCTTCTTCTACTCTTTTCCTCTATTTTTCTTGTCCTTATATACTGATTTTTAGAGTTTGAAAAGGTTGAAAAACATGGTTTAAAAGTCTCAAAAGTAGAGGGGTTAGCCACCTCTCCTTGATTTTCCTTACTAACTTTATATCTCTTACTTTTGTCTATCTTTTTATGCTTTTTAAACACACTTTTAGCCACTATTTTTGGGCTGTTTTGGGATTGTTCTTGGACTGTTTTGGGGCTAAAATATGTGATTTAAAATTGCAAAAAGTGGAGGGGTTAGCCACCCCTTCTTAAGTTTTGTTCCATAGCTTTTTATTTACTCTTTTTACTTACTTTCTCTTACTTTTAGCCCTTTTTTTTTTCTTTTTGCCCTTTTTTTTTTTTTTTTTTTTTTTTTACATTTTAGGGGCTATTATGGGTTGTTTAATTCATTTAAATAGTTTATGCTTTGAATAGTATTGTACTTATTGTGTTGTAAATCCTCATGGCTTCGATTGTTTAGACCTTAGACACCAAGTCATTTGAGTTGATAGCTTTATTTACTTAGTTTTCATACGAAGAGTTTCATTTTAAACAATCAACTTCGCACAATCATTTCTACTACCTCCCTCTTTTCTTCTTCTTCTCTTTTGTTTGAAAGTTATTTCAAACAATTGATGGTTATTCAAGGCATGGGATAGAGATCTATGCTCAATGGCTTAATCTCTACAGAGGTTCATCGTCAATGTATAGTCTTTCTTTCATGCTATGGATTACTTCTCGTTTTACATTTCTTCTTATTTAGTGGATTTAAACATCACTTTGAACAAATTGATTAAGTAATGGAAAGGACTAATAAAAATTGACCTAAAATCAATGAAACCAACATAAAAAAAAAAAAAAAGATGAACAAAATTGGTTGGATTCGACCGAACATTATGCCGAGTCCATCGCTCCAAGAATTGTCACTTATCAATCCATGATATTTTGACAAAACTTGAAGCGTGTCTATCTCTCTCTTTGAGTCTCCATAATGAGAGGGAGGGGTGGTCGCCTTCATTGCATTTATTAATTGTTTTGTCCAAATTGTGTTTGAAAATCATCAAGCCATCAAATTGTGCTTGTTGGTGGTTTCGGAATCAAAATCGCTCTTCTCTTGAGTTTCCCATGACAGAGAAGGGCGTAAGGGACAAATAGGGCCTAGAAAGGCTCTGTCTGCACTGTTCTCACCTCAGAGCACAAAACATTTTTTGGCATAAAATTTGGAGCTGGCCGGCACTGTTTTGGCCCGACCAGATCTCACTTGGAGCCAGCCGGCTCCCAATGTTTGGTAAGTAGTAAGCTTTTTGCAGAAACAGAAGGTAGTGGCTGAGTGCGAGACAGAGCAATCTAGGCAAACAGAGCAGCTTCTGGACACTATGCATGCAATCATTATGCCTCATTGTTGTTTGTATTGATATTATAATTATCATTGTTGTAATTATCGTCGTTGTAATTATTTGTTGTTCATACTATAATGATGTAATTATTGTAGTACCCTTATTGTAATAACTTAGAAAGCTAGTTGATAGTTAGTTCAATTAATTCATTTGTTTGATGTTGTAATAATTAGTTAATCCAGACCCTCGAATAATTAGTCAATTCGGACATTTGGACACTTATTCGGACCCTCGGACACTTATTCGAACCCTCTTGCACGAGGGCAAAATATGTAATAAGCGTGTATGTCTTCCAACCCCCATTTCTTTATCTCTTTTATTTACCCGCTTATGATAGTAGCACAGAGCATTATATTTACTTAGCATTCCCATGTTTGCATCCATTTGCCTCGCATGCATAGAGGTTCGGCTCATCATTTTAACAAACATCGTCATTTATCACTTTCTTGAAAACGTGATTTATCACATGTCTTGAATTGGATCATACACCATGCTCACAGCTGAGCCTATTTAAATTGCATATTGTATGTGTTACATTAGTCACATTGTATTATTTAGAAACATGCATATTGTCACGACCCGCTCCCCGTACCCAAGGGTTAAGCATCGTGAGGGCCAGTAATTAAAGTTACCTCCGGTCAAATCATAAACAAATCAAATAATGCGAGCGGAAGTAATATTTAAATAAGAGTACCAAAATAATCATTGGAGCTTCTATTTTTATTACAAAATATATTGACCAAAAAGGCCGATATTTACATAGAAAAATATCATAAAAGTGTTGTGTGTGTCTAATTCGCTGCCTCGCATCTAAGACTTTCCAAAAGCTATTCCTAAATTGCATTGTTTCCTAAAAATTGGTAAACAGCTATAAGCACATGGCAGAGCGAGAAATATTATACCAAGAGTATAAGGGACACGAAATAACCATGGATAGTTAGTTAGGCCAAAACATTAACATAATTTGAGTTGAGTTGAATACATAAATTAATTAAGTGCTAGAAACTGAAATAATCACTATAACCACGGTACACCACTAAAGTAACAATCACTACAGAGGTCAATGGATCCATGACAACACTAGACCACAAAGTGGTCAAAAACTAGCCAATGGTTATTTTAAGTCCCCCAAGGCGTGGGACTCCCGTGGTAGTACTTACAAATCATATTTTCTTATAAGATCATAATCAAATATTCTTTAAAATATAAACAAACATATCCATGAGTTTCCATTTAAGCAAATAGGGTTCAGAAAATAATCCACATAACTGAAACCTTTATAAAACATAACTTTTACTAAAAACATAACTTGTATAAAACAGATTTTGGTAAGTTAAAACATACGTAAAATACATTTTGGTAACTTAAGGTATAATATAACTCACCTTAACTTTAATACCTCACTCTTTCTTTCCATCACCAAAAACTCTTTCAACTTCCATTATTTTTTTCCTCTCTTTTCTCTACTTTCTCTCTTTATTTTCCTTTCTTTCTTTCTCCCTTACGAAGTCAACTTCTCCCTATTTATAGAAATTCAATTCGTGAGCCCCAAGCCAACTGCCACGTGTCGCTTTCTTATTAATCTCCATTAATTCGAACTTATCTAAATTAATTGAAGCTTATCTAAACTTAATTATTTATTTATATTTTGACCCCTAAATTTTTAATAATTATATTATTTTACAAAATTACCCATAATAATATATAAAAATGATATATTTTCCCTAACTGTGATTAAATAATATTAGTATAAATTTTACAGAATAATTAAAAATCTGGGTTGTTACAATCTTCCCTGCTTTTAAAATTTCGTCCTCGAAATTTGTCACATGTGCAATTATCCGCTACGCACTCTGATAAATATATATTAGATGATTAATCTGATCGAAAATATTACTTCAAAAAAACACTTTACCAAAACAACTCATTGTCTAGTTGTCAAAAATTGGTTTGGGCCAAAATGAAAAATAATGGGTGACTTTAAAAACTTTCCACTCGTTTTGTGTACGATAAAAATAAATAAAAATAAAATGAGACCATAATGACAGAATCATATGTAAGAGTTAAAAAATTTTGAGATGAACTTTTCATTGATGGGAAATAGTTTCAAAATTAGTATTTTTAAAATTTAAACCCACTTTTAAAAAGTCGAAATAAATTTTTTTTTTAAATACTGAACTGAAAATTCTATGTATTTAATTATATTATAATTTTGGTGGGTGCTTGAGTCTAACACCTTTTGTTTATTTTCCCTCTTTTGCTATAACAAATATAAATTATATCTAATATTCTTCACAAATTAGGCACACTAAAAAAAAAAAAATTTATTATATATATATAATCATATAAAATTATAATATAATTAAATCGACTAACAAAATATAATATTTATGGACTAATTACTCGCTATCCTACTTCTTAAATATGTGTGTATCCTATGCTCTAATGATGTTTTTTAAAAATAAAAAAAAAAAACCATTGCTCTGATACCATTTGTCACGACCCGCTCCCCGTACCCAAGGGTTAAGCATCGTGAAGACCAGTAACTGAAGTTACCTCCGGCCAAAACATAAACAAATCAAATAACGCGAGCGAAAGTAATATTTAAATAAGAGTACCAAAATAATCATTGGAACTTCTATTTTTATTACAAAATATATTGACCAAAAAGGCCGATATTTACATAGAAAAATATCATAAACTGCTGTGTGTGTCTAATCCGCAGCCTCGCATCTAAGACTTTCCAAAAGCTATTCCTGAATTGCATTGTTTCCTGAAAATTGGTAAACAGCTATAAGCACATGGCAGAGCGAGAAATATTATATTAAGAGTATAAGGGACACGAAATAACCATGGATAGTTAGTTAGGCCAAAACATTAACATAATTTGAGTTGAGTTGAATACACAAAGTAATTAAGTGCTAGAAACTGAAATAATCACTATAATCACGGTAAATCACTAAAGTAACAATCACTACAGAGGTCAATGGATCCATGACAACACTAGACCACAAAGTGGTCAAAAACTAGCCAATGGTTATTTTAAGTCCCCCAAGGCGTGGGACTCCCGTGGTGGTACTTACAAATCATAATTGCTTATAAGATCATAATCAAATATTCTTTAAAATATAAACAAACATATCCATGAGTTTCCATTTAAGCAAATAGGGTTCAGAAAATAATCTACGTAACTGAAACCTTTATAAAACATAACTTTTATTAAAAACATAACTTGTATAAAACAGATTTTGGTAAGTTAAAACATACGTAAAATACATTTTGGTAACTTAAGGTATAATATAACTCACCTTAACTTTAATACCTCACTCTTTCTTTCCATCACCAAAAACCCTTTCAACTTCCATTATTTTTTTCCTCTATTTTCTCTCTTTTCTCTACTTTCTCTCTTACTTTTCCTTTCTTTCTTTCTCCCTTACGGAGTCAACTTCTCCCTATTTATAGAAATTCAATTCATGAGCCCCTAGCCAACTGCCACGTGTCACTTTCTTATTAATCTCCATTAATTCGAACTTATCTAAATTAATTGAAGCTTATCTGAACTTAATTATTTATTTATATTTTGACCCCTAAATTTTTAATAATTATATTATTTTACAAAATTACCCATAATAATATATAAAAATGATATATTTTCCCTAACTGTGATTAAATAATATTAGTATAAATTCTACAGAATAATTAAAAATCTGGGTTGTTACACATATTTTCTAATCATTTTTATTTGGCTAGTCTTGGAGTACTAGGTGAGTAACTTATTGCTTTAGCTTCTTGCATTGTATGTCTATGTTGCCGTGTCGAGCATGCTTTCCATGAGGTTAAATGCTTAAGTGATATACTTGTTTGAATGTCAGTGGATGAAGGCTAATTGTTAAAATTGGGATAAATTGATTAATGTACATACGAACTCACATTTTCAAGTGACGAGTATCAAAAACAATTTCCAAGAGAACATAAAATCAAAGCATTCCAACTTTTTCAAATTAGTCTATACTTGTGTGCATCACGCAATAATGTTAACTAATAATCGGAACAAGAGCATATAATATAAATAAAAATCACATCATGATTAGTAGAGGCCGATCTTTGATCGGGTGAGAGGAGTGCTCAATTTATGACCTTCCCCTCTCATACCTAAGTTACCAAGCCGAGACACTTTGGTGATAACGGACACGTGATCTTTGGCATGAGTCATGGGTTTTCTAAATTTTCCAAAAAATATTTAGGTGGCGACTCTATAATCTGGCAAAGCAGTCCATTTTTGGCATTTGATTCAAACATCTACTTTTTAAAAGATTTGTCAGATTTGGACTCATTTGTGTTTCTTTATTTCACATTGCACTTGTGAAATCAAATTCAGAACCACGGGAGTCTGAACTGCAGGGCTAATCGTATCCGAAAGGAATAGAAAAAGCAAGCTACAAGGTGGAATTATTCCATCGGAGTACAAAATCAAGCCTAAGGAGGAGCAAACCACAGCTAAGTTGTAACCTAAAAAGAAGTAGGCCACGACCAACCCATAGCTCGCAGCAACACAATAGCAGTAGCTACGACGTGCGGTCAGGCAATGTCGGGCCATGCCCAGGTCGCAACAAATTGCAGCGGTGGCATAACACATGCTAAAGCCATGGTAGGCGGCAGTAGCTTGCTTGCGCCTGGGCTCCATGCTGGGCCAAACCATGATCCAATGGTGACTAGGGCAAGTTCTAGCGCAATGAATGACGCTCCGACAGCGGTTGTTGTTCAAGAAAATTTCGGGGGCATGTTTACACAAAATAGAGCTTCGCCCGTACCTAATTTTGTTCCACCGATGGTACATACCACCCACGTACTGAGCAAGTTTTCTTTGGCTCTGACGTCGAGTTTGCAAGCCCAACCCGGTATAACCATGGCGTGCAATCGACTTTATGTGGCCCAATTTAATGTCCCATCACCAAATGGCTTGTTCATAGGTGTCGATGGCCAATATCGTCGTGTGTCTTCACTGATGATAAATTTTCAACCGCCAAATGGCAAAGTCGCTCCAGGCTCGGTCTTCGGGTCTACAAGCCAAGTTCCAGGAATACCACCATCAAGTTCTCTCCCTTAACAATTTCTCACTCTCGTCGATGTGCAAGCCATGTTCGATCTCGAACGGGGCAAGAGGACTTTACCCTTTTTGCCTAATCCGGATGTCAAGCTACCATACCCTATTAAGATGTTGAGTTATCTATACCCAAAGGGGTACACAGTGTCGAAGTTTATCAAATTTGATAGCAAACAAGGAAATGCTCGAGAACATGTTGTTCGGTTCATCGAGACTTTGGGGATTCATGGTTCAAATCATGTCCTTCGGCTGAGAGAATTCTCCAAGTCCCTCACCGACTGAGCATATAGTTGGCACGTGAACTTGGCCCCAAACTCTATTCGAAGTTGGGAGGAGATGGTTAACAAATTCTATGCCAAATTCTTTCAAGTGGCTAAGAAAGTGACCACACTTTCCTTGTGTAAGGAAAAACAGTGGGAGGGTGAAGACATTCTCGAATATGTAAAGAGGTTCCAAGACAAAGCTGTGGACTGTCACAAGGCTATAGAGGAAAGCTACTTGATCCAAATCTGTGTTGAAAGGGCATTAAACAGGTACAAGATGCTTCTTGTTAATCACAAGCTACCCACCTTCTCGGCACTAATTGAAGCATCTCGGAACATCAACATACCTCAGTCTTAGGAGATCGGGTTTGAGACTAATTATAAAACCAACTTCAAGTCATCCCAAGGACTTTTTGTCACTGCAGTTTCTGCATCTTCTACTCAAAAGTCGCATGGGGAGGGATTCAGAGGGCAAAAGAGAAAAAGTTGTGAAGATGACACTCATTTTCCGTGTAGTATTGAGGAGGCGAAGGCCTTAGTCAAAGAATGGGTGGCAGGTGGGGAATTGAAGTTGCCTCATGTTGAAGAGCTTTTACTAAAGAAGGATCGCGAGGGCCCTAATTATTTTATTTTCCACTGATCATTAGGACATCCTACAGAAACGTATCTGATGCTTAAGAAGATCTTTAGAAAGAAAGTCGAAGCAAATGAGCTAAGTTTCAAAGAACAAGGGCTCCATGATATCCTACAAAACGTGGTTATGATGGCATATGACAGGCCAATGATTGAAACAATTGAAAGCTCGGAGGATGAGGAGCACTCCCTCGAAGACGCCCTTGAACCAAAGGATGAAGAGCACTCCCTTAAAGATTTTTTTTTGAGCCAGAAGGCGAGGAAGTTTCTTATGGTGAACCATTTAATCCAGAAAGAAGAGTTGGTTATGAAGCATCCTTCAATCCAAGAAGAAAACATCATGTTTGTATGTCATCATACTTCAATGAGACTGAGGAGTTGGTCAACTATGAGCCGCCGAGGATAGAGAAAGATCTAAATCACTATGCAAAGACTCTCCAGGATAACATCAAGTTCAAACAGTTCTTCGATCAGCTTGGGCTTTCCAAGGAAATAAGAACTGAATTACCAAGTCCATTATCAACATTGCCGAGGCACACCATGAGAGAGGTGTGACAATTGAGGGATTTATTCCAAGGAAAGTAAGGAAACAGACTAGTGCTATAATCTTTTTTGAGGCAGACCGGAAGTACCCTTTTCCACGCAACCGACCACTCTATGTAACCGCTTACATCAATAGGGTTGAGTTGAAGAGGGCTTTGCTAGATAGCGGAGTTTCCATCAATATCATGACCCGGGCAACTCTAGAGAAGGTTAGGATTTTCGAAAAACACATTGTGAAATAACCAGTAGTCATCACAAGTTTCAGAAGAAAAGAGAGAGTCACTTTGGAGTATGCGATAGTTGATTTGGCCATAGGGGTGATTCGCTCAACTACTAGGTTTCATATCATTGACTCTAAAAAAAACTATCATATTATCTTAGGGAGGACTTGGATGCACAAGTATGGTGTCGTGCCTTCAAGTTATCATCAATGTGTCAAAGCTAAGTGGGGAAATGAGATAGTGACTATAGAGGCTTCAGAAAGACTTTTTGGTACATACGAGCCTTGTTACTCAGATGACAAACCAAAGGTTGAGTCGAGCAAACAGCCGTTGTCCCAACTTTCCTCTTTGTCCAAAAGCTCAGATGATGAGGGTCCGAGAGGAAGGCAAGCCAGTGTACTACTGATGAAGGTTTAGGGAGTCAGTTTCTCCCATAGCTGGCCCCGAGTTAAAGGAAGAACCTCCCAATTAGGGCATAGTGTTGGCGCCTGAAATGGCTCCAGAAATGTATTTAAGATAGACCGAAACCGCAACCTAAGCAACTGGTGAAAACTTTCCAAATGACCTCGCAACTCTAAAGGCAAAGGTCAACTTTTGATAGAAGAAGTCTATCTATGATATTTACAATTTGTATTTACTTTATTGTCTAAGAAGCTCTATATTTCTTATGTTATGAATAAATTCATTTCCTCCATATTGTGTATCTCCATTAGAAACAGTTTAAATTTATATCTTCATTATGTTATGTTGTTTGAAACAGTTTTCAATTTTTGGTCATCCCTTAAAAAAGAAAGAGGAGTAGTAGACTCGGTTGCCAGTCAGAAGGGATCTTTCTTGCCAAAGAAAAGAGTGTGTTTTCACCCAAACTTCTGAGGGACAGCTTTTGCTTCCATTTGGATTTCCGAGGGGCAACCCTTGTTTCCATCAGCATGAGCTTCGAGGATCTTTCTTGTTGAAGTAGATTGTGTGCTCCCATTCAAACTTTCGAAGAACGGACCTTGTTTCCATCAGTGCGAGCTTCGAGGATCTTTCTTACTAAAGTAGAGTGTGTACTCCCACTTAAACTTTCGAAGAACAGCCCTTGAGACTCGGTTGCTTGTCAGAAGAGATCTTTCTTACCGAAGTAGGGTGCGTGCTACTATTCAGACTCCTAAAGGACAACCTTACTTCCGTTCGGACTTCTGAGGGACAACCCTTACTTTCATTAGTGCGGGTTCTGAGGACCCCACGGTCGTGGAGTTCTTACAAGAATTCATTCACCTCAAATAGCAAAACTAACAAACAAGGCGAGCAATATCAATTTTAGATCATGATTTAGGCATCATCAAAATGGGGCAACATCAACAATAGTAATGAGCAACTTATGTTACAACAATTCTATTCCTCCGAGCAAGTTCATGAAAGATGCAACAATAACAATCAATGTTTTGTCTCTCCAAATTATTGACACAGGTTCAAGATTCAATAGCATGGATTTCAAGACAACAAAACCGGAATTTCCTTGATGGAATTAGCAAGGATTCAACATTGATTGTTCTAGTATTCACAGAGAAAAACCAAGTTCTCTTTTATCAAGATGTGCAACACTAGAAATTTAGGGGTTACGTTATCCAGAAATTTATAAATCAGAGTTTATACAAATAAGAAATTCAAAAATGGGTTTCAACAAATAGTTATTCATAGATTGGAGAAACAAAAATATATGAAGCTATCTTGGAGAGAGGTTGAACCAGCACAAACTGAAATCGGCAAGTTAAAGCTGATGCCGACCAAGAAAGATAGCAAAGGGCAGCGTCGAAGTGAACTAAGGCCAAGAACGGCGCTTATAGAAGTAACGCAAGTGAAACCAAAGATGAGCTGACGGGGTTGAGAGACGGTGTCCCTAGGCCGAAACACTAACGAAGAATGGATTGGTGGTAATTTCGAAAGTCACCAAGTGTCAGACGCGAAGTGTGCAGGCCGCGCGAGCTGGATAGTCTGGCGAGTAGGGCAGGGCCACAACTGGCTCTCGCATAGTCCAACGGAGTGCTACACGATGCTAGGCAGGCCGGTGTTGCGACAGAGCTACGGCAACTCACGATGGTCTGCGCGGTCTTTGGTGATTACAGAAGTAAAACAGAGCACTGAGCTGTTGCTCCGAATAAAGAATGTTAAAGGATGTGGGTCTTTAATACTTTAGAGAGATAAACGAAAATGGGTTTGGATGGTTGGACTTCTCAGAACAAATAAAAAAAAGTTTTGATGGTTACTTTTTAGAATAAAAAAAGGGAGGCAAAACTATTGAGATTTGTTTATTTGTTTTCAAAAGGAAACTGGAATCAAAATGATGAAGAAAAGTTGCGTGGGCCAAGTAAGGTTACAAGATAAGACCTAAAAATATATATATATATATATCAAAGGCGTAAAAGTGTGTTTGCCAAACATGGCATAAGGATAAAAGACTCCTTCTTATTAATATCATTTGACAATCTTATCCATAACTTATGATGAGTCATCAATCTTATCCAAAAGCCACATAAGGACAAAATATTCTCGATGGCGTAATGCGAAGCATGGCCGAAGAAGAGAAAATATGCATGTTCGAGAAATTCAAAATTTCCCATACATGCAATGGGAAAAATGTTAGAGGGGTTAACTTGAGCCCATTAATTAATTGGGCCCAATCGAAAAGCCTAAAAATTGCTGAGCTTGG
Source organism: Camellia sinensis (assembly GCF_004153795.1). Classification (NCBI taxonomy): domain Eukaryota; kingdom Viridiplantae; phylum Streptophyta; class Magnoliopsida; order Ericales; family Theaceae; genus Camellia; species Camellia sinensis. The sequence continues at coordinate 1,482,959 of NW_021025540.1, read as the reverse complement.
AGAAATTATTGCCAAATGGGCCCAAGTCAATTCTATTGAACAAGCCCATAAGAAAGCTAACAAATTGGGCCAAGGAAGACCCATCAAGCATATATCTCTAAAGAGAGTCCAACAAGCCCATCCGAGGAGGCGCAGATCATACGGGTGTCCGAGGAGGTTAACCGTTGCTTTCAAAAGAGATGAAACCCTCGAAGGAGATCCATTTTCTGAGTTATTGGCTGAGTCTTGAAAGGGTTCGGAACCATAAACCTAGAGACCTTTTTGAGCTCGGACTCGAAAGGGTTCGGATCCACGAAACTAGAGATCCGAAGCACTTGGCTTCCAACGGATTCAAATGCAGTCTAAAAGTCGCTCCGTTAATGAGTCCCAGAACACTTGCGGGCTCGGAGCTTTCCGGGATCTATGTACCAAAACCATGGGCGTGGGAAGTCCGAACAAAGGACCCGATCCCGAGGACGGGCAGTGGAGATAAATTCACTCTTCGGTTAAACTAGCCTACACCCAGGTCGAGATAGCACGATCTAGGGGGTCCTTAAGACTCGGCAATATTTGTGGCAGGGTGTTCTCTTGAACTACCCTTGACCCTTCTGCGGCAAGGCATCCTCTGGGACTACCCCTGACCCTTTGGGATAATTGGGGATGATTGCTTAGATGTGACTAAGAAAAAGGGCTCGCCGAGAGGTTGATCTCCTCTTTAGGGTTTTTCTCTTCCTCGAAGAGGTCATCTTCTTGGACAAGGTAGTTAGAGGAAATATTCCCCATGTGCCTTGCACATGGGCTCCATCTTACATCATGAGGTGCCTATAAATAGAACCCACTCATAGCTTTACAAGTGATGGATTTTGGAGAGACAATTCTTGGGAGAGAACTAATTTCCTTTCTCCATTATCCACTTTCAGAGTGAAAGTGGGAGATCATGGGAGAGCCTTGCCATTATTTTCTCTCTAACTACTTTGCCTTCTTCTTCACCCAATCTCTTATCTCCATCATCTCTTTGCTATTGTGTTTCTATTTGTAATCATTAAAGAATCTAAACCTCTCACTATTTCTAGAAGATTCGAAATTTCCGGCGATATTCGAATTTTCCGATGGACATTTGAAGATTCCGGTAACTTTTCTGGCAACCTTCGAATTTTCCGGCAACATTCCTTAACCCTCTCATACAGTTATGCCTTAGTTATTTTCTAGACACTAAGACGTGTGCATTCGACTAAAAATTAACTTTTTGTTATTTAATTTTCCACATAAAAATTAATTTTTTAACATAAGATTCATGCACATGCAATGGAATATTAATTTACAAATTATCACACAAACACACCCTCAAATTTGCTATTCAGCAAGTCCAATCCTACGTAATCAACAAACAAGCCAATAATATATTTTTTTTCTCAAATTTAATTTTTAAGTATTCATAATGAATAAACTAGAATTTCAATTCTGTGAGATCCACTTTTTTTTTTGGTTAATATTAGTTGCATTTTATGTTGTATTTTTGGATAAGAAGAAGAAGATTCTAGGTTTAGTTCCTGGGGAAACCCATTGGAATGTAACCACCATAATTGCAAATCAAGTATTCTCACTCGTGCTGTAAATTTCCCTTTGAAAAAATAGAACAATTTCATCAAATGACAAAAATAATTATATAAGTTTTTCAATATCTATATATTTGATCTACCAAACATGCTATTGTAATATTGTTTACCATATGGGGTTATGATCCACCCGTCCCCAAATTGACCACCAGTCCCAAATTGACCGTTTAAACAAAGTTCATAATTCTATTAACAAATATTGTCTTGGGTTTAGGATAAATTTTTGTTTTTGTTCTAATACCAGATGCTTTAGGACTTTGTTTTTACAAGTTTAAATAATAATACTATGTTTAGATCTAGAATTTAGGAAAAGTAGAAAAATGAAAATGAAAGTATTTGTACTTGTTCATTTTTTTACATTAAAAAAAGACAGAAAGAAAGAAAAGAAAAGATATATTGGAGAGCTATTTATTTTCTTTTCATTTTCTTAGTTCAACCAATAAAAGTAAAAATATTCAATTCATCTCACCTGGTTTTTCTTTTATATTTTTTTTTTCCCACTTCCCTAAACAAATACTAGAACGAAACATAACGTAAGAATTCATAGGTTTTGTGATTAGGATCTATGGTCAGAAAATAATATTATCTCCGCGATGTGGTTAATTTTATGTCTGATGTTTCCGTTTCAAAATCTACTTTAATTAGGTTTCAACTCAAGATCTTTCAGGTGCTATTAATCTTATTTTGGTTGGGAATGAATAAAGGGAAATTTTTCATACACACTCCGTACCATATTTCATAACTTTACCATATTTAATCGTAATAAAATCACAAAAATACATAAGTTTGTTCATCCAAAAAAAAATCTTAGTTTTTTTAATGTTTATAATATAACCACAAAATTCAATAATAACTAACCCTACAAAAATTAGTATACTTCCTTACGATTAAAGGAAATATGAGTAGAAATTTTTTAATAATAAATCTTTGAACTCAAAAAAAATTGAACTAGAAATTTATCGAAAATGAAGATAGCTGGCTTAGATTCAACTTATGTGTTGTGGATTCATATATAAAATGCATTTAAGCATTTATTAAAGTTTTTGAGTAAATTTATGGGGTAAATATTATAGGTATGTAGCACTATCGAATTTTTAATCACATGGTAGTATTGATACTTCTAAAAACTCATAAAACGTATGACAGTCATACCTTTTCATTAAAGAAGGGTTGTGGTTTGGAAATTTCTTCTTTTGCTTTAGATCCACAAATGATGTAGAAACTTTTCAGATTGTCCAAACCAAAAAGATATAGATAATGCAGATCACGAAAAATGAGAGTCTTATCGTGGGCCCCTCCTTCCTTATTAGCTACTACTATTGCTTTCAATTTTCTTCTTCTTCTTTTTCTTCTTCTATCCAGCAAGGTTACTATTCACGTCACTGTTCACAGTGCTTAGAACAACCACGCAACTATCCCTAAACACTCTTGTTCTCATTCCCAAAACCTTACATTTTTACAAATCCTTAAACTCCTATTTTTTAAATATTTTTGCAGCCATAAAATCGCACCAAATCCAGCCATATAAGTCTATTGTTGCTATTGCCAGTATACTTAACCCGGGCTCACTACTTGTAGGAAAGTATTCCCTACTCGTCCTACAGCCAAGGCTGAATTGAAGGGGCAGTTAATGACAGTTACAACTGCTGGCCTGTTCCAGATTTGTCTTAACCCTTTGGCAGTTGGGGGTGTCAACTGCCATGTCATGTGAAATGTTCTCCTTTATTGTTGTTGCCTCTTTGAATTTCGAGATCTTATTGTAGCCTATTTATAGGCATGCCATGCTTAATTGAAAATCATCAAGTAGAGTGCCATAGGTTATCCTTTGTATTATTGTTGGTGTAATAAAAAGGTTGGTCGTTTACCTGTGAACGTGGTTGTGTTGTGCATTCTATCTTACTTGTCTTAAACCTCATATTGTGTGGGAGTGTTGGTTAATAAGTGTGCTAATCAAGATTCAAAAAAAAGAACCTATAATCCCAAATTAGCTATGTGACTGTAAACTTCATCATTTGATATGAAAGGCCCACTAGTTAGTTTTCACACTCAACTAAGCTCCAACCAATCAAAGAACATTGCCTGTGTGATTTGCCTTTGTGATCTTTTTCAATCTGCCAACTCAATCAACCTTACATGATCTAATTACACCCCAATTTGTTTTCACAATCTAATTTGCGATGAATGGAGTGCAATTGCCAGGTAGCATCATTACGTTTGACTTTGTATGATTAGCTTCCTACACTTGCATGTTTGATGCACAATCATGAGTTTTCAAAAGAAAAGAGGGGTGAACATTGCAACATCAGTTTTTGGAACTTGCCCACTTAGCCAACCGCCTCATTTAGATCAGTGTGCTACGAGCTATGTGAGATTTTTAGTAGCCTCAACCTACCAAGCCATATTTTTGTGATAATAATTGGTGCCAAAGTGGGGCCTAACCTTGCTAGGTTCCCCTTGATTGCTTTGGGCCCTGCTTCTCCTAAGAAAAGAACCGAGTTCTTGCTTGGATGGCCTCCTTGAAAAGATGATCCTCATCTAAAAGTGGTGTGATAAATGCACCTAGTATTAAAAGACCTATTCGGGTTAACCAATCAAATTAGTTCAAATAATCAAATCAAAACATGAATCATCAAGCAACAATTGCCCATCACACATGGTGCCCAATCACTAGATGCCAATTAAAGTAAGGTTCGAAGATGCAAAGTCCAATCACAAGGTCAATAGCAACCGCAAAGGCCAATAGCAACCAACTGCAAAACAAGTAGTAAAACAAGCAACCCCATCACCTAAGATGCAAGGAAAGCAAAGTCTTGGTCTCAAAAGAGCAATTGCACACCATTCAGGGAGAGTCAATTGCCAATACATGATCCATCGATTGTATATATATGGGCTCGTTTAGATTTACCATTTCGGGTCCTCCACTCACCATCTACAATTTCTCTCTGCACATACTGAGTCTCTGTTCTATATCCATTAGCTTGAGCTCATCTCGACTCACCTTTCTTGGTGGTGGCTCAACCCCTAAATTTCTGAACCTGTGTTAAGACTTTATTGTGTGTAAAACTCTCACCACAAGCCTATGCTACTTGCGTCTTTTGGCCAAGCCACTTCATGTGTTGATGACCTATTGGTTGTGTTGGAAAAGGATACTATTAGATCACATTATCCCTAATTTGGTGAAGAGATTCAATTTCTTTCCATTGTTGTTCGACCTATATGAATGGCTCATGTATACTAATTGTACAAGGCTCATGCGGATGGCTCATATATATTATATTGGCTTTCTTTTCTCTCACTACCTCAAGATACACCATGGAAGCCAAAGTAACAAGATGATATTCTATGCCTTGCAACACAACTCGCTATTTTCAACCAGGTCTCACCCTTGTACTAATCACTTATTTTATGTGAGAAATGCTAAGGTCATGTGCCATTCGCATTATCTCTAATCGCAAGTTTTTCAAGGTGCAAGTAAGGTCATTTGTACGCTACAAAGATGTTATTATGAACTCATAACATGACCAATTAATTAGCTACAAAGGCACAAAGACACCAACGAAATTAAGTGGCAAGTCACTGTAACACGGCACCACTAACATTAACCTCAAGCAACAATCCACCATGGCACCACATCATAACCAACATTGATCTATGGATATGTAAGTGGCGAGCCAGCACAACCCCATGATATCCCCGCAAATTGGTTACAACTTGGTATATGAAGCTTTGAGTGGCAAGCTATAGCGGCACCACCCTATCTCCATATAGCAAAAAACATTCCCCGCCACTATCCTAGGTAGGTGGGGCCAACCAATCTCCAAGTTGCAAGCAACACCAACACCAACACCAACACCACAATATCTTCATATAACAATAAGCATTCCTTGTCATTTTATAGGATAGGGGAGGTTGATTTGTTCTGCAAGTGGTGAGCTATCTTGACACCACAACTTCTCCGTGGACTAGTATCTCTAAGTGGTAATCTATCACTATGCCATGACATCTTTAACATTATTTTTTTGGGGTTTTGAACCTAGCCTAATCGGGTGTATATCAACTACTAGATATAGTAGTGTGGTCCACTAACTCGAATGACGCCTTAGTTGAGAGCTATGGCCTTGGTGGACAAGCCATAGTATTGGGCATCGCAAGGCGTGGCCTGCAACACTGCTCAACTAGGCTAAGAATCTAAAAAGCACGGACACAGATGCGGATGTTGACATGAACACGGATGCGGACATGGGACATAGCGATTTCAAAAAGTGAGGATACAGACACGGCGAAAACATGGCAATAAATATGTTTTCATATATTTTTATTTGCTATCTAGATTAATATTTCATCCACAAACAATCAATATTAACAAAAAATTAACTTTAATTCTATATTTTTTTAAAAAAAAATACTTTTAAATTTACACTTACAATTTATATCTTTTTTATGGATGATCTATTAAGTATTTAAATCTAAGAAAAAAATAATAAACATTCAACATTCATCAAAAGTACTAGATAAAATAGAGGAAAAGGCAACTTGGCATGTCCTTGGTGTCCCTGAAATGTCCTCAGCGTGTCCCCTGAAAATAAATTAATTAAACAAAAGGACACACCATGTGGTGTTGATCAAGCTTGAGGGTATCAACATTCTGAGCCTCCTCAATAGCTGTAACTTTTGATTGGAACCTCTCGAGTAAAGACCTCAAAATCTTTCCAACAACCTTAGCTTCAGGGATTTTTTCACTGAGTGTGAAACACGAATTTACGATGTCACTAAGTTTAGCATAAAAATCATCAAACGTCTCATCATCACGCATAAAAAGAGTTTCAAAAGAAGATGTGAGACGTTGAAGTTTTGACCTTTTAACAGAAGTAGTACCCTCGTGAATTGTTTCAAGAATGTCCCAAGCCTCTTTTGCTACCTCACACGTGCAAATACGACGAAATTCTTCAGGTGTGGCAGAGTAAAAGAGGGAATTAAGAACCTTACTGTTCCAACTCGAGTTTTAATAGTCGAATGCATCCCATTTATCAAGAGGTTTGGGAATATCAACGCCATCAATGGTGACAACAGGTTCATTCCACCCATAGATCACACAGCCCCAAACTTTCTCATCGATAGATTTTAAAAACGCTCTCATACGAGCTTTCCAATAAGAATGGTTTGTACCATCAAGTAATGGAGGTCTATGGGTCGAGTTACCTTCGCGAATTGAATCCATATCACCAATCAGACAAAATCACACTCTTATAGTTTTGATAAAAAAAAAATAGTGATCCTCTCTGATACCAATTGAAAAACCTAAGTGATTCATGATTAGATCAAGATTTAATTGTATCAATTCCCAAACAATTAAAACTAACAATCTAAATCGTCAAGCACGTACGAAAATGATTTAGATTGTTGTTTCAGAAACAATAAATAAACACAAACGATTTTTACGTGAAAAAAATCACTATTGGAGCACCTTCAATTGTGATTAAAAACCCACAAGTGAAACGCCACAAATCAATTCACTATGAAGGAAAGAAAGAATACAAAATACCCAAACAAATTATCCAAACTCTATCAATTTGTCTTCAATGATTTGTATATCTTTCACCGCAACCTTCGTCTCAGAATTGATTAGATTGATGTTGATTCCACAACATCAACGTCGACTCAACGACCGCGCACAACTTCGAACACCTTCGAACACTCCAATCTTGAATCTCCGGGTTCCACTGATTAAGAATACTCTTGAAGATGATCACTCAAACAACCCTTTGATGTGAATTACCAAACCATATGAGTTTAATACTCAAGCAAACATCAAAGGAAAACTAGCAAAACAGCCCCAAAAGAAAACCCTAGAGCCCCCAAAACAAATCTAAAAGCATTAAACCTAAAAACAGACTTAAACACATATATATAGAAAACAGGGGCCGCATACCCTGCTCGAGCGCAGGACTTGCCGCTCGTACAGAGTCACTAAAACGCATGCGATAAAACAAAACTACACACGAGTGCTAGCACTCACGTTCGAGCGCAAAAACACACCTCCCAGTAGTTTTACAAACAAGCCAAATTACTAAGAAGGTCCAAACTCCGCTTGAGCGCATCTTTGCCCGCTCGAGCAGGACAAGAAAAAACCAAGGAAAAATTACAACTCTATTAAACTAAGTTTGTTTACGGAATTGACAACAAGTAGGGACCTAACATTGTCTATGGAATGACGTTACATCAAATGGAGATGGCCGAAATTGTGAAAATTGTGGAAGAAAGTGAATGACCAAAAAGTCTTCAACAGATGGCAGCTATACATGCACGCTTATTTGCGCCTACGATAATGCGCATCACACCCGCGACCGTGGTACTCCGAAAATTCAATTCTCAGAAGTTATCTGTATCCCACGAAGGAGTCTCAGTCCTAGAAGAGATATGGTCGCGCTCGCGACCTAGAGGACCGTAGTCGGAAGGTACTGTTGGCCAGGCCTATTTAAATTAAACTCAGCTGAAATGTTTGGTATCTCTCTCGAATAGTTTTCTAAGTGCTCTCTCCAAAACTCTTCTAAATATTTCCCTATCTTGTAAGTATACATTTTTGTAGAGAGATTTTGAGAGATTTATTTTTGTAAGAGAGTATTTGTTTTTGAGAGTGAACTTTGTAGTGAGGTTTATTTGTAATGCTCTCAACTGCTTGATGATTCATTAGTTCATAGGAGCTTCAAGATCATCATCAAGCTTTGTAAGTTCGTCACACCTTTTCAAAAGTGAACCTTCTTGGTGGATTATGAGATTGTAGGCTTTGGTGGATTCCAGAATCATTGGCGTCGTGTGATTCAACAAACCTTCTTGATGGATTCCAAGATTATAGATTTCGGTGGATTCTAAAATCATTGACGTCGTGGCAATTCGACAACCGTGGAAGAAATCCAGTGGAGATTGCAGAGGTATCTGTAGAGTGAGCAAAGGCGTGTGCTGGTAAATGGACTCGTGTTGCTTGGATTGGCCTTTGTAAGAAATTTCTTATAGTACCTTTCTTGCATAGTGAATTATTCGTCTGGCCGAAAGTCCGTGATTTTTTATCACAAGTTGGATTCAATTGTGATTTTCCACGTAAAAATAATTTTATGTCGTGGATTAATTTTCTCTTTCTCTCTCTCATTTACATTGATCATGATTGTTTTAATTTTTAATTTGGATAGCATATATCGATAATCACGTTAAACGGGACGCATCTAAATTTTCCAAAAGAGTTTTCCGCACTAAATCTAGATTTTTCAATAAATAACGGGCCAAACTGTGAAGTACAATTCACTTATTTTAAGAATTAGGACTAAACCATGTATTGAGAAAACCAAACTAAATTGCACAGTTTAGTATAAGTTAAATTAGTTTGCGATTTTTTCAATTTTTTTTTCAGCCCTACGTATAGAAATCACAAGTAGACAATTTTAATGAGTGATTCACTTGGTGGTAATGCTAAAACACTGATGTTTGTCAACATCTCTCCAGTTAACTAAAACTTGAATGAAACTTGCAATTCACTAAACCTAAGTTCTTATATCTTTTGAATGGAGTTGAATTCTTCAAACTAAGCACATATTATGGGGTTCCGATGAATTTAGGCCAAATCCATTGTGATGAAAATCTAACCAAGAATGTTTAGGAGAAAAAATTGTGATGTGTAAATTTGAGTAATTCTATAGTACACACTCAAAAACGGATGTATATTATATAGAAATTATGACTTTTGCGGTATTGATACTATAATGTATTATAACTAAATCAATTTTTGTCATAACTAAACAGATCATAACCAAATGTTTTTTAGGCATACCCAAAAATTTCTTTGGTTATAACCAAAATTACAATCACAATATGTCATAACCGAGTCATAACTCATACCACAATGTATCATAATCAAGGATCATAACCAAACATAACTTGAGGCATAACCAAAAACTAAAAACTTCTCCAATCATAATCAAAATAACAAGGGGGAATTATGGTTCAGTAAAAAAAAAAAAAAAAATTTACACAAACATGGAGGGGTGCAACTCAGTTGCACCCTCACCCCACCTCATAAAGAGTTGCACCCTTCATGTCTTAATAATCCATACCCTGAATTGTTGTTACCCCTATATTTTTTGATGTATTATGTCTAAGGTGAGTTGAGCTGATGGACTTTTTGTTGTGTGTGTGTATATATATATATATTTTTTTTGTAATTGATTTGCTTTTATTATCTTAGCATGTAAAAAATGATTCTTTATATCAGTACATTGATTAAAATGTGACATATTATGTTTAAGAGTAAAAGAATATGTATCATTAAATTTTAGTGTAGTTGTGAATGGTTTTAAGAAATTCATGGCCATATCACCCGATTCCTGATATCCTGATATTTATTACTCAACACTTCTGCTGCCATTACACTGCGACTGATATGGATTTGTCTCTCGATATCGGTATGTAGAACTGTGGTGGGAGCTATAGCTTCCACTAGGATTAAGTTGGTTTTCTTTTTTCACTCTTTATTTTGTATGGGTAGTTGGTTAAGGTTTGTTAGTTGGAGTGATGACCTGTCTGCTACATCGATTCAGCTCGACTTTTTGGCAGTGTTGTGTCTTTAGGTGTTAGACATGCATGGTATCCAAATTTTAATCCACTGCAACACCAATGTTTGTAACAGAATGGCAGAAAGGGGAAGTGACTATTTTTGAAATATCCAGACATCACATGCCAGCTTAGCAAGAAACCACCCTTGGGCACTCATAAAAATATAACTGAACAGCAATGCTAAGCCGATATAGATATTAACCATATGGTTAAATTCTAAAGTGGGCTGCTGGTCTGAAAATTGGAGCAACTTGCAGATAGTGTGTGGCACCGATTTCTTGGTCCAAATGGCTTACCTCACCAAATGTGCTGCGTTTAACATTTTTCACGAATCTGGGCCATTAGGTTTGGTGGAAGGCTTGGAATTTGAGCTATTGCTGACATTGTAGACATGTTCTTTTTTTTTTTTTTTTTTTTTTTTTTTTTTTTTTTTTTTTTTTTTTTTCTCTTTTTTTTTTGTTGTGTTTTTTTTTTTTTTTAAATTTCCTCCCTTGTTTTTGTTAAGAAAAAATTCTGTAAATGGTTGTTACACAAGTTATTTTTTGTCTATGAAGCACGGGTACGGGTATGGGTACAGGTACGAGTATGAGTACTGGTATTCATACGATCTGAGTACGTCGATACAGTAAAATTAAAAAAAATAGGGTATGGGTATGCCTTAGCACGCTTGTAAAAAAATATTTATTTTTAATTTAGAGTAATGTAAAAATTAATTAAATGATTTAATTTGTTAAGATCCAACCTACAATTAACATTTAATGCCAAAAGTAAAAGTATAAATCAAAATTAAATGTCAATATATTAAATAACTTACAAATCATAGTTTAATTTTAAAATCATGCTAAGTATAAAACAAAAAATAAAAAAGAAATCAAGTGAAATGTGTTATATCTTTGTAGTAGAAGAAAATATTGTTTCAAGTGAGGTACGGTACGGTACGGCTTGAGTACATGTTAGGTACGTCTAGGTTCGTCAAAAATTAAGAAGAAAAATTTTGGATACGTGTTTCATATACGTGGTATGTGATTTGTGTACCTGGTACGTATGCAGAAGTATCATATGAGGTACCATACGTTGGTAGTAAGTACCCGGTATGGGTATGGCATGTTTTTTGAAGTACCTATGCTTCATAGTTTTTTGTTTCTTCTTCATTCTGTATGGTGCATGTGCATGCCCATGAACCCTAATATTTTAGGTCTAACCTTATGTCTTTTGATCATACAAATTTTTGTCCTTCACTTTTTGTGCAGTTCTTTTTTTCTTTTGTTGATGATTTTGCTTTATTTTGTATTTGTTTCAGGTCCTGTTGCTGAAGACATGTTTCACTGGCAGGCAACAATTATGGGTCCACCTGACAGTCCTTATGCTGGTGGGGTTTTTCTAGTTACCATCCATTTTCCTCCAGATTACCCTTTCAAGCCACCTAAGGTGTCTCCTTCACTCTAATCGTTTCTCGTGTTGTTGCTCGAGTACTGTGTCATATTGAACTTTATTAATTGCTTTGTTTTTTGTTTTACTTATTTTCAACTCGGTCTTGAATGTGCAAATTTGCTGAGTTTAAAGTTTATGTGGTCTTATGCTTTGTGAATTTTTTATGGGCTGTACACCTCTAATACCTAGTCAACTTTCTGGAAATTTGGGGCTTTTCTTGGCAAGTCTAGCTTTTGTGATTTTTTTCTCAGTCGTCATTGAATTTTTAGGTAATATTTGTAAAAATACAAGTTATCATGATATTTTGTTTGCATTCTCTTATTTCTCTAGTTTGAAATACAAAATACTAATCACAAATTCACTGCTAAGATTTTTCACTAGAAAAGTGAATATAAATGCATAGTTATCATGGTATATCCATTTCATTTTTACATCAAAGGTAATTGGAATATAGTTTGTGCTGGAAATTGGCCAAGTCTAGATTGCTGCCCACAAGCATAATCTGCTATGGAGTTTATATTGTTACGTGTAAGCATGGTGCACTTGTTTGTGGAGTGGATATATTGCCATGCATAATTCATGTTGCTTTTGTCTTTGTTGACTTAGGAAGCATATATTGGGTTTATTGAATATAAAATAGTTGCCCTTAGAAAAGGAAGAAGTACTAGATGAATATACAATATTCAATATTGACATGATTAAAGATGTATAATGAAATTGTGACTGTCATAAGGAAAATTATGATGAAATGAATTTCTAGTTAGAGCAGTTTTCTTAGGTTTATGCTCCTATACCCATCCCTTCCATGATGCGCAATTATAATGTGGATGAAGCTTATTTGCATAAACTCACACAAGGTTATGGTGGTGCATCATGCATGGTTCTTTACTTTACTTGAGATACAGGTGGCAGGACTATCTTCCATAAGCTCACATGTGATGTGACGTAGGATGAATAAAGAGAAATAGTTAGCCAAATGTAGTGTGGGACAACTATGAAGTAGGTTTTTGGGGCAATAATACTTAGTTTTGTGGTTGAAAGCTTGGTGAGAGAAAGGTTTTTAGGGTTTTTATGGCTAACAAAAGGTGGAGCTGGAAGGCTATCATTAAAAGTGCTTAAACTGCAGAAAATTAAGAAAAAGAAGATGAAAGGCATCCCACCTAGAGTCCCTTAGGCATCACGCCTAGCATTAGGAATGCATCACACAATCCCAAAGAAGCTCCAAAAAGCTCTGAAGCATGTTCTTCGTTGAATTATAAGTATTATATTACTTTTTTAAAAAAGAATTCCTAATTCCGAAAGGGCACTTGACTTCAAAATTTGAAAATTAGACTTTCGCTTCTAAAACTAACTAAAAAACATGTTTGGAGATCCAACAACATGGGTTGACTCATATTACAACCCATGACAACTCTAACAGCCCATGGCCAGAAAATTTTTAAGTCAGTAAAATTAGCCTATCATATGAAAACAAGAATACATAAAATGATTATGATAGGAGAATCTGATGTAACTACTAGTTTACCTTTCAGAGAGACCAATTATTATTATGTTGGTGGTTGTTCCCAATCATCTTATAAACTGATTGTTATTTACATTCTAGTCTCATTTAAAGCATATAAAATTATCTGAGTAAAAGAGCAACTAATAGTGCTGTAATTACTGCTAATTTTAATTTTTCTGAACAAAGTTTGTAGTGCGCAGAAGCAGAGCACAGTGCTCTGTTGTATGATAAATTTTGTAAAGAATAGGGATTTTTACTTTTAAGTAGACTTACTGATAAACCTATGCATTGCCACTTTCTTTGTATGGTGAGCATTTTGCATATTCTCCATGATGTGTATTAGTCTTTTGTTTTGTCATTAAATAGAGCCTCCTAGTACAGAAAGCTCCCTTGCCCTTCTCCCTGACTACTAAAATGGTAAAAAAATTCTCCACATTGGCTCCAGATTCATTAAAGAAGTCAATGCAGGACAAAATAATAGATCAATCTTCTTGGTAGTTTTGTAGTAAATTGGTAAAACATTTAGGGCAATGGGCATCGTGTTATGACAGTTTCCCCACGTTACGACTAGTACAAAGATGCATGGGATATTCATGTTCTTCTTCTGGTAAATTCTATTTTGTGCTTGTTTTGCCAAATTCCAACCATTTCAATGCAAGGTTAGGTTTTACTATATACTAGTCTAGCGAATGATTCTTGGGATTAGTTTCTTCAAAGATAAGTTTCTATATTGCAGAAAAAAATTGGAGACCGAATAGAGACAGTTCGCTTCTTCCACTGCTACAAACGTGGAGTTGATCGTGTTTTTGTGGATCACCCAATGTTCCTGGAAAAGGTTTATTTCTGTCCTCAATCAATTGTTCTCGTATTTAGGGGTGAACTATATATACTTCAGCTGTAATAGTCAACTTGATCTTAGTTCTGATGCTTGAATTTCTTAACTTTCAAAGGTTTGGGGTAAAACTGGATCTAAGATCTATGAATGTTCCTGGAAAAGGTTTATGTCTGTCCTCAATCAACTGTTCTCATATTTACATGGTTTTGATGCAACCTGTAGTTTCAAGCCCGTAATTCCATGAATGATTTTCATTCTTTGAACACTTGATTCAAAATAAAAAAGTGCAGTTGTTTTGTCGTAACTTCCTACTATATTATATATGGAAAATGATTGTCAAGCAGAAATTTTATACTGAAAACTCACTAAAAATGCTGTGGCAGTGAAATTTTTTGAAATTATAAACCACAGTGCTTGGTAGGAAAATATATATATATATATATATATATTTTTGTATATCATTGCTCATTATATATTAGAGAAGTAATCAGTCGATGGGCGGTTAAGGCAAAAGGTTGGCATTGTGTTCCAAATTTACATGGTTTTGCATTCAACACGAGTCAATCATCCATGTTCTTGTTTGTTTTATATAATGACCACCTGTGGTATATCATTGTTTTATTTCCTCTTACTGCCTACTCAAGATTTTTGTTAGCCTACACCTAATCATGTATGCAGTTCTACACTATTGCTTATATAGTATATAGCTGGCATTCATTTATTATGTTGAACTCAGGCTGCTTTGGAGGCACCAAGGATTTTGAATCTAAACAACAATAAATATTTCTCTGGACCTTATGGTATGTTCCATTCTCAAAGTTTGTACCTTTATTTATCTATTTATTTTGCATTCTATTATAAATGGTGTAACATATCTGTCTCGTACAAATGCAGGGGAGGATGTTGTCTTCATTGCCAATGATTAGCACACTGCTCTTCTTCCATGTTATCTGAAGACCAAGTACAAGTCTTCGCATGTTGCAGTTATGACAAGCCTGCCAAGGGAAGGAAAATTAACTGGATGAAGGGTGGAATATTAGAATCAGACAGGGTCGTCCGCTTCAATGGTTTTGATGCCCAGGAACTTGTTTCTGTGGAATATTAGAATCAGACAGGGTCGTAACAGTGACCCCATACTATGCCCAGGAACTTGTTTTCTGCATAGATAAGGGTGTGGAATTGAATAACATCATTCGTAAGACCGGTATACACTACAAGAAAAATTCAATGTCACGGCGCTTAAAAAAAGACGCTTTTTGAAAACGTCTTTATTTCTCGTTTTCCAAGACCCGTGCCTTCGCTGATGCTTAACTCTACCAGTTAATTAATGAGTTACAAAAAAGAAAAAAAAAACAAACCTCTGCCACTCAAACCCATAGAATATCACTTTTTTTCCAAACATCACAGTCCAAAAAAGACGCTTTTTGAAAAGCGTAGTACAATTGTGATTTTTTTAGGTCATGGCTGCAAAGTGTCTTTTGAAGGAAGCACTTCAAGCAGAAGTTGGGTTGCCTGTGGACGCAAACATCCCCTTGATCGGATTCATTGGTAGACTAGAAGAGCAGAAAGGCTCGGATATCCTAGCGGCTGCCATTCCTAAATTCATTAGAGAGAATGCTCAGATTGTAGTTCTTGTAAGTTTAGTGTTTTTTTTTTCTTAGGTAACTTTTTTTTTTTAAAAGAGAACTTTTATTTGTCGCTTTTTTCTGGTTTGAATTGTGAAATGGATTTGCTCTTTCTATTAGGGCACTGGCAAGAAATACATAGAGAAGCAGCTAGAACAGCTTGAGATAATATATCCCGACAAGGCCAGAAGAGTTGCAAAATTCAACGTACCCTTGGCCCACATGATTATTGCTGGGTCTGATTTTATGTTGCTCCCTAGTAGATTTGAACCTTGTGGTCTCATTCAGTTGAACCTAGTGTTTTCCCCCATGTTTGGCTGCTGCTTTTAAAACTTAATGAATCATGCACAATTACTTGCTTAAATTGATCATTCTTTCATGATTTGATTTTATTTTTTAAGAAAACACTGTGCTGGGTCACGAACGAGGAGCCTTGCTTTCATTAGACAAGTACACAACCAAGTGATCTTATTGTGTTAATCCAGAGCCTTGCTTTCAAACCATTTGAGAAAAGTTAGTTATTATTGTGTTAATCCTATGTTTGTGTCTCTAAGCCATCTTTAGGGTCTTTTCACTCCAAATATCATTCGACTGGTGGTTAATGGTTTAATTTACCTATTCATTTTTTAGTACGCATTGTCTATTTTGTAGCTCAAGATCCTCATCTGCTATCATTCTTTCTTGATATTGCAGCTAACTATGACGGAAATCGATTCATAACCATTCAGGATGGTGTGTGGAAAGTAAGTCCTTGATGGGTTTATCTTAGAACATTGGAATGTCATTGCCATTTGTGGTTTTTGTTTATAATCACAACTATGGGAAGGAGACAATATTACCATTATTACTATTGGTGTGTGTGGGTGAGGATGTTCTATGACACCATGTAAGTTGCATGAACAGTAGCTGAATTTTCTATCCTTTGCCCATTTATGCATTGGAAATCTTCTTCTGGTCCTAATGCTCTTTACAAATTATTAGTTAAGGGAGCTGCTGAGGTAGGCTTTTTACATTATTGGCATTGCGTCCTACAATGGTAAGCTTGACAAGGACTAAGCACATTTTCTAGCAACATTCGCGATATTATTCTGTTATGCAAAGTTCTATGTGGGCAGTGGCTTGCAAATATGTGCATACTATCTCAATATTTTTTCCTTAGTGCTATAGTAGTTTTTTTTTCCAATTTTCATAATTGAGTGTTGGTGAGGAGCCCTCATTAAAGTCTGAGATGGTAGTAAACATGAAAAACTCATCCAATCAAATCCTCTCTGCCCTAGATCTCACGCAGCTGCAATAAGGATTATATTATTGAATTATAAACTCTATTGAATTATATTATTGTATATATCAAATCCCAGACTTAGCATCATTCTAACAGGAATAGAGTAGTCATTTTTTTCAATAGGAACACCAAGCTGGCCATAGCTAGTCCTTCACCATTCTCTGCTGCTCCTAATTTGGAATAAGTGACTAGGCTAAGCTCTTGTTTCATTGACTGCAATTTTGGTGCCATGAATGCCTTAGGCCTGCATCTTTCCATTTTCATTAAACTCTCTCCAATATCTCTCAGAGTCCACGCAAGTGATGACCCAACCACTTCACATGGTTCTCTAATTGATTGTCTTAGAGCTGATGAGGGCTGATGATAGAATTTGAATAAAATGTCAATATATTATTATATTTTTAAATATGATTGATGAAATCTAGGGGATGAAAATTTCAGACCTGTCTATGAGATTGAAGACACTCTTTTAGTGATACAATGGTAGTAGCAAGCTCTCTAAGAACATCTCCAATTTGTAGGTATTTGTCCCAGGGATAAGAAAGCCCAAATTTTCCATGCCATGGTTCCCATCTTGCAAAATTTGCCTGAAACAGATTTTTATCATTTTTAATAGGGTTTAACTAACTGTGCTTCATTTGTCTATCGATTTAGGACTCCGAGGGGGGAGAGATAATTGGGTCAAAGCCTGATGCAAACAAAAGCGAGACAGAAATCGGTTCCTTCAGCAAAGAAAGATGGTGAGAATTCACCGCCATCAAAGCCGGTAAGCCCATCTCTGATAAATTTATTTGAAAAGGGAGATGGTGAGAAGTAACAAAAAAATGAACCGACAGATAAATGTTTGTTGCAGTTGGACACTAATGCTCTTCCGCACCATCTTCTGAAAGTTTTAAGTATATTATCAGTTGATAATTGATATAATCTCTCCTAATATTGCACTTTCTTGCACTTTCAAGGATTTGCTAAGTACATGAAGAAAGAATATAACTTCCTAACAACATGTGTGTCTATGCATCATGGTTTCCTATAGGAAGTTCCTCCCGACAACGAATTTGAGAAACGCATAAGGCCAGAGGTTATTCCTGCAAACGAGATTGGAGTAACATTTGCAGATATCGGTGCCTTGGATGAGATTAAAGAATCACTTCAAGAGCTGGTCATGCTCCCTCTTCGAAGAGCAGACCTCTTCAATGGCGGACTTCTTAAGCCTTGTAGGGGTATATTGCTTTTTGGACCTCCGGATACTGGGAAAACAATGCTGGCAAAGGCCATTGCCAATGAGGCCGGAGCAAGCTTCATCAACGTCTCGATGTCGACCATCACTTCAAAATGGTTTGGAGAAGATGAAAAGAATGTCTGAGCTTTGTTCACAAATTCGTTTACTGAGATGGAAACACAAAAAACAAAAACAAAAAGATGGAAACATAAATCAAACATAGAGATTAAGTTTACTGAGATTTGTGTTTTCTGGTGAACAGAATTATGGTTGGTCTCCCATCCGTGGAGAGCAGGGAAATGATCCTGAGGACGCTTTTGGGAAAGGAAAAAGTAGAAAATCTAGACTTCAAGGAGCTTGCAGCCATGACAGAAGGATATAGCGGAAGCGATCTTAAGGTTCATACACAATACATACACCATTAGAGCTTGTTCTTGGAGCTTTTTGTTGAGATTTTTAACTAAATTTCATAAACTTGAGGGTGTTGGAATCAAGTTTGTTAACTAAAAGCTTACCTCTCTTTGTGAAAGGTATAATTTTGCACATTTTTCTTTTTTTTTGGGTGAATAACCTTTTTCTTTAATCTTCTTATACTCTTTTCCTCTATTTTTCTTGTCTTTATATACTGATTTTTAGAGTTTGGAAAGGCTGAAAAACATGGTTTGAAAGTCTCAAAAGTAGAGGGGTTAGCCACCTCTCCTTGATTTTCCTTACTAACTTTAAATCTCTTACTTTAGTCTATCTTTTTGTGCTCTTTAAACACACTTTTAGCCACTATTTTTGGGCTGTTTTGGGATTGTTCTTGGACTGTTTTGGGGCTAAAATATGTGATTTAAAATTACAAAAAGTGGAGGGGTTAGCCACCCCTTCTTAGGTTTTGTTTCATAGCTTTTTCTTTACTCTTTTTACTTACTTTCTCTTGCTTTTTTTTTTTTTTTTTTTACATTTTAGGGGCTATTATGGGTTGTTTAATTCATTTAAATAGTTTATGCTTTGAATAGTATTGTACTTATTGTGTTGTAAATCTTCATGGCTTCGGTTGTTTAGACCTTAGACATCAAGTCATTTGAGTTGATAGCTTTATTTACTTAGTTTTCATAAGAAGAGTTTCATTTTAAACAATCAATTTCGCACAATCATTTCTACCACCTCCCTCTTTTCTTCCTCTTCTCTTTTGTTTGAGAGTTACTTCAAACAATTGATGGTTATTCAAGGCATGGGATAGAGATCTATGCTCAATGGCTTAATCTCTACAGAGATTCATCGTCAATGTATAGTCTCTCTTTCATGCTATGGATTACTTCTCGTTTGACATTTCTTCTCATTTAGTGGATTTAAACATCACTTCGAACAAATTGATTAAGTAATGGAAAGGACTAATAAAAATTGACCTAAAATCAATAAAACCAACATAAAAAAAAGATGAACAAAATTGGTTGGATTTGACTGAACATTATGCCGAGTCCATCGCTCCAAGAATTGTCACTTATCAATCCATGATATTTTGACGAAACTTGAAACGTGTCTGTCTCTCTCTTTGAGTCTCCATAATGAGAGGGAGGGGTGGTCGCCTTCATTGCATTTATTAATTGTTTTTGTCCAAATTGTGTTCGAAAATCATCAAGCCATCAAATTGTGCTTGTTGGTGGTTTCGCAATCGAAATCGCTCTTCTCTTGAGTTTCCCATGACAGAGAAGGGCATAAGGGACAAATAGGGCCTAGAAAGGCTCTATCTGCACTGTTCTCACCTCAGAGCATAAAACATTTTTTGGCATAAAATTTGGAGCTGGCCGGCACTGTTTTGGCCCGACCAGATCTCACTTGGAGCCGGCCGACTCCCAATGTTTGGTAAGTAGTGAGCTTTTTGCAGAAACAGAAGGCAGTGGTTGAGTGCGAGACAGAGCAATCTAGGCAAACAGAGCAGCTTCTGGACACTATACATGCAATCGTTATGCCTCATTATTGTTTGTATTAATATTATAATTATCATTGTTGTAATTATCGTCATTGTAACTATTTGTTGTTCATACTATAATGATGTAATTATTGTAGTACCCTTGTTGTAATAACTTAGAAAGCTAGTTGATAGTTAGTTCGATTAATTCATTTGTTTGATGTTGTAATAATTAGTTAATCCAGACCCTCGAATAATTAGTCAATCCGGACATTTGGACACTTATTCGGACCCTCGGACACTTATTCAGATCCTCTTGCATGAGGGCAAAATATGTAATAAGCGTGTATGTCTTCCAACTCCCATTTCTTTCTCTCTTTTATTTACCCGCTTATGATAGTAGCACAGAGCATCATATTTACTTAGCATTCCCATGTTGGCATCCATTTGCCTCGCATGCATAGAGGTTCGGCTCATCATTCTAACAAACATCGTCATTTATCACTTTCTTGAAAACGTGATTTATCACATGTCTTGAATTGGATCATATACCATGCTCATAGCTGAGCCTATTAAAATTGCATATTGTATGTGTTACATTAGTCACATTGTATTATTTAGGAGCATGCATATTTTCTAATCATTTTTATTTGGCTTGTCTTGGAGTACTATGTGAGCAATTTATTGCTTTAGCTTCTCGCATTGTATGTTTATGTTGTCATGTCGAGCATGCTTTTCATGAGGCTAAATGCTTAAGTGATATACTTGTTTGAATGTCAGTGGATGAAGGCTAATTGTTAAAATTGGGATAAATTGACTAATGTACATACGGACTCACATTTTAAAGTGACGAGTATCAAAAACAATTTCCAAGCGAACATAAAATCAAAACGTTCCAACTTTTTCAAATTAGTCTATACTTGTGTGCATCAAGCAGTAATGTTAACTAATAATCGGAACAAGAGCATATAATATAAATAAAAATCACATCATGATTAGTAGAGGCCGATCTTTGATTGGGTGAGAGGAGTGCTCAATTCATGACCTTCCTCTCTCATACCTAAGTTACCAAGCCGAGACACTTTGGTGATGACGGACACGTGACCTTTAGCTGGGTTTCCTAAATTTCACAAAAAATATTTAGGTGGCGACTCTATAGACTGGCAAAGTAGTCCATTTTTGGCATTTGATTCAAACATCTACTTTTTAAAAGATTTGCCAGATTTGGACTCATTTGTGTTTTTTTATCTCACATTGCACTTGTAAAATCAAATTCAGAACCACGGGAGTCTGAGCTGCAGGGCTAATCGTATCCGAAAGGAACAGAAAAAGCAAGCTACAAGGTGGAATTATTCCAATCAAAATACAAAATCAAGCCTATGGAGGAGCAAACCATAGCTAAGTTGTAACCTAAGAAGAAATAGGCCACGACCAACCCGTAGCTCGCGGCAACACAATAGCAGTAGCTACAGCGTGCGGTCAAGCAATGTCGGGCCATGCCTAGGCCGCAACAAATGCAGCGGTGGCACAACACATGCTCAAGCCACGGTAGGCGGCAGTAGCTTGCTCGCGCCCAAGCTCCATGCTGGGCCAAACCATGATCCAATGGTGACTAAGGCAGGTTCTAGCGCAATGAATGACGCTCCGACGCGGTTGGTGTTCAAGAAAATTTTGGGGGCATGTTTACACAAAATGGAGCTTCGCCCGTACCTAATTTTGTTCCACCAATGGTACATGCCACCCACGTACTGAGCAAGTTTTCTTTGGCTCTGACGCCGAGTTTATAAGCCCAACCCGGTATAGCCATGGTATGCAATGGACTTTATGTGACCCAATTTAATGTCCCATCACCAAATGGCTTGTTCATAGGTGTCGATGGCCAATATCGTCATGTGTCTTCACTGATGATAAATTCTCAACCCCCAAATGGCAAAGTCGCTCCAGACTCGGTCTTCGGGACTACAAGCCAAGTTCCAGGAATACCACCATCAAGTTCTCTCCCTTAACAATTTCTCACTCTCGCCGATGTGCAAGCCATGTTCGATCTCGAACGGGGCAAGAGGACTTTACCCTCTTTGCCTGATCCGGATGTCAAGCCACCATACCCTATTAAGATGTTGAGTAATCTATACCCAAAGGGGTACATAGTGTCGAAGTTTATCAAATTTGATAGCAAACAAGGAAATGCTCGAGAACATATTGTTCGGTTCATCGAGACTTTGGGGATTCATGGTTCAAATCATGTCCTTCGGCTAAGAGAATTCTCCAAGTCCCTCACCGATCGAGCATATAGTTGGCACATGAACTTGGCCCCAAACTCTATTCAAAGTTGAAAGGAGATGGTTAACAAATTCTACGCCAAATTCTTTCAAGTGGCTAAGAAAGTGACCACACTTTCCTTGTGTAAGGAAAAACAGCGGAAGGGTGAAGACATTCTCGAATATGTAAAGAGGTTCCAAGACAAAGCTGTGGGCTGTCACAAGGCTATAGAGGAAAGCTACTTGATCCAAATCTGTGTTGAAAGGGCATTAAATAGGTACAAGATGCTTCTTGTTAATCACAAGCTACCCACCTTCTCGGCTCTAATTGAAGCATCTCGAAACATCAACATATCTCAGTCTTAGGAGATCGGGTTCGAGACTAATTATAAAACCAACTTCAAGTCATCCCAAGGACTTTTTGTCACTGCAGCTTCCGCGTCTTCTACCCAAAAGTCGCATGAGGAGGGATTCAGAGGGTAAAAGAGAAAAAGCTGTGAAGATGACACTCATTTTCCTTGTAGTATTGAGGAGGCAAAGGTCTTAGTCAAAGAATGGGTGGCAGGTGGGGAATTGAAGTTGCCTCATGTTGAAGAGTTTTTACTGAAGAAAGATCGCGAGGGCCCTAATTATTTTATTTTCCACTGATCATTAGGACATCCTATAGAAACGTATCTGATGCTTAAGAAGATCTTTAGAAAGAAAGTCGAAGCAAATGAGCTAAGTTTCAAAGAACAAGGGCTCCATGATATCCTACAAAACATGGTTATGATGGCATATGACAGGCCAATGATTGAAACAATTGAAAGCTCGGAGGATGAGAAGCACTCCGTCGAAGACACCCTTGAACCAGAGGATGAAGAGCACTCCCTCAAAGATTTTTTTTGAGCCAGAAGGCGAGGAAGTTTCTTATGGTGAACCATTTAATCCAGAAAGAAGAGTTGGTTATAAAGCATCCTTCAATCCAAGAAGAAAACATCATGTTTATATGTCATCATACTTCAATGAGACTGAGGAGTTGGTCAACTATGAGCCGCCGAGGATAGAGAAAGATCTAAATCACTATGCAAAGACTCTCCAAGATAACATCAAGTTCAAACAGTTCTTCGATCAACTTGGGCTTTCCGAGGAAATAAGAACTGAAATTACCAAGTCCATTATCAACATTGCCGACGCACACCATGAGAGAGGTGTGACAATTGAGGGATTTATTCCAAGGAAAGCAAGGAAACAGACTAGTGCTATAATCTTTTTTGAGGCAGACCGGAAGTACCCTTTTCCACGCAACCGACCACTCTATGTGACCGCTTACATCAATAGGGTTAAGTTCACGAGGGCTTTGCTAGATAGCGGAGTTTCCATCAATATCATGACCCGGACAACTCTAGAGAAGGTTAGGATTTCCGAAAAACACATTGTGAAATAACCAGTAGTCATTACAGGTTTCAGAGGAGAAGAGAGAGTCACTCTGGGGTATGCGATAGTTGATTTGGCCATAGGGGTGATTCGCTCAACTACTAGGTTTCATATCATTGACTCTAAGAAAAACTATTATATTATCTTAGAGAGGACTTGGATGCACAAGTATGGTGTCGTGCCTTCAAGTTATCATCAATGTGTCAAAGCTAAGTGGGGAAATGAGATAGTGACTATAGAGGCTTCAGAAAGACTTTTTGGTACATACGAGCCTTGTTACTCAGATGACAAACCAAAGGTTGAGTCGAGCAAACAGCCGTTGTCCCAACTTTCCTCTTTGTCCAAAAGCTCAGATGATGAGGGTCCGAGAGGAAGGCAAGCCAGTGTACTACTGATGAAGGTTTGGGGAGTCAGTTTCTTCCATAGCTGGCCCCGAGTTGAAGGAAGAACTTCCCAATGAAGGCATAGTGTTGGCGCCTGAAATGGCTCCAGAAATGTATTTAAGATAGACCGAAACCGCAACCTAAGCAACTGGTGAAAACTTTCCAAATGACCTCGCAACTCTAAAGGCAAAGGTCAACAATCGATAGAAGAAGTCTATCTATGACATTTACAATTTGTATTTACTTTATTGTCTAAGAAGCTCTATATTTCTTATGTTATGAATAAATTCATTTCCTCCATATTGTGTATCTCCATTAGAAACAGTTTAAATTTATATCTTCATTATGTTATGTTGTTTGAAACAGTTTTCAATTTTTGGTCATCCCTTAAAAAAGAAAGAGGAGTAGTAGACTCGGTTGCCAGTCAGAAGGGATCTTTCTTGCCAAAGAAAAGAGTGTGTTTTCACCCAAACTTCTGAGGGACAGCTTTTGCTTCCATTTGGATTTCCGAGGGGCAACCCTTGTTTCCATCAGCATGAGCTTCGAGGATCTTTCTTGTTGAAGTAGATTGTGTGCTCCCATTCAAACTTTCGAAGAACGGACCTTGTTTCCATCAGTGCGAGCTTCGAGGATCTTTCTTACTAAAGTAGAGTGTGTACTCCCACTTAAACTTTCGAAGAACAGCCCTTGAGACTCGGTTGCTTGTCAGAAGAGATCTTTCTTACCGAAGTAGGGTGCGTGCTACTATTCAGACTCCTAAAGGACAACCTTACTTCCGTTCGGACTTCTGAGGGACAACCCTTACTTTCATTAGTGCGGGTTCTGAGGACCCCACGGTCGTGGAGTTCTTACAAGAATTCATTCACCTCAAATAGCAAAACTAACAAACAAGGCGAGCAATATCAATTTTAGATCATGATTTAGGCATCATCAAAATGGGGCAACATCAACAATAGTAATGAGCAACTTATGTTACAACAATTCTATTCCTCCGAGCAAGTTCATGAAAGATGCAACAATAACAATCAATGTTTTGTCTCTCCAAATTATTGACACAGGTTCAAGATTCAATAGCATGGATTTCAAGACAACAAAACCGGAATTTCCTTGATGGAATTAGCAAGGATTCAACATTGATTGTTCTAGTATTCACAGAGAAAAACCAAGTTCTCTTTATCAAGATGTGCAACACTAGAAATTTAGGGGTTACGTTATCTAGAAATTTATAAATCAGAGTTTATACAAATAAGGAATTCAAAAATGGGTTTCAACAAATAGTTATTCATAGATTGGAGAAACAAAAATATATGAAGCTAGCTTGGAGAGAGGTTGAACCAGCACAAACTGAAATCGGTAAGTTAAGGCTGATGCCGACCAAGAAAGATAGCAAAGGGCAGCGTCGAAGTGAACTAAGGCCAAGAACGGCGCTTACAGAAGTAACGCAAGTGAAACCAAAGATGAGCTGACGGGGTTGAGAGACGGTGTCCCTAGGCCGAAACGTTGACGAAGAATGGATTGGTGGTAATGTCGAAAGTCACCAAGTGTCAGACGCGAAGTGTGCAGGCCGCGCGAGCTGGATGGTCTGGCGAGTAGAGCAGGGCCACAGCTGGCTCTCGCGTAGTCCAACGGAGTGCTACACGATGCTAGGCAGGCCGGTGTTGTGACAGAGCTACGGCAACTCACGATGGTCTGCGCGGTCTTTGGTGATTACAGAAGTAAAACAGAGCACTGAGCTGTTGCTCCGAATGAAGAATGTTAAAGGATATGGGTCTTTAATACTTTAGAGAGATAAACGAAAATGGATTTGGATGATTGGACTTCTCAGAACAAATAAAAAAAAGTTTTGATGGTTACTTTTTAGAATAAAAAAAGGGGGGCAAAACTATTGAGATTTGTTTATTTGTTTTCAAAAGGAAACTGGAATCAAAATGATGAAGAAAAGTTGCGTGGGCCAAGTAAGGTTACAAGATAAGACCTAAAAATATATATATATATATATCAAAGGCGTAAAAGTGTGTTTGCCAAACATGGCATAAGGATAAAGATTCCTTCTTATGATTATTAGTTGACAATTTTATTCATAAATTATGATGAGTCGTCAATCTTATCCAAAAGTCACATGAGGACAAAACATTCCTGAGGGCGTGATGCGAAGAGAAGTGAAAATATGTATGTCTGAGAAATTTAAAATTAATCACACATGCAAGGGGCAAAATGTAAAAGGGGTTAATTTGAGCCCACTAAATTAATTGGGCCCAATCGAAGCCCAATTAGAAAGCCCAAAAATTGGTGAGCTAGGAGAAATTATTGCCAAATGGACTCAAGTGAATTCTGTTGAACAGGTACACAAGAAGGCCAACACATGGGTCAAGGAAGACCCATCAAGCATATATCTCTAAAGAAAGTCCAACAAGCTCATCCGAGGAGGCTCAGATCATACAGGCGTCGAAGGAGGTTAATCGTTGTTTTTAGAAGAGATGAAACCCTCAGAGGAGATTCATTCTCCGAGGTATTGACTTAGTCTTGAAAGGGTTCAGAACAACGAATCTAAAGACCTATTTAAGCTCGAATTCGAAAGGGTTAGGATCCACGAACCTAGAGATCCGAAGCACTTGGCTTCAAATGGATTCAAACGCAATCTAGAAGTTGCTCCGTTAATGAGTCCCAGAACACTTGCGGGCTCGAAACTTTTTCGAGTTCTACACACCAAAACCATGGGCATGATGGAGTCCAAACAAATGACTCGATCCCGAGGACGATGAGTGAATATAAATTCACTCTTTGGTTAAACTAGCTTATACCCGGTTTAAGGTGGCACGATTTATGAGGTCCTTGGGACTCGACGATATTTGCGGCAAGGAGTTCTCTTGAACTACTCTTGATCCTTTTACTGTAGGACGTCATCTAGGGCTACCCCTGACCCTTTAGAATGATTGGGGATTATTGGTTAGGTGTGACTAAGAAGAAGGGTTCACCAAGAGATTGATCTCCTCTTTGAAGTTTTTCTCATCCTCGAAAAGGTCACCTCTTCGGACAAGATAGTTAGAAGGAATATTCCCTATGTGCCTTACACATGGGCTCCATCTTAGCTTTACAAAGGATAGATTTTAGAGAGACAATTATTGGGAGGGAATTAATTTCCCTTCTACATTATCTATCTTGAGAGTGAAGGTGGAAATCTACCAGAGAACCTTGATATTACTCTCTCTTTAACTATTTTGCATTCTTCGTCATCCAATTTTTTATCTCCATCATCTATTTGTTATTATGTTCCTAATTGTGACTATTAAAGAATCTATGGGCTTGTTTGGTTTGTTTTTCAGAAAAAATTTTAGGAAAAGTTCTCTACAAACAAATTTTCAAGAGTAATTATACCAAACAAATTTTTTTAAAAAAAATCTCAAAATTTTGTTTAGTTACCTACTTTTCAATTCACTCTTTCTCTTATACACATCAAATCAATCACTTTTTTTAAAACTCTTTTTTCAAAATAATTTTTCAAAATCATTTATGAAAAAAGACAAACTAAACAAATTTTCGTACTTTTTATCTTAAAAATTATTCTACAAACACAAACTAAACATATCCTAAATCTTTCATCATTTTTAAAAAAAATTAAAATTTTTGATAATATTTTTTAACCCTCTCATACAACCCTCTTACTTTTTCTTTTTTTTTGGTGCATAAATACTGGTACAACACACGAGTAAAATGAATCAAACTCTTTTCACATTCTTATCAATTATAACAACTCTAACTGATAAGATTAAGATGGAGAATTAGATCTTTTAACATTCTTATCAATTATAACAACTTTGACTGACAAGATTAAGATGGGGAATTAGAATAGTAATCAGATCCAATCAGATCCACTCAACGCTAAACTGGTCAAATTCCTTCTGGAGAAGTTTTGTACCCCATGACATCCAAAAACACGTGCACCTCCGCTGCCCACTGGGCCACCACAAAGAGCACAAAACATAAATTCTACTAACTTACGAGTGCTCAGAGTGTACAAAATAAAATTATTTCGTGATTTAAGAGGACCACGTAATTATGTCCTTAATTAATTATAAATTATATTTTTTATTATTTTTCAATCATTAGCATAAAATTGTAGATTATATTTTTTTTACCAATCACAACACACATAGAATACTATATGGTATTTTAAAAAATTGATAAAAAGTTAATTTTTTGACTTATTTAGTGTATTTTGTCTTTTTATAAATAAAAAATGTAATAGGTGAGACCATCTCCAACGGTGAACCAAACCTGACATTAAATTTAAAATTTGGTGAAAAAGTCACTTTTTTAAGCTCCAACGTTTTCACCAAATCGATATCAAATCCAGAATTCAGCAAAAATGGTACCAAACTGAGTGCAGGCGAAGCATTTCACCAAAGCACTGTTCCTAACCGTTGGATGAGACGAACGGGTCGACCATCCGGTTGACCAACCGGTTAACCAACCGGTCGCCCCGGAGAAAGTTCAGACAGTTCACAAAAAGGTTGAAACTAGTCAAAAAACATCCGGTTGACCAACCGGCTAACCAACCGGTTGCCCCGGAGAAAGTTCAGACAGTTCACAAAAAGGTTGAAACCAGTCAAAAAAAATAAAATAAAATTTTGCCTAGGTGGTCGACCACCCGGTCGACCGGCCGGTTGACCCCCCGGTCGACCACCAAAAGTTCAAAAAGTTCAAAAAAAAAAGTTCAAACCGGAAAAAAAAAAAAAAAAAAAAAATTTTGCCGTTACCGGTCGACCAGCCGGTCAACCAACCGGTTGCCCAGCGCAAATTTGATGAAACAGATTTGATGTTGAACCGTTGGAGCGCGAAGTATCAAATTAAGGAAATGACCCCTTTTTGACTCAGATTTGGTGAAACATTTGGTACACCGTTGGAGATGCTCTGAAATGACTTAAAATGAGTAAAAAGTTAAAAATTGAAGTTGCTTTTGGCAGAGTTTTAGAATTATAATTTGATAATAGAATTGTATTTTAAATTTATGAGTTTTAGAATTATGATTTGAGTGTGAAAAATTTGTTTTGTTATGAATTTTAAAAAAAGTTTGAATTGAGTGATGTGACATATAATATTGAAAAATGAGTATTTTGAAAAGTGAACGTGGAATTAATTTTTTAAAGCTATAACCAAACAACACGCTCAAACTAAGAGATAAAAGTAAACTTCAAAAGGTCTACCAAACAGAGCCCCTTTTTTTTTTTTTTTTTTTTTTTTTTGGGGCTTTTCAAAAGACCCCTATGTGACTGTGGCCCAAGACTACCAACTAAATTCTCTTATATTCTTCACATGCGTGAGTGCTCATAATCTATGCATATACATTTATGGACGATGGATTGATTGTGGAGATTGAATATAAAGAAATTAAATGTAATATATTTTTGGAAAATTATTTAATAATTTCGGAATATTATGTAGCTATACTTTAAGTTAATCATTAATTATTTAGTCCTCATATTATTATTTCATCCCCAACATAAATCGTGACTTCTATCTTTCTCTACCAATTAAAATTTTATGGAGCACCACGTGTTCATATCCTGAAAATACTAAATAATCACCGTATATTTCTTAAAAAAATTACATAATTTGACCTATAAAGATATAATATAATAGGTATTAATTTTTAATTTGTCACATATTCAATCATTTAGTATTCAATTCTCTTGTTATATCATTACAAATAATTTTTGAAATCAAAATTACGAGTTTTTAATATTTTTTTAAAAAGAGTGACAGGATAGTCCTTGTCCTTGAGATCAATTTTACTGTATTTAGTTAGGATAAGATATAATATGGAATAATCAAGAAGTAATTATTTTTTATTGTTTGATGATAAAATGAATTTAAATTTCGTGGTGAGAATATGATATCCAAACCCATTATATCCAAAGCAATCAAATACCATACAGAATTTTATACCGTATCATCATTTATTAATTACCAATCATAATTTGTAATATATCTTATTGTCTTGTTACTTTTATATTTCTAAAGATAAAACTAACTTTTATCCTGTTGCTGATACGATTTAAGACAGTAACATGAAAAAAATAAATAAGAAAATTTTATAAGATTTAGTAATTTGTATTTAATTACTTTTAATATACGGTCTTGCTAACATGTGTGATTAGGCACAAGAAAAAATAACATAATTGCAAAAATCGAGACACTTTTTATTGAATTTCATGCATTTTAAATATTTTTATTTATTTTTAAAGTATGTTTTTTAAGGTCAATCTCAATATTAGGAGGCGGGGATGCTGCTGCGCGGTGCGGAAAAATGGGCTCATTTTAAAGTTTATTTTGATAATTTGAACCGTTCACATTTTAGAATATATCAAGTAGAATATGTCTGTAAAAAATTATGTTAATTGGAATCATTTACTCATTTATCCACTCACATTTGTATTTATAAAAATAAATAATAATTGTGATTTAAAATATTAAAATGAATACAAATGTGAGTGGATGAATAGGTAAACGATGTCCGATTAACTTGATTTTTTACAGACATATTTTACTTGATATATTTTAAAATATGAACAATTTGAATTATCAAAATAAACCCTAAAATAAGCTCATTTTACCGCGCAGCAGCATCTCCACTCCCCAATAGTTAAGTCCCACCATGCCATCCTAGAATATCTGTACAATTCCTTTACTTAAATTAAAGTGTTTGTTCCGAATTTTTGTCTCAACATCTTTTTAAGACGTTATTTGGTAGGATTACTTTTTTTTACATTTTTACGCAAATGGCGTGTTTTTCTAATAATGTGAAACATGTAGAGAGAAAATGATCATATATTAAGGCCTGGTTTGGGAACTCTCTTTTTTAGTTAAAAAATTAAAAAGTTACTAAATTAGTCAAAAAGTCAATAACTCATACCAAAAAGTCAAAGATTCTCTTTTCTCTCTACTTTTTGCATATTTTTTCGTAAAAAATCAAAAAGTCATCCCAAACATACTAGTTTTTTTTAGTTCATATTTTAGCCAAATAGTAATAAAGTTACTAAATTAGCCTGTTCCCAAACGAGGCCTAAATAACATAATTTTTCACGTTGAGTAATATAAATTTTAGGATGAATTACATTTTGTCACTCTTAAGTTCTAGTATTTTTTTACTTCAATTTTGAATTTTTTTTTTTTTTTCATTTTAACCTTTGACGTTTTAAATTTTTTTCTCAATTTGACCCAATAACGAACACTTGTCTAAAATTTGATGAAAAATGCCATGTTAGCAGCCTCGAGCTATCGTGGGGCATAATAAAACATTTATTAGATAAATTGCAGTTTATTCCTCTTAAATTTTAACAACTTTTTACGTTAGTCCTTAAATTTTTTCACACTATTTTTAATCCCTAATGTTTCTAATTGCTAACATCCTGATCATGCTATCTTTATCTTGCATATGCGGTACTATGAGATGATTCTATTTTCTTTTTGTTTTATTATACAACAATGCTAGAGGGTCACAATTTTTGTGGTCACAATAGCTCAAAACTGTCAAAACGACGTCGTTTTGGCATGTTTTGCACCCAAAACGACGTCGTTTTGGCAGTTTTGAGCAATTGTGGCCACAAAAATTATGGCCCTCAAACATTTTCCTTTATTATATCATTGGGACTAATGAGTTTACAATGTTTGATTTTCTTTTATGTTTTCCTGTCTTTTATTATTATTTCTTATTGTAATGTTAGGTTTGCCGTCTTAATTAGGAAAAATTAGTCTAAGGTCTCTCTCCCATTTTTGGTAATGGAAGAGATCCACAATATTTTTTTATGATGTTTAAGGTCCTTCCCATACATCACAGAGAAATTTAACTCTCTCAAATCAAACTAATTTCTCTCTCTCTACATTTTCTATTTCATCTCTCTCTCTCTTTCTTTCTTTATCTCTCTCTCTCTCTCTCAGTATATGATATCCAAACCCGTTATATCCAAAGCAATCAAATACCACACAGAATTTTATACCGTATCATCATTTATTAATTACCAATCATAATTTGTAATATATCTTATTGTCTTGTTACTTTTATATTTCTAAAGATAAAACTAACTTTTATCCTGTTGCTGATACGATTTAAGACAGTAACATAAAAAAAATAAATAAGAAAATTTTATAAGATTTCGTCATTTGTATTTAATTACTTTTAATATACGGTCTTGCTAACATGTGTGATTAGGCACAAGAAAAAAATAACATAATTGAAAAAATCGAGACACTTTTTATTGAATTTCATGCATTTTAAATTTATTTATTTATTTTCAAAGTATGTTTTTTAAGGTCAATATCAATATTAGGAGGCGGGGATGCTACTGCGCGGTGTAGAAAAATGGGCTCATTTCAAAGTTTATTTTGATAATTTGAACCGTTCACATTTTAGAATATATCAAGTAGAACATGTCTCCAAAAAATTATGTTAATTGGAATCGTTTACCCATTTATCCACTCACATTTGTATCTACAAAAATAAATAATAATTGTGATTTAAAATATTGAAATGAATGTAAATGTGAGTGGATGAATATGTAAACGATGTCCGATTAACTTGATTTTTTACAGGCATGTTCTACTTAATATATTCTAAAATATGAACAGTTTGAATTATCAAAATAAACTTTAAAATTGGCTCATTTTACCGTACAACAGCCACTGCTGCGCAACTCGCGCAGCAGCATCTCCACTTCCCAATAGTTAAGTCCCACCATGCCATCCTAGAATATCTGTACAATTCCTTTACTTAAATTAAAGTGTTTGTTCCGAATTGTTGTCTCAACATCTTTTTAAGACGTTATTTGGTAGGATTACTTTTTTTTACATTTTTACGCAAATGGCGTGTTTTTCTAATAATGTGAAACATGTAGAGAGAAAATGATCATACATTAAGTGGCACAATTTTTCACGTTGAGTAATATAAATTTTAGGATGAATTACATTTTGTCACTCTTAAGTTCTAGTATTTTTTTACTTCGATTTTGAATTTTTTTTTTTTTTCATTTTGACCTTTGACGTTTTAAATTTTTTTTTCAATTTGACCCAATAACGAACACTTGTCTAAAATTTGATGAAAAATGCCATGTTAGCAGCCTCGAGCTATCGTGGGGCATAATAAAACATTTATTAGATAAATTGCAGTTTATTCCTCTTAAATTTTAACAACTTTTTACGTTAGTCCTTAAATTTTTTCACACTATTTTTAATCCCTAATGTTTCTAATTGCTAACATCCTGATCATGCTATCTTTATCTTGCATATGTGGTACTATGAGATGATTCTATTTTCTTTTTGTTTTATTATACAACAATGCTAGAGGGTCACAATTTTTGTGGTCACAATAGCTCAAAACTGTCAAAACGACGTCGTTTTGGCATGTTTTGCACCCAAAACGACGTCGTTTTGGCAGTTTTGAGCAATTGTGGCCACAAAAATTATGGCCCTCAAACATTTTCCTTTATTATATCATTGGGACTAATGAGTTTACAATGTTTGATTTTCTTTTATGTTTTCCTTTCTTTTATTATTATTTCTTATTGTAATGTTAGGTTTAGCGTTTTAATTAGGAAAAATTAGTCTAAGGTCTCTCTCCCATTTTTGGTAATGGAAGAGATCCACAATATTTTTTTATGATGTTTAAGGTCCATTCCCATACATCACAGAGAAATTTAACTCTCTCAAATCAAACTAATTTCTCTCTCTCTACATTTTCTATTTCATCTCTCTCTCTCTTTCTTTCTTTATCTCTCTCTCTCTCTCTCTCTCTCTCTCTCTCTCTCTCTAAATCCAAACCTCACTGAACTCCTTCATAGTCTGGCACCTCACTAAGAAAGATAGAGTCTATGGCCTCTCTCGCTGCCGTCTCACCAGCCGCTCTCATTTCGTTGAAGACGTCGTCCTCGCTTTCGATAGCCAATTCTCTCTCTCCGGTAGCCGGGATTCCGAGGCACTATTTGGCATCGGAAGAAGAACGGAGAAGACCCTGATCCTTGACACAATGAGGGAGTCGCCAAGGGGAGAGAAGACGATAAGGAAAAAGAGGAGCATGACGGCGAAGAAGGTGGTAGAGACTAGATCTAAGAGGTGCCACTGCCTAGGGTTGGCCTTTGATGATGGGAGATTCAGGTGCCCCGCCATCTCTGGTTTTGAACGAATTCCCAATATCTGATGTTGATGATCATATAGATATAGATGGGGGCTTTGTTGCTTCAGAATTTTGGAAATTGTGGGTCTTTTTTTAGAGATAAGGGAAATTTCTCTCGATTTTTGTGAATTTTTGTACATTTTTCCAAGTTAGAAAGGAACTTTCTCTGAGTTTTTGTGAATTTCTTTATGTTAGAAGGGAATTTTCTCTGAATTTTTGTGAATTTCTCTAAGTTAAAAGGAAATTTTATCTAGGTTTTTGTGAATTTCTTTGGGGTTGAAGTGAATTTCTCTAGACTGAGAGAATTTCTCTAAGTTGAAGTGAGTCTAGAGAAATTCTGATAAGATTTTATCTGTGAAGTCGAATTTTCTCTGCATCAGTTTGAGCGACCTTAAACATTATTAAAATATTGAATGTCCTTTATATTATAAAGTCTTAATATCAAGGATCCTTTAAAAAAAAAAAAAAAAAACCCTTTTAATTATTTATCTACCTGTTCATTCTTATAAATAGTTGTCTTGGTTTATATTGGAATTAATTTTGAAACAAAAATCATATTAAGTTAAGACTAGCATAATAGTGTTAAAAGATTATTCATTCATATATTTTTAAAATAGCTTTACATGGCACATGTTAATAAATATTTATTTATTTTTATTTTTGGGCCTTCCCACTTGTCAATAGTTTTTTATAAAAAAATTTAGCATTAACATGGTGGATCACCAATCTCCTCAGTGAGCGCGTGGACTCCACACTTCGTATTTCTGTTTTTGCCATTTTTTTCAGTTAAAATATAAAATTAAAAAAAATCTAATTAGGAAAAAATATCAATAAAACGAGGGCTGAGAAAAAATAATTACATTTTAATGAATAATTTTTTTTTATAAATATCCCTATAATACGAATAGAAAAATAGAAAAATGAAAATCATTAATGCTTATTTACACCCGACTAATTTATTATTTTATACTTACATGATATTTTGTTTTAGTTTTTTTTCTTGAGATGGTACTAATGGTAGGTGCAAATGCGATGTGTTTACAATTTTAAATATAATTTTTTTTGATAATTTGATAAATAAAAAAGAATGATTAAATTTGATAATCGCTAACAGTTATTTTTTGAAATAGTTAATAACATAATTTTTTGATTTTTTTTTTTGAAATATATGCTTTATATAATAATATAAATATATTATTGATAGGTGCATAGACAATATGTTTGTAATTTTTACATTTAAATTTTTGAATAACTTGATGAATAAAAAAATAAAAATCATTAATGCTTATTTACACCCGACTAATTTATTATTTTATACTTGTATGATATTTTGTTTTAGTTTTTTTTCTTGAGATGGTACTAATGGTAGGTACAAATGCGATGTGTTTACAATTTTAAATATAATTTTTTTTGATAATTTGATAAATAAAAAAAGAATGATTAAATTTGATAATCGCTAACAGTTATTTTTTGAAATAGTTAATAACATAAATTTTTGAATTTTTTTTTTGAAATATATGCTTTATATAATAATATAAATATATTATTGATAGGTGCATAGACAATATGTTTGTAATTTTTACATTTAAATTTTTGAATAACTTGATGAATAAAAAAAAGAAGAGTTAATCTGAAAACTGTTTTGCAGTTATTTAGAAAAAAGTGTAAAGAGTTAACAATTTCACAAACATTCTTAGAAAAAATTAATTACATTTGACCTCCCATGAGTTTGGTGATAATATAACAAGCTTCATAATTTTAGTATAATTATACCGATTTTTTTTTATTAAGATTAAAGAGACCAAAACTAATACCACTAACATGGAAATATATAATAATATATAAAGGAAAAATTGTATTTCAGAGTAAAAGAAATGATACCATCATTTTTTCATTCACATAACTAACGAATTATTGATAAAAATGAGACTGAGTGTTATGTAAAATAAAATATTAAACGAATTCGATGTAATTATGTCATGGCACTATAATTAAAATCCTTAAAAAATTCCGAGACAATGATTTGCAATTAGGACTCAATTTTAACAATGGATAACAATCCCCAATCAAACACAAAGTAGATCTAATTCAATTAAATGAGAATTGAACTATATCTACCAAAGAAACATCGATAAATCAACACAACGATATAACGTGGAAAAAATCACAATTTAAGCACCTCCGATTGTGATAAAAAAAAATCACAAGTCAAAACCATAAAATAATCCACTAAGAAAACAAAAGAATTACGCACGAGAACCCTTAATTACCTAGCGAATTTGCGTCCAAATAAAACCGAATCCGATGTGCCTCTTCCACCGTCGTCTTTATCTCGGAATTGTGTTGCCCAATATTGAATCCACAGCGCAGATGTCAAATCCACGATAATGGGATACTCTGGAATCCACCAAAGTTTCAAGCTCAACTTTTCCAGAATTTACCGATAAACATATCTCCTTGAATTTGAGTTAAACGAAAGAAATCCCTTGATGATTGTCAATATGAAGCTTATTGATGCATCAATCACTCTTAATTCATCAAGGAAACAATATATAAACACCATCTAATATAGAATACTTTAGCTTATCTCCTTAGAGAGAATTCTGGACAGGTTAAACCCTAAAACACAAAATCGTAGCATTTTATAGGAAACATGCACGCAAAGATCGCTCAAGCGCAAGAATGATTGTTCGAGCAATGAGACTGGTAGAGGTGGTGCTAACAAACTTCCATGCGTCACTTCGCTTAGTGCTAGACTTACTGTTTGAGCGGTAAAACACAACTCTTAGTATCTCTGAAATCAAATTGAAATACTAGACGATCCAAATCAGCGCTTGAGCACAAACTTGACTGCTCGAGTGGTCCAAGAACTTTGACAAGCTCAAAATCTCCTCTATTCAAGCACACCTTACCTTCAGCATACACTTCTCTACTTAGGCACAAATTGGATTAGATTAGCATCTAAATTCTCACAAACCCACCGATACTAAAAAGATAATGCAATTACATTTAAATAGAGTTTTGTTAAATGGATTGTCAATTACAAAATACCTAACATATAAGATTTGTTGGATTCCCCCTCCCCCCCAAAAAAAAGGCAAAATTAATATAATTTACCAATAAATAAATAAAATGTGAAGTTTCACAAAATAAAACAGAACAGAGCTCTTCTCCAATCTACCAATGTGGATTGGACCCTTAAATTTGGACAGTTAGACTTATCATAGGTATCAGTTCAATAATCAATTATGTTTAGTAAGTAGATCATTTATAAAAATAAATTAAAAACAAATCAATTATGTAAATTTATTGTATTTGTCTTCATATGTTTATAGTTATCAAATCAATATGATTTTTATTTTTTTTAATGAGCAATCTACACATTAAAATCTAAAAATTAAATAGAATATATCATTAAAATAGGACTCATGATGTACCTAGACAAAATGAACCAGAAGCTTTGGTTGAATAGAATAGATTTGGGTACATTATATTGACCGCACTTAAATTTTTTTAAAAAAAATATAGCAAGTCTCACAACTTTGGCATAGTTTACGTTAAGTTCCTCTAAGGTTTTAATTCTCATACATTTAGTCCTTTTTTTATTATTAATAATTCGTTAATCATATACATGAAAAAATTATGCCATTATTTTTTTTACACTAAAATATATATTTCCTTATTCATTTTATATTCTTACATCATTTGTACTAATTTTGATATCTTTAACCATACTAAAAAAAAAAAAAAGAAAAAGAAAGAAAGATTGATATAATTATATTAGGATTTTGAAATTTATTGTATTTCTTTAAGGAGAATTATATGGTACACGCCAAAAAAGTATGTACCATATGCCTCCAATTTGTGATATTTATTATAACCTATTGTAGTGTTAGTTATAATTTGGTTATGACTTGTAATTGTAATTCATTAGGACGTTTGTTATGATTTGTTTTAGTTATAATCGAAAAGGCGGTTAATTATATCATGTTTGGTTATAAAAATCTTTTTTGTAAGCTATGAGTGAAGATGATTTAGTGATGATATTTGTAAATACAATTTTGAAGGTATACACTATATCATTAGCCCTTCTTCAAGGTACATGAGGTGATTATAAGAGCATCTTTACCTGAATTGTCAATTATAAGTTGACACTTTTGATAATAAAATTTGACATACAATTGTGTTCCACCTAAATATTCAAAAGTGAGTTGTCATTTTGATGTATTAACAATGCTAAATTTGATATATAAAAATATTGCCAAATGCTTTTGTTTTCATTAATTTAATGATAAGGACTAATAAAAGAGTTCAAAAAATATTAAAATAAAAAAGATTACATTAAAAATAACAAAATAATAAATTTGACATATCAGGTAGAATATTTTTTTAAATATATTAAATTTGTATATATCAATTTTACACTTGTGCCTTCAAAAAATGTTGACATATAAATTTGGACAAATTACACTAACAGGTCATATAATTTGAGATTTGTGTCACTTTGATCACTGACCTTTAAATTGTAATATATTTGATCCTAAATTTTGAATCTTGTTCTAAATAAAGATAATTGAAGGTATTGTTGCTCCATTTGAAGGGTAATGTTATCATACAACTTATTTTGTGTTGGTTAACTTATATATTATTTGAAATATAATAGCATTTTTTTAATTAATAATGTTGCAACTTTTTTTTATTATAAAGTTTTGTTTGGTTTGGTTTGGTTTTTAGAATCTATTTTCAGAAATTTTTTCTAAGAAATTAAAAATTAAATTGGTGAAAAAAATTAAAAAACACATCATTTTTATATAATTTTATCTTTTGGAAGGGTAGAAATAATTTTTTAAAATATTTTTTTTAGTTTTTATTTTTTTCAAAAGTTAAATATTGTGAAAATTTTGATATCATTATTAAACCAATGCATTATATTAAAAAATTAAAAACTAAAAACATTTTATATATTAAACATATTGATTATACATTAAAAACCTAATAATCATTCATTATATGATAACCATCAAAAAATATATGTAACAACAAATACAATCGTCTATTAAGTGATATTTATCTAAAAATATGAATAAAGATAATTACTCGTTACATGATTATCATCCAAACACTTATTAAAAATTAATTTACTAAAAAAATAAAAATCTAAAAGATTTATTATTTTTATATAATTTTATTTTTGGTGAGCAGAAATAATTTTAAAAAATGTAAAAATAATTTTTGACATTTATTTTTATCAAACTAATTTATATTTTATCAAATTGATGATGTTGCTCTTAAAATAGAGTAACAATATATTCAAGAATAATGCTTGAGAGCTCGAAAATGAGCCCCCTTAATCCTCCTAATGCCCAAAATGATGTCGTTTTGGGCATTAGGCTTCTTTTTTTTTTTTCCTGCCATTTTTGTTCGACTTGCAGAGGAGGGGAGGAGAGGGAGAGGGAGAGAAAGAGGTCGCCGTCGCCGTCGTCTCCGATCCGTCGCAGAACCGTCACCGATCGCCGCGCCTCCGCCTCCATCGCCGATCGCCATGCCTTTGCTCGTCGCCTCTGCCATCGCCGATCGCCGCGCCCCCCGCCTCCGCCTCCAGCCCATTTTTTAGGCCCCCTACAGTCCCCCTCCCCCTCCCCCTCCGTCTTCTTCTTCCTTCTGCTGAAAAAAAAAAAATGGAATTCGGGGCATTCGGGGGTAAAATTAAATATATCATAGTTGAAAAATTAAGATCAAATGATACAAATTTGAAGTTATAATGACGATTAATATAATTCGTTCAAATTATTAACACTGTGTTTGGTTGGGAATTTGAGAAGGGATTTAAAAAGAGAAAAAAAAAAATTAAGTGAAATGTGAATAAAATATACATATATTATACCTAATTTCATATCCCTTTTCTTTTTATCTTTTTAAATATCCTAACCAAATACAACATAAAGGTTTGGGTGAGATTTATCTAATTTACCGAATGGATTTTGATAAGATTTTTGAAAGTTAAAGATTGGACACTGCTTTTTATTGGCGTGAGATGCGAATGTGTGTGTAATCGAAAAGAAACGAAACCCAAGAGAGTCACGTCGAATGGGAATAATGGAGGATAGTTGGTTGGTGGGACGCAAAGAAGGAATCCAGTGTGGGCAGAATCTTGTCCTCTGTTTGGCAAACCCTCATAATAATACTAATACAGATAAGGATAAATTATAAATATATTTTTTGAGGTTTATTTAAAATATAAATTATTTAGTATAGTTTAAAATTTTATAAATATTTTTTTGTTATAATTTTTTATTTAATAAAATTAACTAATAAAATAAAATTTATAATTGTTTTCTTATACAATAATAAAATTATTTAAATTATTAATTAAAATAAATTTATGATATTATTAAAAATTATTAATTAATTTAATAATTTAATAATAAAATAGATATTCTATTATAAAATTTAAAACTTTAAAAAATAAGATATAATTTTCAGAATCATAAATCATATTTTAAACAAACTTATATATTTATAACGGTGGTGTTACATGTATCAATTAGTGTACTAATATTAGTTATGATATTATTATTGATCACACTCATTATATAAATTACAAATATCAAAAATATCTTAAATTATATCATATCACCAATTGATATACTAATTAGTGTATTAACTGATAATTATAACATTAGTCTATTTATAATTTAACTAATAATAAATAAAAGGGCCCAGTCTCCACACATTGGTGGGTCCCATTCATGCCCACTCATAAAGAAAGCAACCACCAGCAGACCCCTCCCACCCTCCATCTCCAGTCCAGTCTCCTCCAGTCTGCACACCAAAAAAAGAACAAACCCCCCCCCCCCCCCCCCTTCCCCCCCCTCTCTCTCTCTCTCTCTCTCTCTCTCTCCACAACAACTTATATTCATTCATTCTCTCTCTCTATCTGAAATTATCAAACTACAAATGAATCCAGATACTCTGTGTGTGTTCATTGATGACTTCTTATTGATCACTTGAAAGCTTCATTTCTGATTTGTTTTTGTGCTTTAATAATACAGTCACTTTTCTATCTTTCTTTTCTTTTTTCTTTGTCCTTTTTTTCGCACCATTTTTATCTCTTCACACCACAAGGGATATGGAGGCTACTAGACTTCGCCTTCTCTCCATCACCTTCTCTCTTATTCTTCTCTTGGATGCCACCACTGCTCAGATGCCAGGTCTCTCTCTCTCTCTCTCTCTCTCTCTCTCTCTCTCTCTCTCTCTCTTTATATATATATTTACTGTTTATTTAGTAAAACTGATGCATATTAAGTTTGTGATTTACTCCAATTTCAAGATATTTCATTGGGTGTTTTTTTAAATTGCAATTTAACTTTGTTCATGAAAAATCAAGATAACCCTGTTCTTGGTGGGTCTCTTGTATAATGATTATATCATAATATTATTTATCTCAATTGTAGCAATTGGTAGTTTCATTTAATTTTGATTCAACCATATGCTACTAATTACATGTTAGATGAGTGGCTCTTTTTTATGGTTTGTTAGTTATCTAATAAATAGAAGTTTCAACCCTGACTATGGTAATTTAACTAACTTTATTTATTTATTTTGCTTTCTATTACCTGAAATTAAAGTACTAAATTGTGTTTGTGGGTACATATATGGATTCATGTTTGCTTGACTCCCAAAAACTAGAAACACAATTCAAGTAGTGTCATTTACTGTTGGGACAAAGGCATCTAAACCTCCAAAGGAGTTTTTTGTTTGCTGGGTTGGCGGAGCAAAAATCAGTTTAACACAAATGACCTGGTCATAATAGCTGAGCAAATGTTAATACCTATTCCATACCTATCTATATGGTGTTCTTCAGGTAAAATGATGAAAATAATGATTTGGCTTACCAATGAATAAGGTAGAGGCCATGTATATATAATAGATTCATGTTACAATTTAGGAAACGATATAAATAAGGTACTAAATTAGTGATTGATATAATCACAGATTATATACATAATACGAAAAATAAAAAAATTCTATGTACTCTAATTCCTGTATTCATCACTCCCCCTCAAGTTGGTGTGAAGATATTCAACAACTGCAGCTTGCCAATGGATGACTGGAGCAATGTCGGTCCTACAGACTTTGTGAACATATCTATTAACTACTGAGAGGAAGAGATAAAGGATAGACTTGCAATACCAGTCCGAACTTTTTCTCGAATGAAATGAATATCAACCTCTATATGCTTAGTACGCTCATGAAGGACAAAATCAGAGGACAGCATAATAGTAGACTTGTTGTCACAAAACAAGGAGGCGTGACCAGTCTTCTCAAAACCCAACTCTGCTAGGATAGAACGAAGTCATAGAATCT
Organism: Camellia sinensis; assembly: GCF_004153795.1. Taxonomy (NCBI): domain Eukaryota; kingdom Viridiplantae; phylum Streptophyta; class Magnoliopsida; order Ericales; family Theaceae; genus Camellia; species Camellia sinensis. Next base: position 1,440,384 of record NW_021025540.1, on the reverse strand, counting down.
CGTATGTTTCCTCTACCATAGCTCAATACTCAGCTTCTGCAGAAGATCTAGAAACAACTCCTTGCTTCTTACTCTTCCATGATATAAGATGATCACCATAGAAAGTACAGAAGTCAGAAGTAGAATGCCAATTAATTCTAGATCTTGCATAATCAGCATCAGTGAAACAAGAGAGCCCAGATTGAGGAGCGGCTGTAAAGAATAATCCCAAGTTAGGAGAGGTCTTCAAATATCTCAAAATGTGATGAACAACATCAAGATGTTCTGTACGAGGTGCATGCATGAATTGACTAACAATACTGACTGCAAATGTTAAGTCAGATCTAGTATTGGACAAATAAATTAGACACCCAACAAGATGCTGATACATACCTGGATCCTCTAGCAACTCTGATGTGAGCTTGACATTGGGATCTATAAGAGTAGAAGCAGGTTTACACCCTAACATACCAGTATCCTGAAGTAGGTCAAGACTCAAGAGTGTACGTTCTCTGAGATAAGGAAATCTCATGCCGTGAGCGAGCTACCTCAATCTTAAGAAATACTTGAGACTTTCCAAATCCTTAAAATCAAAAGTGTGTCCCAAATCCCTTTTTACTTGATCAATGCCTACAGAATCATCATCTATGAAAATAATATCATCCACATAAACCAACAAGACTATACTCTAACCGTCTGATTTACAACTAATGAAATAAGTACAGTCTGAGTGGCACTGAACAAATCCCATGGAGATGATGATAGAACTGAAACAACCAAACCAAGCTCGTGGAGACTATTTCAAGCCATACAAAGACTTGCACAATCAACACACTTTCCCGAATACTCCCCCTCAGCCCGAAAACTAGGAGAAGTTGCCATATAAATTGTCTTAAGAAGATCCCCATGAAGAAATGCATTATTGACATCAAGCTGATAAAGAAGCTAAAAATGAAATGCTGCAAGAGAGATGAGCGGAGGTAAGCTTGGCAACAAGTGTAAAAGTGGCTCCAAAATCCTCGCCAGGAACCTAGGTGAAGCCCTCGGCCACCAAGCGGGCTTTGTAATGGTCAACGGAGCCATCAGCTAGATACTTAATAGTAAATATCCATTTGCAACCCACAGTGCTTTCGCTAGAATGTAAAGGAACTAGATCCCAAGTATGATTTTGTTCTAAAGCTGTCATCTTAGCTTGCATAGCCTCTACTCATTTTGGATTCAGAAGGACCTCTGACACAGAATGAGGAATGACCTTTGATTCAAGCTTGCCAAGAAAAAAACGATAGGTAGAGGAGACCCTGTCATGTAGAAGATACTGAGAAACGGGATGATTAGTACTTACTCAAATAACCCTAACAGTCTGGAGGATGTCGATCGCAAGAGGGGATTAAGACGAGGAGGTGGAGGGGATGTATGTAAAGGAGAAGTACCTGACCTAAAGACCGGAGAAGCGGCAAGGGGGAGCTGAGAGCGAGGGTGACGCGAGTATACCTACAATTGGGGAGGGAGAAGGAGGCGAAGGTGGAGAATGAGGAGGGGGGATAACTTTCATCCATAACCTTGTCCAAAATAGGACTAGGGCAAACACTAGAAGTAACGGGAGTGGAAGCCTGCAAAGGAGGGTTAGTACCAAAAAATGAGAGATCCTTGCAAAAAGTAACATCCAAATTGTGGTGGAAGTGATGAGACACTAGAAGTAACGGGAGTGGAAGGGGAGATAACTTTCATCCGTAACCTCGTCCAAAATAGGACTAGGACAAACACTAGAAGTAACGGGAGTGGAAGCCTGCAAAGGAGGGTTAGTACCAAAAAATGGGAGATCCTTGCAAAAAGTAACATCCAAATTGTGGTGGAAGTGATGAGACACCTGATCAAAACACTTATACCCTTTTGACATGGAAGAATACCCCAAAAAGATGCAACGAATAGACGTGTCATCTAACTTTGTATGAGCGGGACTCTAATCCTAAACAAAACAGGTACACCCAAAGACATGGGATAGGAGAGGAAATAAAGTAATGTGGGGCATAAGAACATGAAACGGGGTAAGACCTTGCAACACACAACTAGGGGTCTATTAATAAGATAGACAATGGTGAGAATAGCCATATGCCAATAGGACATAGGGACACTCATACCACGAAAGAGGCGCCTTACAACAGGCATAAATGACGGATTTTACATTCAACGATATCATTTTGCTTAGGAGTCCGTGGACATATAAGTTATTGAAGAATACTAGTATGATTAAGATGAGAACGAAAAACAGTGGAAATATATTTTCCACTATTATCAGAACAGATATTTCTAACAATTGTACAAAACTAAGTCTTAACCATTTGCAAAAACTAAGCAAAAATGGAAAACACGTCAGACTTATGATGGAGCAAATATACCCAAGTGCATCTAGTGTGGTCACCAATAAAGGTGACGTAATATCTATGGCCAGAAAAAGCAGAAACAAGAGACGGATCCCAAACATTGGAATGTATAAGGTCCAAAGCACTAGAAATTGAAAAGCCCAGCCCATACTTCTCCTTAAAACCCAGGTATTAAGGAGAGGGAAACTAGAACTTTATAGCCAGCACAGATAGGGCAACTTCAGGCGATGTGGGACACATTCCAACACACTCTCTTAGACCACAGCATACAGTAGCTGAACAAACGGCACACCAATCACAGGCCCAACCAAGCTCTGATACCAAGTTGAAAACGCCAGCCCACACTTCTCCTTAAAACCCAGGTATTAAGGAGAGAGAAATTAGAACCTTATAACTAGCATAGATGGGGTAACTCCAGGCGATATGGGACACATTCCAACACTAGAGGCATGAGTCATATGAGGTATGTAACTGGTATGAGTATGTTTAGATAATTCACAAATCACACGATGAAACTTAGAATCTTTGCAAGCTTTATTTAATAAAGGAAAAAAAATTAACGTAAGTATTGAAAATTGACATGACCCATACGTGCATGCCACAATTCTAAAGTTTGAACATTAAAAACACAAGATATAGAAGCAGGCAAAACAGACACCTAAAAACTCGCTAAGGTAGAAGGAGGTTGGTCCGGTGGATCCCCAAAGTAGTAAAGTCCATCGCGCTCATATCCCTTGCCAAAAATCCTCTTTGAACTTAGGTCCTATAACAGACACAAAGAAAGTAAGAAAATAACAGTACAATTGAAGGACTTGGCAAGCTGACTAATGGATAGTTGATTATATGCAAAATTAGGAATATACAAATCAGATGATAGAATAATATCAGGAGATAAAGACACTTGACCCTTATAACGAATTGAGGATAAAGACCCTTCAGCAAGACAAACAGATTGGTCTATAGTAGTAGGAACTGGAGATAAAAGAAAGGAAAACTCACCCATCATATAATCATGAGCCCCAGAATCCAAAACCCATCAGGGATTAGTAGACTGAACATGAAAAGCAGTAGAAGTATTTGTTGCGAGAGTAGTAGTAGTGGAGGATGATGGGCTAAAAGAATAAGTGGTCAAAGTCCCTAGCTGAGTCTCAAGCTGGCCAATCTGAGTCTGTAACTGCTGTAAAAGAGGAATACTTGGAGACCCAGAAGCATGAGAGGCCTCCACGAAAGCAGCAGTGTGAGGTGTGCGAGAACCACGAGGGCGAGAAGATCGTTGCCTTAACTCAAGATGAAATTTGAATAGCGAGCCTTGACATGACTAGGAGCCTCACAATGATGACAGGTAACTAAACTAGTAGAACCCCGAGAATCAGAGTTTGCTGCAAGAGCCATCCGGTCAGATAAGATAGGAGTCACTGGAGTAGTGGTGGGCTGAACCAAACGCCAATGACGCTCATCACTATCAATGGTGGTGAAGGCCTCATAGAGGGATGGCATGGGCGATGTCATTAAAATCTGATTTCAAAGAGATTCAAATTCAAAGTTTAAACCCATTAGAAACTAGTAAGTGTGCTGGCGGGCAAGGCGGTTGGACACAATAGTGGTGGCGTCTACTAGTAACTCAATCAAAGGCTCATATTGAGCCAATTCCTCCCAACGGACCTGAAAGTATCTAAAGAATTCTGACACAGAAAGACCCAAAGCAAACTGGGAGGCATGAGCAACGTCCTGATAGAGCTTAAAGATGCAAGCATCATTATGAGCATGGACATACATCTGAGACAAGGCAGGCCAAAGACTCGAAACCGCATCGCAATAAAGAAACATGTGGTAAATATGGTCCTCTATAAAGTTGAACATCCATCCTAGAATAGTGTAATTATCTATATCCCATTGGGCACAAGTAGGATCTGTCGTTGCAGGCTAAATAGAAGATGAGAGCCAATGAGATTATGAGCCTTTCCCTTTTCCCCTAAATAGAGTTTAAGGGAGTGGCCCCAAGCAACAAATTTTTCCCATTCAAACACTACACTCGTAATGCAATGAACAAGAGTGTGATGAGAAAGAGAAAAATCAGAACTCACTGGGACAGGTTTGGTGGGCATATCAGAAGCAACAACAAGGGATGTGCTAGTCATGGTGGATTAATAAGGGCTGAAAAATACAAAATCACAGCAACACAATGCAGAAAAATACAAGAAGCCGAAAAAACTCAACGGTTAATCCAAATAAATGCTATCAAACAAATTTGGTAGTCTACTAAATAAAAAAAGGCCAAAAAAGTGCTTAATACAGCAACACCACATCCTATAAAGGGAAAAACAGGGATTGAATTGCCTTAGAAGAGTTGCCGAAGCATTTATGGCTAGGAAACACTCTGGTCGGCAGCCAACAAGACCCTTGGCAACAGTAGGGCAGTTTACCGAGGGGTGTAGAGGGTTGGGTAGATGGTTTCGAGGGGTCTAGGCTGGTTGGGTGGGGCTGTGGGGTGAAATAGAGGGCTGGAAGTGGACTGTCGGCACTTAAGGAGGAAGGAAGAAGATGAAACAGTGGTTTGGCAGTGGGGCAGGGGTGCCGACAATGGCTGGGCAGTGGACTAGGGTTTTTGTGCTTTGGCTCTGATACCAAAAAGGATGAAAAGAATGATTTGGCTTACTAGTGAACGAGGTAGAGGTTATGTATATATAATTCATGATACAATTTAAGAAATTATATAAACAAGGCACTAAATCAAATCAGTGATTGACACAATCATAGATTATATACATAATACTAAAAATAAAAAGATTTTATATACTCTAATTCCTATATTCAACATAGGTATGGTTAGTTGGCTACTACAAACAGTGGAATTTTCACAAATGTGGTTCATGGGGAAATAACAAGCCAATGATATGGTTGATAGATAAGAGTTAAACTATGACTCAAATTTTTTGGTAATGATATCGAGAGTAACATTTGTTTAACCTTAGATCAGGCCACATTCATTAAACTCCTTTGCTGCCTGAATCCCTTTACCTAGTTATATTTGGAAAAGAAATTTAATGATAACATTTAGTTCCAACACATCAAAGCTTTGAGTCTATTGTTGTCCAATTAATAGAGAATTAGTCGAAAGAGGTTTTCTCAGCGTGTTTCTTTCCCAAACAACATCACACACAATTTTACGACATGCTTATAAAATCATGTTCAGAGTTCTGTCTAATGTGTTTGTTAAGCAACCTCCATAGCTGTCTTCTGATTGTCTCCTTTTTGTATATTTGCTAATATTCAGTTATGTATATTACAGCTTAGATTTAGGCCTAACTTACGTTCATACCTTTTATATACTTTATGTAACATGTTTATATACCTACATTGATATGAATACAAATCTATTCCATTCTCAAAACTCTTACATGGTATTAGAGGGTCTCACGACTAATATATATCTATATATATTTTACTCTGCCTTTCCTTGCTTTACTAAAATCAGAAGCCTTACCTTCCCTGCCATGAAGCCGACCCCATTTGATGAGACTTAAGGCTAGGCTTGGTTTGGTTTGATTTAGGTTTACCTTCCGTGCCATGAAGCTTCTCAAACCCTCTGCCTTCCTCTGCGAGTCCTGTCAACACTCATTGAACCTTTGTCATTATAATTTTAACAAATTTTGATAAACTCATAAACCACCTTATCTAAGTAGTTTCAATCCACCTTATCCTTTAAACTTTGTTAAACTCAACTACCCACGTTTTGTGGGAAGGTTCCTCACATTTGTGAATTCTTACTGCATTATGAACTCAAAACTTTAAAAATTCAATTAGCTCGAGAACTTCCACATTTGATCCATATTTCTCTAACTGTTCCAAAATTATCACTTCTGATCCACATTTCTTTAATTGATCAAAAAGTATGACATTTTTTTTTTTTAATCAAAAAAGGAACTCCTAGGCTTGCACTACTTGAGCAAGGCAGTTTCCAAGATCTTTGTTCAGATTCCACAACTCTGAGCAAGTTGGTTTAATATGGAAACTGGTGATGCACATAAATATTTAATGAGATGTGCGCACAATTATGAAATATGAATTTCTATTTTCATCTCTTACACAACTACACTGAACTCATTGCTTGCCGTTGTCAAGAGAAGCCTCCATTGAACAGCAAAAGGTATATTGCTAAAATTGAATGGTTACAGTTGATTTTGAAATTTTTTTTATATATTTTATTTGGGGTTGATTTTTATTTTTCTCTCATTTTGTTTTTACTGTGTTGAAAGCATGAGAAAAGGGTAGAGAGAGAATATTAATAATGGTGCCTGAGGCCTCGTTTGGGAACATGCTATTTTAGTAACTTTTTGGCTTTTTGACTAAAATATGAGGTAAAAAAAACTAGTATGTTTGGGGTGATTTTTTGGCTTTTTACGAAAAGATGTGCAAAAAGTAGAGAGAGAAATTTTTGACTTTTTGGTATAAGTTATAAGTTTTTTGATTTTTTTAGTACTTTTTTAGCTTTTAGGCTAAAACAGCTACTTGCCAAACGAGGCCTGAGTGTTTTCTATATATTATATATTAATATAAACACCATAAAGGAATTTTAGAAGTTAAGGTTTTGAAGCAGAGGATGCAATGTGTGATAGTAACTATGAAATAAAGTGGCAGTCTTAGTGGTGATGGCATAGAATAAGTTGCCCGAATTTACCATAGTCATGTTATTTTTGCACACTTTGTGTGTGTGTGTGTATTTTTTTTCCTCTTTGCCATGACTATTTCCTTAAAACCAAATGTGGAAAACAAGCATGATCTGCATTTAATGTTAAGAAAAACTTCTAACTTCTGAGCGAGTTGAAGTTTCCATTTGAATTACAACTGAAAAATTTTATTCTGAAATGTCAATTTGCACTACTCTGATTGTTTATTGACCAACTTTTTTATTAGTTGTATGGAAGGTGATTGACAAAATCCAACTACGATGTGTGTAGTAGTACGTCCTTTGAAGTTATGGTTTAATTCCAATTTTCTAATTATTTTGTTTGGAAATTATTGCAAGGTCATCTTAAGTAACTCACTGTAACAGTAGATCCCTGTTGCTCTTAGAAATTCACATCAAACTATAAACTACTTGAGGAATAGGATCATAACTGTGGTGGTTCCAATATATAAGGGTATATATTTTATTATGGAAAATGATAACTTGAATTTTTGTGTTTGACAAGTGCATGATAAAAACTAGAAAGGTAGAAAACAGAACAGCAAAGCAAGATGAGCTTGAAGCTATTTTAATGTGTTACGAAATTTCAAGTAATGCAATTTTGGCTTAGGTTGTGTATATTAGGATAGGATGATTGCAAGTATTTACCCTTAAATATGTAGGTACAAAAAGGTTGCCCTAGGTTTTCTTAAAGGCACATGACCTCATAGAGCTAACTTCGGAAAACTTAGATTGAGAGTTGATAGATTTTTGAATTATATGCATTGCTGGTTTTTAAAGTTCCATGCCAGAGTCTTGAAATAAGAGATGACAATCTTTCTTTCTACTTATTCCCGTCATACTGACAAATTTTATCATGTGAAGCAGGTTTTGTAAGTTTGGACTGTGGCGGTACAGGAAATTTCACCGATGAACTTGGCCTCGAGTGGACTCCTGATGATCGTCTTATTGATGGGAAAATAACTAATATTTCTGTAGCAAATGAGACAAGGAAACAATATCAGACTGTAAGATACTTCCCTGCTGATGACAGGAAGTACTGTTACACACTTGAAGTCATAAGTAGAACTAGGTACCTTGTAAGAGCGACCTTCTTGTATGGTAACTTTGACAACAATAATGTTTATCCAAAGTTTGACATCTCCCTCGGGGCAACTCATTGGGCTACCATTGTTATTTCGGATGCTAATACAATAGAGCTCCAAGAGTTAATATTTCTGGCTTTAGATCCGACCATAAGTGTGTGTTTATCCAATGCTACAACAGGGCAGCCTTTTATCTCTACCCTTGAACTCCGACAATTCAATGGTTCAATCTACCTTACACAGTATGAAAGTCAGTTCTATCTCAGCATATCTGCAAGAATAAATTTTGGGGCAGATAGTGAAGCTCCTGTCAGGTATGCCTTTGGCTATCTAATTAGAATTGTTTGGTCTTTCAGAGTCCGCATTATCTAGATGCTAATTGCAATGGGCAAACAAAACTTATAAAACAAAAACAATTCAAATTATTTTAAATATTCTCAGACAGGGACAGTTCAGTTGGTAATCTGTTATTTTGTTTGGATGCCCTTGGATTAACCATATAAAATTATGTATATATCATGTCCTCTTTTTTCACCCCTCAATTCAGGTATCCTGATGATCCATTTGATAGAATATGGGTATCTGACTCTCTTAGGAAAGCAAATTACCTTGTTGATGTTGCTGCGGGAACTGAGAAAGTATCCACCAATATGCCAATTGATGTAAGCTCTGGTGAAAGACCACCGCAGAAAGTGATGCAGACAGCCGTAGTTGGTAGAAATGGATCATTAACTTACCGCCTAAATCTGGATGGTTTTCCGGGTTTTGGTTGGGCATTCACCTATTTTGCAGAAATTGAAGATGTGGGTAACAAGAGCAGAAAATTTAGGCTGGTTCTCCCAGGCATGCCTGATCTCAGCAAACCTATTGTTAATATTGAAGAAAACGCTCAAGGAAAATATCGTCTGTATGAGCCCGGATACTACAACATTTCTCTCCCTTTTGTCTTGAATTTTAGATTTGGAAGAACGTCTGATTCTTCCTTGGGCCCACTCCTGAATGCAATGGAGATAAATAAGTATCTTAAGAAAAATGATGGTTCTGTTGATGGTAAGCATTGTTATGCTTCTTTGGTGCAGGCACGGCTTTATACATATTTTTCCTGATTCAAAATTCACTGTTTTTCTGTTGTTTTCTTTAATTTGAAGGATAGTTACTTCCAATATTGGTATACATCATAATTATTTCTTCTCTTTTTTCTAAACTTTGTACATTACACAGGAGCACACTCTTTGCTTCTTAAGTAGCTTTTTCTATTGATTTAAAATTTTTTAAGCCTTACCATCTGACTCTAAGTTTTGTGAGTTACAGGATCAGTAATTGCTAGTGTGGTCTCACTCTACTCATCAACAGATTGGGCACTAGAAGGTGGTGACCCATGCCTTCCAGTTCCATGGTCCTGGGTCCAGTGTAACTCAGATCCTCAACCTAGGATAACTAAAATGTAAAGGTTTTGCCCCCTCTTGATTCTCCTTAAATCTTGCAATGTCAACATAGTTTGTGCCTCTTTTGTGGTTTTGTATTCAATCTCACAATCATGAATATAGATATATGATCAAGTGGGAAAAAAATAAGTTCTAACAGTTTCATCAAATCTATTGTCTCCCTGGTACTTGCCAGTGAATTGTCTGGGAAGAATTTGACGGGCAATATCCCTACAAACTTGACAATGTTGAGTGGCTTAGTTGAGCTGTAAGTTTCACATTTCATTCTCATTTTTCTGGTTGGCAACAAAAATTCCCTTGTTTAGTACCAAGTCAATTGGAGTCCCCTACATTATGTATTTATCTGCTGATTGCAGGTGGCTTGATGGGAATTCACTGACTGGTCCAATACCTGATTTTTCTGGATGCGTGGACTTGAAGATTATGTAAACCCAATTTTTTTGTTCTCTCCTCATGAAAATTAAAAATTATCTGACTTTTATTTTTGTTTATGTAGTCATCTGGAGAACAATCAATTGACTGGTGAGCTGCCTTCCTATATGGCAGAGCTACCAAATCTGAGGGAACTGTAAGTTTTGAGAACTTCTAACTAAAATTAGTACAAATGCATAATAGTTTGAGAGACTCTACCAAAACCTCTCAGTAGAGGAACTCATAGTATTTGTTAATCTGAAATGATGCACTGAAATGATTACTTGTTTCTGTAAGTGAAAATGGAGTGACTCTCCTACCCACTGCCCTGGGCCAAAAAAAAAAAAAACAGAAAACAAAAAACAATGGCACACAAAAGAAGATTCTTAAGCCCAGTTAACACCATGTGCTGCTGGACATCAACCTGACAGTTGTCGTTGATGCAAATAAATGATTTCTTCTGATTTTGGGTTTTCTTTTTCGTATTTTGTATTAGTTCTGTATCTCACATCTATTCCACTTCTGCTGAATGAAAGGTTTTGGTTGCTTGATAAATCTGATGGTTGCAGGTACGTGCAGAACAATAAGTTATCTGGAACAGTGCCAACAGGTCTTCTCAATAATAATCTTGTTTTCAAGTGGGTGTCATTTCTTTACTTGTAGAATTGAATCATGAGAATGTTATGTGTTGATTATTTTATGGAATATTTACATGTTTGCCTTTTGATTTATGTTGTCTTGTATGTGTAACATGTGTTGCAACCTCATTTGTTTCTAAGATTATTCTATTTTCATGAGTTACAATGCATCATAGTTTGGTTTGGGTATAAGGACAGACAGAAAGATGCATCTGGTACAAAGATAAGATGTCCGACACATAGATCTTGAAAATTTTGAAGTTCATAGACAACCAAAACAGCATTTTGCATACATTTGGAGTGATTGACTATGCAAATACATTGTACTTTTTAAGTAACTAATTTTGTTTATTGTAGTTGTTCTTGTAACTTGTGTGATGAATAACCTCACGTTAAAATTCATCCTAGCTGACTTAGTATTCGTTCAGATTAGTTGGGCTCACAAGTTCATTGCAAGCACAAAAGTTGGAGATATATAGATGTTTCATAAAGACAGCTTGTTTGCATGTATTATGCTCTAGATGGAGGCTGTACATTTTTCCTTTTTGATATCAAGATTTTTTGTTTGTTTGCTTTTATATTGCTTTGTCTGATTCTTTGACATAATATCATTTAACAGTGATGCGATCAACCGGTCCAAGATCACCCATCTTTCCATTTGACGTGCATCTCTACTTTTGATATCAAATATTGATGAAATGTTTTAACTTAATTTTTAATAATCAAGAAAGTTGAATGTTGTTGACCCACAAATTGAAATCGCAATATCTGCTACTTGTGCAGAATTGAGATCACAACAAATTGACCAACAAACTGACTTCAGATTACAATATCTGCTACTTGTGCAAACTTGGCTCATCCAATATGTTTTTACACAAATTCTTGCACTTCCACTTGTACTTCAAAATAGTAAGCTGTATTTTTATTATTATTATTATTTTTTCTTTTGATTCTCCTCAGCTACACTGGGAATATTAATCTTCATAAAGGGGGCAACGGAGGGAACCACAATAAAATTATTATTGGATCATCAGTTGGGGCTGGTGTTTTGCTTATTGCTATCATTGCCTCCTGCCTACTAATGCACAAAGCAAGGAAGAATTATTCTAAGCAAGGTCAGAGTGTGGTACTATTTGATTATAGTTTGTTAATGTAATAGTAAACCTTAGTTGGCTTGACATGATATTTTGTCATTTTTTTAGGCCAGCTTGGACATCCTATGCCTGCTGAAAGACTTGTTTCATCCTTGGGTGATGCTGCCAAAGATGCTGCACATTGCTTCACATTTTCTGAAATTGAAGATGCCACGAATAAGTTTGAGAGAAAAGTTGGCTCAGGAGGCTTTGGAGTTGTATACTATGGAAAATTGATAGACGGAAAGGAGATCGCGGTCAAAGTTTTGACTAGTAATTCCTACCAAGGAAAGCGAGAATTTTCAAATGAGGTAACTTTCCTCATTATTATTCAACCCCTTTCTATGTGTTACATGCTTTCCTTTTGTGGATACTTTATTCTCCCTGCTTACGTGTGCTCGTAAGGTATTTATGTCACATATTTGTACAACAATTGACAAAATATATATTTTAGATGACACAGATAGCCAAAGTAAGTGATTGTTGGTCCAATACACATCTATATGTGGTTGATCACATTTAAATTTTGAACATTGAATGGTCCATTGGTGGTTGTATTGTATCCTACATGAAGAGTGTTTGAGACTAGATCAAACTGAAATGGATATATGTATGAAGGAGGCATAACCCTCAATGGGTTGAATAGGAGTGTAAGTGCTTCAGTTTGACCGGGGTTGAGGGAAAGTTTAGCACCAAACTGAACCGTTCATTTTTGTTGATTGAGGAACTGAAACAGATTGCATGTTACGGTTCAGTTTTTTTGGGTTTTGTCAGTTTGGTGTGTAGAGGAGGGATTCAAATGAGGTTCTAAAGGGTTCCCACATTGGCAATAAATGAAGAAAAAGGGTGGAAATTGTTCTATAAATGCCTCACTCCTTAATTTTTATTATAGAAAGTGCATTGCTAGGCACTTACCTTCTAGTGTTCAAAGAATTAAGTATAAAAGTTTTAAATATAATATTTCAGTCGGTTTGGTTTGTCTCTGTGTAAAAATTTTCAAAACCAAAATAGACCGTACATTACAAAAAACAGACTGAAAACCGAAATTTCGGTTGGTCTTGAGCAGTCAGTTCAGTTCTAACTGTTTTTCTTTTGAATTGATATCGATGGTTGTGTTTTATAACCATTCGTACATTTTAAATATGCATTCTGGTACATGTTTTTGTAGCAGTTATTGCCAATGGTTTCTCCCATCTCTCTCCCTCTCTTATGTGATACCCAGTCTCATGACTGCATCCACCAAGGTTCTTTTGTCTTTTTAGGACCATGAGTGGCATCAGAGCAGGGATTTTGACACTGTTGTTTCCAGAAAACTACATTTCACAGATGCAAATTTTGTCTTCTAATTCGATCTACTAGATCTTAAATGAGGCTTTTGGTATCACCATTGCAGCAGCAGCAGCAAAAAAGCTAGTGGGAAGAGAAATGTGTTTGGCTTAAAAGTCAGACCGATAAGGCCTTGTTTGGGAACAAGCTATTTTGGTAACATTTTGGATTTTTGGTTAAAATATGAGATAAAAAAAAAAAATTAGTATGTTTGGAATGACTTTTTGATTTTTTACGAAAAGATGTGCAAAAAGTAGAGAGAAAAGAGAATATTTGACTTTTTGGTATAGATTGTTGGCTTTTTAGTCTTTTTAGTTACTTTTTTACTTTTAAGCTAAAACAGTGAGTTGCCAAACAAGGCCTTAATTAGTATTTTTCGACATCACCAGTGGCTGCGGATTTTATTTTATTTCCTGGGACAATGTATTGTCATGTAAAACGGAGGACTGATTTGTTCATAACAAGTCATAGTAGTTTCATTGCTGCATTCTTGGAGTTCTTGTTGGCAACAGAGAAGATGATCAGAAAAAATCATCAGTTTGCATCAAGACAAACTGCTCTGTTTTACTAATTGATAGGTGGGCTTGGGCTCAACTGATTTGATCAATTTAAATCCATGTTTTGGATTAATACAATAGGCCCAAATGTCATGGACAGTCCTTGTTCGATGTAAGTCAATATAAGCACTAAACACTTGTATTATGACATTTTCACATAAAAAAGAGGTAAAAAGACATTGGTATCTGTCAGACCTGACAATTTCAAGAATCATAAAACCCATAAATTGTGAATCAAATTGTGTATTGAATTGTGAATACTATGATTCACCGCCAATTATTTCCCAAAATAGATTCACCTATAGATGTGCATTGATCTGTACATCATGAATTGAATTGTGAATTGTAAGATTCTGACAACTATAGTGTCATAAATGAAAATAAAAGAACAACACCGAACGAGAAGAGAGAATGCAAACAGGGATCAATTGTAAATGGAGAGAATTGAACCCAAGATTTCCCCCAACCTGAGCTTTGATACTATGTCAAGTCACGAGTTGTCCCAAACGCTTAAGATGCTAGGAAATGGGCTATCCAAAAGAGGGACGGAAGATAAGACTAGGTTAGCATAGAATTATAGGAGAAACAGAGAAGGGATTAAGGAGAAGGGGACAGAGAGGGGAAGGGAGAGAGAGAGAGAGAGAGAGAGAGAGAGAGAGAGATAGAGAAGGAAAAGCTATAAGAATCAAATCTAAAATTTATTATTCTCTAGGAGGGAAAACAAAGATCAGGAAATTTCGTTTGAAAACCAGCACACATGCATTGGAGAATCTTCTGGGGTTTATGATATTCTAAGAATAAGGACTCTTTATCTCTTTCGAGAACTAAAATTCACAAAATGAGGACTCTTTAGCTCTTTAGAAACCAAAAATTCTCAAAATAAGGGCTCTTTAGCTCTTTGGAAACCAATTAACATTTGGCAATAACTTAAATAAAATAAAAGTACAATCCACACTTGTGTCCTCATTGAAGAGTTGGCATGCAAACAATCAACAATTTAAAGTCATCTTAAAAGAATGAACTTGGAACTGGTCTTTAGAATGTATACAGTTAACCCTAGTTAGGTTAGAGTTCTATAATGCAGAGTGACTTGGCTACATATATTTTCCAGTCAGATCCAAGTAAATAAATCATGCCCATTAAATCCAGAGCACTCATTCTCATTGCCTCAACTCACATTCCTTTTGGCCTTCCTCTTGTCCTTTCAGCCTCCGAAGTTTTTGGCATATGTTGATTTAGTTTCAAAACTAGATGAGGAAACATTTTTCTTAACATTGTTTCATGATGCTTGCTCCTTTTTTCTTAGTAATGAAGTTTATTTTTCTATGTCACGTGGAATTTTCTTTAGGTCACAAAAGAAAAAGAAAAGGTTATTGTGAACTTACCCATGCTTTCATTTGACATAGGTAACTCTTCTTTCAAGGATACATCACAGGAACCTGGTACAGTTCCTTGGTTTTTGCCAAGAAGAAGGGAAAAGTATCCTGGTTTATGAATTCATGCACAATGGAACTCTCAAGGAACATCTTTATGGTAAGCTACATTTTCCTTCTAAATACAAATAATTTTGATTTTTTCTTTGCTTACCCAGATAAAAATTTTCTTAGGACCTCGAACATATGAGCGAAGCATCAGTTGGATCAAGCGCCTTGAGATTGCTGAAGATGCAGCAAAAGGTTTGTTAGCCAAGGGATAAAGTTATTTTTTTTTTTTTAGCTAAAGAGAATCCATTTTTTTTTTAGCTAAAGAGAATCCAGTTCCTACTTCAAAGAAACTAATTGAATTCTTGTGTTCTCTTTCTTGTTTTAGGAATCGAATACCTTCACACAGGCTGTGTTCCAGCAGTTATTCACCGGGATTTGAAAACCAGCAATATCCTTCTCGACAAAAACATGCATGCAAAGGTTTCAGATTTTGGTCTCTCAAAACTTGCAGTGGATGGAACTTCCCATGTGTCGAGCATAGTACGTGGCACTGTTGGGTATCTGGATCCCGAGTAAGGATTTTTCATAAATCTTCAAGTTCTATTTTTTTTTTTTCTTTTCCTTGAAATTAAGTTAAATACCATGTTTGGCATACTTTCAAATATATTGGTGGCAGTACAATTCTTGTTGGGGCTAGCAAGATTCCACTCACTGTAACCCATGGATCTTACAGATATTGGGTTTTAAGCCAAACTACTCACAGCCCCCACATGGAAGTCTACCCACAAGAGTTACAGTACCAAATGCCTTCATATAAATGTAAATAAAGAACTGAAATAAGTAATGTCAAGAAGAAAGGGTAAGTGAAATTTATGTGTTGTCAATAGAAAGGTAACTGGAGTCGGATATATATTAAAGATAAGAGAATGAAATTGGTCATCTGATTGTATGAGAATATCATTGCAGATATAAGGATGAGCTAAGAAGCACATATGCTTCTATGGTGGAGTTGTGTCATGTCGAACACGACAATCTTCGGAGACTACTAAAAGTTTGTCTGACACTTTCTCAACATGTCTTAATTAAAATGTTAAATAGAAATTAAAATGCAATTTGTACTTGAATGATATCTTTGAAAGCTATAAAATATATTGTTTTTTTAAAAAAATTTATGTTAATAGTGTTATGTTTTTTTTCAAAACTATTCATGTGTTTGACATAAAATAATTTTATAAAAATATAAATTTTTAACTTGTCCCAGGCATGTCTATTTAAAATTGTCATGTCAGTGTGTCCTTATTGTATCGCGTGTCCATGTCTGTGTTACGTAGAGGACAAGAGAATGAGCTCACTGTAAGCACAAGAGGAGCTCCCACTTCATATTTGATTCCTTCTGTTCTCCTCCATCCATGCACATTTTCTAAATCTTGATGTTTAAATAGGCCAAAGATACAATTTTATAATCACCTGTACATACTATTACTGACCCAGTTCACTTGTATGTTGAATTCTGCAGTCGATTTTCCCCCCTACTAATCTTCTAGAGTTTCTAATTTGTGAAATGTGAATGAATTTTTGTTCACATCTAAAATTTGATTATTTGATGGCAATTGGCCTATAGAACTGTGTATAACAAATACATGCATTTCTGTATTCAATCAATTGCGACTGCTTGGGCGTGTCTGGACATCACATTGAATTTGATTGATCGGATCAACATTTCAAATTTGGAATCTACCATTTGAAATAGATCCAATTTTGGAAAAAATTAGTTTGGTAACTTCATGGTACTGTCAGAAATTGCATGATAAAAAAGATCAAGGTTTTGTAGCATGTACACGGCTTTCTCAGAGCCTCAGGCTTCATGTTATCATCTCATTTCTGAAGGTTTGAAATTTTTTTTACACGTGATGTGCAGGTATTACATCTCTCAACAATTAACGGACAAGAGTGACGTTTATAGTTTTGGTGTGATCCTTCTCGAGCTGATATCTGGTCAAGAAGCGATATCTAACGAAAGCTTTGGTGTTAACTGCCGTAACATAGTCCAATGGGTAAGTTGGCCTAACTCCAAAAACACAGGACTATTGAAATTTTGAATGGGCAAATATATATCGTGAATACTCTAATTAGTCATACTTCTCAACTTCTATTTCGTGGCTCACATCTTTCGTCTTTTTAGACATCAAACTGATGGCTGCATACTTGATTCAGAATCTTTAGACTTAACATGCGTAAAATACCTTAGAAAATGTCGTGGTTAACTGGAATATCTTCTTTGTTTTTTATTTTTGAAATGAGAGCTGCTATTTACCCGTACCTTATTTCTTTGGACCCCCACTTCTTTGAACCCCTACCCACTTAATTGAGTCCCTCCCATTTTCTCTTGGAACCCCCACTTTAATCCCAACTATACCCCTCCTTGTCCAAATCCAATTCTTTCCTGTGCTTCACCGGAAATTTGAAAGCCTTCTTCATTCGATGCTCATCCACCATGAATTCTCTCTCCAATTCGCTCACTGCCAATAAAGGATCCCAATTGACAAGCTCAAGCACTTTCTTTCTACCATCTTCAACCACAACTCTGAAATAATTAGGGTATTTCGAAACCTTATCTCTGAAATCTTCAGGAATCCCAAACAACAACCTGCAATGATATAATTTGCTCAAAGCAATTCTCTTCTTCACAGACATCATTAGTAGTCTTCGAACATTGTTGACTCTATGTTCCTCCATTGAATCCATGATTCTCTCTCTTGTTTGATCAGAGGGTCCGTGAAGTCAGTGAACCCGAACCACATCTTTGGAGTCGTGGTGGTGGTAGGTTTGGAAGAGGAGGGGGTGGCGGAGGATGGAGTGGTGGCTGTGGGGGAACCCTACATCTATATAAGGAACCATTTGTAATTGTAATAGATAGAACAAAACAATCAGATATCAATCAATAATACATATATTTTTACAATTTGCTCAAAGCAATTCTCTTCTTCACAGACATCATTAGTAGTCTTCGAACATTGTTGACTCTATGTTCCTCCATTGAATCCATGATTCTCTCTCTTGTTTGATCAGAGGGTCCGTGAAGTCAGTGAACCCGAACCACATCTTTGGAGTCGTGGTGGTGGTAGGTTTGGAAGAGGAGGGGGTGGCGGAGGATGGAGTGGTGGCTGTGGGGGAACCCTAGCTCACAGTGGAGCTTGTTGGCGTCATCGAGACGAAGGATGTTGTGGGGTTGCTATGGACGAGAAACTGGCACATTTGTCAGGCGGCGGTGGAGACGTGCTCCAAGGCAGTGTCTTACAGCCTTTTCCGGAGTTTTCCGGTAAAGCTCCGGCAGACGAGTTAGGGTTAAGGTTTGGGACATTAGGGTTCAAAGGTTAGGAATAAGGGTGTTGTTGGAATTTTATATTTGAATAAAATTGGAATTAAAATAAAAAAAATGAAAGAGTGGGGGTCCAAAGAAATAAGGTAGGGGTAAATAGTAGCTCTCTTTTAAAATAGTATTTTTTGCACTATTTTTGGGCTTGCATATATAAAAGAAATTGAATTTGTTAAAATGATGCCGCTGATGATGTAGCTGTTTGGTTAAAACCTTGGGTATAAGGATCCATGGACAGTTTGGGGTTTTCCTTTTTATATATGGTATTGGCATGTTGGGTTACTCTATTTACACCTCAAATCACCTCATTATACCACTCTTCTAATTGCACCCCCTTAAAAAATATAAATTTTTCATTTTATCTCCGTACACCCTCCATAATTCCAATTATACCCTCATCCCTAACTTCCTGTCTCTCTTTACACCCAAAACCTTTCAAACCCTCACTTCTACACCTGTGACTGCCACCCCCAGCCCTTTTCGACTCTGGCAATCAACACTTGTAGTCCTTCCCACAGCTGTAACCACCAGCACGTAGTCCTCCACCATCACGACCACCACCCAGTAGCCCAACAGCAGCAAACAGCAACCCCCGCCCCCCCCACCGCGGGAACTTCACCCGCATGATCCCTACCCATACAATGCTATAAGAAAGAGAGGTTTCAAATTTAGTGTTTTCAAACGGAGGAGAAGGGGTGCTTGGAGGTGGCAGTGAGCAGCAACAGTGGTGGTCCCGGTCGAGATGGTGAGAAGTGGGTGGGTGGAATGAGAATTAGAGTTTTTAGGGTATTTATTTTTTGGTTAATTTTAGGTAAGCATTAAATTATAATTAAAAAATTGAAAAATTAAGGATGTAATGAGGTGGATTTGTGGTGTGAATAGAATCATCCTGGCATGTTTGGTTGTGTCTTCATTTTCTTTGTTTTTGTTTTTGTTTTTTAATTTTCATTTCATTTTCTTGTTTTCAGAAACAAAAACAATAAGAAGTTTGAAAACAGTAATCATTTTCACTTTTGTTTAAAAGCAGTTTTTGAAATTTTTTCGAAAACAGCCTTTTTGATGTTTTCCTAAAAAGCTGGTAATTTTTAGAATTTGAATATACTATTTGGATGTGTTCACTTGACAAGTTTACTGTTATTTCTAGTAAATAAAAACACAACCAAATAGGTAATAGCCTTCTAATTTTTGGAAGTTGGAACACAGGCAAAATTACATATTGAAAACGGGAACATTCAAGGAATCATTGACCTCTCGCTGGGTGAATATGACATCCAATCAATGTGGAAGATAGCGGAGAAAGCTCTGATGTGTGTCCAACCCCATGGAAGCATGAGGCCGTCAATGTCAGAAGTCATAAAAGAGATTCAAGATGCTATTTCGATCGAAAGGGGAGCAAAGGCAGCAAGAGAAGGTAACTCTAACTCGGATGAGATATCAAGGAATTCTATGCATTCTTCCTTGAATATGGATTTAGCTGCAAGCGAAAATTACTTGTCGATTGATGAGTCAATTACGCAGCCAACAGCTCGGTAGTTGCTTGTTCATGTATGAGCTCATAAACATTGTTTTTATTATTATTATATTTTTCCATGTTAGGATTACTTGATTTTGACTGTGAATTATGTAAAAAGTGAAGAGCAGGGTCTCTGATGTTTTTTGGTTGAAAGTGTAACTTGATGGGTTAAGAGTATTTATCTATTCTTGATCTAAACTCTGTTGTTCTGGGAGAGAAACAGATCTATATCTTTCTGTGCGAGTCGATGATCTGTGTGTACGTTGCTGTTAATAAATTATGTAACCAGTAGTAGTTCCATTGGATTGGCTCCAAGTACATATATTCTGTTTGTTTATTTTGGTAGAAAATATTTTCTGTAAAAAATGTTTTTAATATATTTGATTGTAATTTGTAACTTTGGAACTAATAAGCTAGTGGTTGAATTAGTGGGGGTGTTGGAGGCGGTGGCTGGTGGTGGTGGTGATGGGCTGGTGGTGTTGGTTGTGGTAGGGTGGTGATAGTATAGTGGCATTGGGCCATAAAATATTTCACTTTTAAAAATTATAAAATGTTGTCTAAATAAATTTATTTATGTTTTGTTAATTATGGAAAACATTTTGTGTTATTTGTCGTTTGTTTTTTTTTTTGTTTTTGCCATAATTTTTTTTTTTTGTGTGTGACTTTTTTTAATTGTTCAAATTGTTGCTTGTCTATCTCAATTGGTTCAATTTATTTTGTACTAGTGGAATTGTTATGAGTGATGCCATAATCATAGCCACGAATATTTGAGGAGTATTGACATTCAAAAATAAAAATTATGGATACAATTATGGCTTTGTTAGTGGTTTTCAAATTTTTTTAATTAAAATATGATGTGAAAAAAATTTTTTTTTTTTAAAAAAAAAAAAAAAGGGAGAGGGGAGAAATCAGCTACAAAGAAGGGGAAGCCTCAGAAGCAATCAAATGCAACAAAGATAGAGGAGCATCCTCCATCCAAATGCAAGGAGAGATAATCAAAGGCTAGTCTACAATATGCCACATTGTGAAAATAATTTTTTTTTTTTTATTTTTCATAAAAAAAAATGTACCAAAAATAAAGAGAATAAAAAAAGAATTTTTAATTTTTTTATATAATTTTTAAGGGAAAAATTACGGTAAGGGTGTGTACCATATGGATTTTATAATTAAAGAATAAAATAATATAATTGTATACTTTTTGAATTTAGAACTAAACACTATATAAGACATACTTTTTAAAAAAAAACACTGCATAAAACATAATTAAAGATTTCATGAGTCATAATTAAAATATGAAAAATGTTATGGATCTCAAATAAACTATTAAATTTTTTACCAAACCTTATACCCAGGTGAGAGGTTTGGTAGAAAATTTGGTAGTTTATTTGGAGTTTCTAACATAACTTATTATCATAATTAAAGAAGAAAATTGATCACAACTAAAGAAGAAAATGACATAACTAGATGTGTATATGGTATACCTCTTTCAATGAGTATGTATACTAAAATTTCTTAACTTTTTAATTGTTTTTAGTGATATTTTTTAATATTTTTATCTATCTATACTATTATTAAATGAAGACTAGACAATGAGTGTGTATACTAAAATTTCTCAACTTTTTAACTGTTTTTAGTGAATTTTTTTTTACTGCATCTATCTATCTTCTTTCTATTTGTACTATTATTAAATGAAAGTTGAACTTAATGTCTAATTACACATGACAGCTTTATATAACCAAAAATAAAAAATTATTATTCAAAAACATGAGTAAGATTTTAAATTTTATTAAGAATATTCTTACAATGTTTAATTATTTATTTTTATCGTATTTATCTGAATTGTGTCACTGGCTAGTTAACTTATGAGAATAGCTTCTTTCTAGTTAAATCATGAACTGGAGAGTATTGTTAGGCCCGTGGGAGCCCACTACAAGTCCCATTTTGATAATTTAAACCGTTAAATATGTAAAACTCGTCGAGTAGTATATGCTTATAAAAAATTACATTGATCGAATATCAATAGTCATGTAATCAAATCAGTTTTGTATGAAAAAAATAGACGATAAAAAATACACGACTTACAAATATCTAATTTGATCACATAACTATCAATATTCGATCAATATAATTTTTTTAGACATATAATACTTAACAAATTCTACATATTAAATTATTAAAATTATCGAAACGAGACCCGTAATAAATACCTACAAACTAATATCTTCTAATTTGACCAAGTCCCATTACCTTAACCTATTATCGGGACCTACGTCGCTGCATTTACCATACCGGCCAGCATCAGTTATATATGCACGTGTTTTATTATATATATATATACACGTGATTATATGTATACACGTGTTCTAATCATATTTGATGAACGCTTACAGTTCCAGAACATAAATGTTCTAATCATATTTGATGAACGCTTACAGTTCCAGAACATAAATACAGAAAAGTGAAAAGATAAAAAAAATAAATTATATTATATTAATAATTTCTATGTTTTAATCATTATAATTTTAATTTAAATTTCTATATTTTAATCATTATAATTTTAATTTAATTTAATTAATTATAAAATTATAATTATTTTTTGATAGAAATGAGCACACAAACTAATATAAATTTATTTAAATCAGTGATAATTTTTTTTTAAAATCTTAATTAGTATTATCAGCGTTAAAGTAACATAAAATTAAAAATAAATCAATTAAAATTATAACAAAAAAATAGTAAGATAAATTTATAAAGTCAGTGATATTTTTTTTTTAATAATCTTAATTAGTATTATCAGTTGGACTAAAGTAACATAAAGTTAAAATAAATTAATTAAAATTATAAAAACTAAAATAATACGAGGGATAAAATACAAAGACTAGTGGTGTAATTTATCTATAAAAAAGGGCAAATTATGGCGATAGTCCCTATATTTTACTCTTTCTGTCATTTTAATTCTTGTAGTTTTAATTGGTTAGATTTTAACCCTAAATTTATAATTATGTTTTAATTTGATCCAATTAATTTTAATTCATAGCATTTTTTTTTATAAAAATACGTAAATAAATGTCATATCATATTTTTAAGAGTAAATTTATAAATTTACACAATTCAGTTAGTTAATTTCAACTAAGTTAATGATAATTTTTCTTAAAAAATATTAACGATATTATTAATTGAATTAAATTATAATAAAATCTAAAATTGAGATAATTGAGAGTGTAGTTACCAAAATGATATAAGTAAAATGTAGAACCATCAATATATAATTTGTCAAAAATAAAATAAACAATAAAATAAAGAGTAGAGAGATAATACAAAAAAGAGGGCCAAGAACGGACGGTGATGATAAGGCTAAGCTATCATCTGAGTCGTATTCTCTTTCCCCCCTTGTCCAGCGTCCGATTTCACTCCCTCCCTCTTCTCTCTCCTCCTCCATAGCCCATCGATCTCTCTCTCTCTCTCGCGCCCAAATTACAAAATCACGGTAAGCAAACATTCTTTCACTCTCTCTCTACACCTTTTTCTCTTATGGCGGAGTTAGGGTTTTGTTTCGATCCAAAGACGTGGTTTTTGATTCGCTTCATTTCTTTGTTATTTTTGGATAATGTTTTGTGCTTTGGGGAGCTAGGGTTTCGGCGACGATGTCCGACGCTGCTCCGGCGAGTCCTGGCGGTGGGAGCCACGAGAGCGGCGAGCAGAGCCCTAGGTCGAACGTCCGCGAGCAGGACAGGTTCCTCCCGATCGCCAATATCAGTCGGATCATGAAGAAGGCGCTTCCGGCGAATGGGAAGATCGCCAAGGACGCCAAGGAGACCGTGCAAGAATGCGTCTCCGAGTTCATTAGTTTCGTCACTAGCGAGTATGATAGATATTTCAATTCTGTATATATATATAAATGTGATGCCTTTGCAATTTTACACCTAAATTTTTTTAATAATTTGATGAATTGATGAATGAAGAAGATTGGTTGAATTAATACTGCTAGCAAGCTAATATTATGAGCATTTTTGGGAAAAGAAGTGTTACAAAGCTTCAAAATGTTTCAAGTTGTGTGCTTTGTATAATGTATAAATTTTTTGTGATTGATTGTTTGGAAATTGAATGAAGGGCGAGTGATAAGTGCCAGAGAGAGAAGAGGAAGACGATAAATGGGGATGATCTTCTATGGGCAATGGCCACTTTGGGGTTTGAAGATTATATTGATCCGCTGAAAGTGTACCTGAGTCGATACAGAGAGGTGGTTTTATTGATTTAAATATTTCTATGCAATTTATTTTTTCCCCTTATGTGGGTAGAAATTTGATTTGTGATACATATATTGTATTGTATTAACGATTTGTTGTTTTCGTTTTGTTTTGCCTCTGTATTGGGCTGAACGAAATGTTGCAGATAGAGGTATGCCATTTTCTTATTGGTTTGTAAATCGTACATTTACTTCTCATGTGTTTATATTTCTGTGTTTGTTTATCGGTGATTTCTTGTTTTTTCCATTTGGGCGTAGCTTCTGCCAAATTTGTAGTTTTTGAAATTCTGAATTTTGCTAGGGTGATACGAAGGGATCAGGAAAGGGTGGGGAAGGGTCTGCTAAAAAAGATGGGGTTCAACCTGGTCCAAATACGCAGGTATATATACTGTACATTAAGTTATAGGACGTTCAGTTGATCTTTTTGGGAATTTTGGCGTTATGTTGTTTCTTGGATTGAAAGTCATATCCTGTCTTACCATGCCAACCTCTTCTCTCATTGTACAGTTTGCACATCAAGGTTCATTTTCACAAAGCATGAATTACGGAAATTCCCAAGTAAACCCTCTCTCTGTCTCTCGCGTCCATGGTCAAATATTGTTGTTCACATGCATAGAATAATACGTTGTGAAATCTCTTTTGTTCATTTTTAAGATACGTGAGAAGTTTGATCATATTGTGTATATATGTAATATAAATATTGATAGTTGATCCATAGAACATATACCTCTGGTGCTACTTAAAAAAAAAAAAAATACCCACAATTACAAATGTATTTGTTAGCACTCAAATAGATAACCAAATCAAATCAAGCCTTAAGTCTCATCAAATGAGGTCGGTTACATGAATTTTTTTCCTCCACGCGACTCTATCAAAGGCCATTTCGTTAGTCAAATCAAGTAGTTTCATATCTCTATTTACCACGCTAGTCAACGTTAATTTAGGCCTACTCGGTCCCCTAACACTACTATCTACTGTTACTGTATCGCATCTTTTCACTACTGCCTCTGTTAGTCTCTGTTGAATATGACCAAACCATCTCAATCGATTATCTCTCAACTTATCTTCTATCGGTGCTACTCCTACCCATTCCCGACACTCATTCTTAATTCTGTCTTGTCTAGTCCTGCCATACATTTACCTTAGCATCCTCGTCTCAGCAACACTCATCTTATCAACATATTGTTTATTGATTACCCACCACTCCGTCCCATAGAGCATCATTGGTCTAATAGTCATCATATAGAATTTACCTTTGAGTCTAGTGGGTATTCATTTATTGCACAGTACCCTAGACGCATTTCTTCACTTAAGCCATCCCGCCTTAATCCTATGGGCCACATCCGTATCAATTTCTCCCGCCGTTGTGATAATCGACTGTGAATAATGAAAATGTTCACTCTTAGGCAGTTCTTGGTTTTCAATCTTCACTTCTCCTCTGCTTTTATTGTTACTGGTATTAAATTTACACTCCATGTACTCTGTCTTAGTTTTACTTATCCGGAATCCTTTAAATTCAAGTGCTTGTCTCCAAATTTCTAACTTTGTGTTAATTCCTTCTCTAGTGTCATCTACTAACACGATATCATCTGCAAAAAGTATACACCATGGCACGTCATCCTGAATATTTCTCGTCAACTCATTCATAACTAAAGCAAAAAAATAAGGACTTAAGGTAGATCCTTGGTGTAATCCTACAGTGATAAGAAATTCATTTGTCTCTCTAGCAGGCGATCTAACAGTGGTTACCACCCCTTCATACATGTCTCTAATCACATCAATGTATCTTTTTGTCACCCATTTCTGCTTTAACACCCACCATATTATATCCCAATGCACTCTGTCATATGCTTTATCAAGATCGATAAACATTATATGAATGTCTTTTTTTTTTTTTTTTTTTTACTTTTCTATTACTCTCTTCAAAAGATAGATTGTTTTCATTGTTGACCTGCTAAGCATAAATCCAAATTGATTCTCTAAACACCCTCTGTTATACTCGTAATCGGCATTCCATCACCCTCTCCCACACTTTCATTATATGACACATTAGTTTGATTTCTCTATAGTTATTACAATTCTGAACGTCTCTTTTATTCTTATAAATTGTTACTAAAATACTCTTCCTTCACTCATTTGGCATATTCCTAGTCAACAAAATCTTGCTAAATAACCTAGTCAACCAAGTAATCTTCTTTTTACCTAAACACTTCCAAGCTTCAATAGGGATATCATTGGACTTAAAGCCTTATTTGATTTCATCTTGTTAAGTGCAATCTCCACTTCAAAGTTCCTAATCCTGAGATAGAACCTATAGTCTTGGTTTGTCGTATTACTGGCTATTTCTTTCCCTATTCCTATTGACGTACCTCCATGTTCCTCATTTAATAGTTCTTCAAAATAGTTCTTTCATCTCTCCTTAATCTGTTCATCCTTCACCAATACCTTAAAATCCTTACTCTTAATTCACTTAACTTGATTAAAATCTCTTGTTTTCCTCTCCTGTATCTTAGCAAGTTTGTATATCCTATTTTCTCCCTCCTTACTATCTAGTCTAGTGTATAGATCATTATAAGCTTTTAACTTAGCCCCCCTCACTACTTTTTTGACCTCCTTATTAGTCAATCTATAGCTCTTAAGGTTTTCCTTAGTTCTATCCTTCTGTCACTTTCTAAAACACTCTTTTTTTGCCTTAACTACTGCTTGAATCTCTTCCCTCTACCACCAAGTTTTCCTAAAGTTGGGTCCCGTCCCTTTCAACTCTCCAAGCACTTCCCTTGAGATTCTCCTTATACAATTGGCCATCGAATTCCACATAGTGTTAGCATCATTTTCTAAGTCCCAAGCACCTTCCTTGTAAATTCTATTCTTAAATGTTTCTAATTTCTCTCCTTTTAAGTCCCACCATTTTGTCTTACGACGCCCATCATCCTTCCTAGCTTGGTATTGCCCTTTAAAACATAAATCTAGTATCAAAATCCTATGTTGGGAGGTTAGATTCTCTCAAGGAATCACTTTACAATCACTGTATTTTAGGCGGTCCACTTTTCTTACTAAAAATTAATCTATTTGGCTCTTAACTGACCAACTCTTAAAGATTATCAAATGCTCCTCCATCTTCTTATACATAGTATTGCCTACCACCAGGTCAGAAGCTAGCGCAAAATCTAAGATACTCTCTTCAGTCTCATTTCTATCACCAAAACCATAGCTACCATGCACCCTTTCATAGCTTAGTTTATCTATACCTACATGGCCATTGAAATCTCCACCTATAACTAGGTTTTCTCCTACAGGTATCTCTTGTAAGATCTCATCCATTTGCTCGCAAAAATCCCTCTTAGTTTGATCATGTAATCCTTCTTGAAGAGCGTATGTACTAATAACGTTCACTATATTTCATCCAATAACTAGTTTAACTAACATAATCCTATCCCCTCTCCTAATGACCGCCAATACATTTTCCACAAGACCCCTTGCAACTATGATTCCTACCCCATTTTTGCTTCTATCTTCACCATTATAATACAGTTTAAAATCAGTATCTTCAATTTCCCTACTTTTCTCACTCGTCCACTTAGTTTCTTGTACACATGCTATACTAACTCTCATCCTAATCATAACATCTGCCAATTCCATTGTCTTACCAGTTAAAGTTTTCATATTCCAAGTGACTACC
This sequence comes from Camellia sinensis, assembly GCF_004153795.1. Lineage (NCBI taxonomy): Eukaryota > Viridiplantae > Streptophyta > Magnoliopsida > Ericales > Theaceae > Camellia > Camellia sinensis. The sequence goes on along the minus strand of NW_021025540.1, from coordinate 1,412,504 downwards.
TTAAACCTGTAGTCTTGGACTAGCTTCTTTACTCGCGTTTGTCCAGAAAAACGCGGGAACCTTTACCCATTTTTCACCGCACCCAGGCGTTGGTGCGGCATCCCTTGCTTACTTTTCGAAACACCCGGAGGCAGGTGCAACGCGTCACTTGAGGGGAACGACCTAGCATTTAATCGATTCAAAGTAGAATTCATTGTCATGAGCACTCAAACAGATGAAAAATAATTTTATTTGCAATAAAGTATTGGTTGTCAATAGTGTAGTATTTAGTCTGTATTCTACTGGCAGTCAATCCGTAGTGAATTAATACATTGTATGCAAATTTTATCAAGAATCTTGAATTGGGAAGTTGAAGATTCTTTAAGTCATTGGGAACATTGAATGCATGTATTCTGTGACGATATCCTTGACACATTCTTGATGATGAATTTTTAATTACTTTAAGATTTGTTTGCTATATATACACGTACGATATATACATATATTGGTATATGAATATAAAGATTCTTACACACACACACACATACATATATAGATATGGATCTTTGCATGATGCCGGTGGTGATGATAAGAAAAATGGATGACAGATAGTAAAAATGTAAAATAATTAATTGTTAGAAATCAAATAGAAGCATTAGCCATCAACGATGACAAACTAGAAGCCTATAACACATATGGCATCAGTAAACATGTAAGGAATCATATATATATATATAGATGTAGTTGTTATTATTATATTTTTTTTGATAATTGAGTGTTTGGGTCAGCTTATGTGCACCTTGACTAATTCTGGGAACCAATCCCACCGCCCAGTTGCGGGGGTTCCCATTTAAAGCCAGAGCAAATGTCCTGTATGGACTGGCCTCAAGGAGCTGATTGCAGCTAGTGAGTATTGAACTTGAGACCTGGACGGAGCACACTTCTAGGCTCCAAGTTGTGCCCACTAGACTAACCCCTTGAGGTTACATATATATATATATATATATAAATATATATAAAGCATGTAAACGGGCTTGGAGGTTCCTAAACCAATTCCATCCCAAATCCGATTCGGGTTTTACCTTCTCCCACCATACTTCTCACATGCAACCTCCTAAAAACCATCCCATTATAGGTGAAGGCATGTGGGTTTTCGACTATGTTACATGGATTCTAGTATGAATATTGGGTGGGAGTGCTTGTCCAAGTGTTATACCTTTCTGAGCCTAAGTTTTAAGATATTAGGATATGTATCCAAAAGTTGGGTATGTGTACATGGACATGTCTTGAACATTTATATATATTACGTACATATTGTATAATATTTTTAGATAAGATCATATAAATTATTTAGAAATATATTTGAAATTAAATTAGATTTAAGAAAAATATAGACTTTCTATCTTTCATTTATGTGAGAGGCAACAAATATTTCTTTACCAACAAGTGTGAGCTTCTTCTTCTTCAAACATCGTATGAAATTAGAGGATCTAACTGTTTAAATTGGGTATAGGTCAGACACATATTCCATATCCTTATCCTTATCATACTTGGTGGACTTGTAGTACTTTGTGTGACACTGGTTTCCAAATTGTTTGGCTGAGTTACCATCTGTATTTGCAACCTAAGTAGTAGACACGAACACAACCCATACATGGCTACATGGTGATTTTCAAAAAAATATAGGACATGATATGCTTGGAACACATTAAAAATTTATATTTTTATAAATTTATTATATATCAAATATATGAATAGTTTATTCAAAGAAAATGAAAAAATAAATTAAAATAAATAACACTAATCAAAATTAAGGGATAATTAGTTAGTAGTCCCATTGAGCTTACTCTCGGTGCTGATTGATACCCTCCATGCTTTGCAGTGGTCATTAATACTCGTTGACATCTTTTTATTACTAGCTCATATGTTCCTAGTAAGTTGTGCCATATTGGTGGTTTGCTTGAGCCAACCTTACTGCGAGGTGTAATTGGGATTTGTATTTGCTGATACTACATTTTAACTACCACAAAATTTCAAAGTAAGACCTGCTTTTTGGGCGGATTTTGGGCATTTCAAATATATTTTCGTTGCGTTGTTTATATGTTACACATTTTAGGTTTGATAACCTTTCACAGTTCATTGTGAAAGCTCATTTCTTCTGCCATGTTGATATGTAACGTTTCAATTGTGACCAAATCATGAGTTTCCATAGTAAACCATAATGAGAAATTACACAATTCACCATGAGAAGAAATTTCACAATAGATAATAATTTGAAATTTGATGATTGACCATAGTGTGAAAGCTCATTTCTTCTGCCATGTTGATATTTAACGTTTCAATTGTGACCATACCATGAGTTTCCCTAGTAAACCATAATGAGAAATTTCACAATTCACCATAACAAGAAATTTCACAATAGATAATAATTTGAAATTTGATGATTGACCATAGTGTGAAAGTTCATTATTTAACACAATGAAACGGTTTCTATATCGGACAGTGTTGGTTGTTTTACATTTTTTAAAGTGAGTAGTTGCTGGGAAAACTCATTGTCCATACTAAGAAATTTCACAATTGACCATATCTTGCAAATTACAAGAATATTAAAGCCCATAATTTCACACTTCTCAAAAATTGACACTATTATATTAATTGAAAGTGTGAATAGTCACACCTACCATGAAATTCAGTGTGTGTGTGCGCACTCATGCTTGTGATTTTGATTTTGTAACCATAAATAACCATAATTAGTGGGATTTGATTTTGCAACTATGATTAGTGGGATTTGATTTTGTAATAATTAATGCAATACTAGCTTGAGGTTTTTTTTTTTGGTAATTTGTTCTGGCATAGGACTTTTTGGGTTATTAGAAAAAGAATGGTACTTGCTAGTCTCATATCTAGGATTTTTGGTTTAAAATCCCTAAAATTAAGAAGTCATATATTCCATAACTTAGATAGGAGAAAACATAGACTAACATAAGATGTGATTGTAAAAAAATGATAGAAGTTTGTTTAATTTAATTGGGAATATAGCGTTTGACAGAGCTTATTATGAAAAGAATTCATATAGCCGATCTCATTTGATTAGGACACAAGGCTTAGTTTGGTTTGATTATCAGCGGGTTCGCAAGAAAAAAGATTGGGCATTATCAATACCAATACCAAGCTGATGGTGAAGTGAAACTGTGAAAGATGATGTTCGTTTTTACATTAATGAATTATTGGGGTAATCATACATTTTTGGAGGATTTGTAGTTGCTACTGGTGTAAAGCTTTTTATTTTTATAATTGATGGTAAAGCTGATGATGTATGATCATTCCATGTTTTCCTTAAATGTGCCTGTTGCATATGATTTGATGCCATTGTCTCTCATCTCTTTCTAGCTACTATTGACTATAATTTGGATTGATTGAGCTCTGTTTTTCAAAGAGTAGTTATACTTGTTTCTTGAGTTTTGCAGTCACAAGGTCAACATATGATGCTTCCCATGCACGGCACAGAGTAGAATGGATTCTCAAACAGTTTCCATCATTTTCAATCCTAAACGAGGATATCATGTTTAAAGCTCTTTACTTATTTTAAATGTGTTCAGATCCGAGCATTGTAACATTTTAGGGGTGATTGGTTGGCGTTGTTTCATGTCCAGTGTTATGTTTCGGCATGTTTGTATATTACAGTGTCTTCTGGAGTAGATAAATTATTTGATGAATATTGAGAGCCTTTGGTGGATTTATTGAATCTTCTTTTGTTTTTTTTATTAACTTTTATTTTGGTAGGTAGGCAAGACCGGATATTTGGTCATGTAACTGACTGAGAAACTCTGTTGTGCTTTCTTTTTTTTTTCCTTTCACCTTGTTGCTATTTTCTCATTATTTTTGGATGTGCTGAGAGAATGTCTTAATCGATTTTAAAAACATCCCAGTATGAACTGTTGGTGGTTATGTTTCAATCTTGAATTTGTAGAATTTAATGACAAAAAGGAAAGGGAAGGAAAAATGAAGCAAAAGCTAATTTCCTCCCTCTCTTTTCTCTCCATTAGGGTTGTAAACGAACTAAGTCATCTATGAACAGCATGAGTTCGGCTCGTTTAAAGTTTGTTTAAACTCGATTCATTTATTAAATGAACAAGTTCAAACTTGATTTTTAAGTTTGTTTATTAATCGAGCTGAGCTTGAATAACATTAAACTCGACTTGATAAGGCTCGTGAGCATAAAAATAAATAAGCAAATATTTATTTTTAATAATATATTAAATTAGGGGTGTAACTTGGACGGGTTCAATCCGAACAACCCGAACACAATTCGAATTTTTTTAGGACTTGGATAAGATATTTTCAAATTCGGTACGAGTTTGGACAAAAAAATCAGAAGCTCAAATTAAATTTGGACGGACTTGGGCAAAGACATCAATTAACTTGAGCAGCCCGAAACTTAAGTTATACATGTATAGATATATAAAAATATTAAATATATATATAAATTATTAGTCATTACATGTTATTAAAGTAATTTAAATTATTAAATCATATTCAATATATATTATATATACAAATAACATAAAATTTTATTTTATTTTTTATTTTCGCTCATAAATTGTAAAAACTACTATAGCGGCATCTCTCTTATATTATATAAATTATTTGTTTTGATGGTATTAAAGATTTGCTATATATATATATAAAAAATGTAAATAGAGTCAAATTTTAATAATTTAATAATGTAAAAAAAAAAAAATGCAATTCAGGCAATTTGGGTTTAACTCGGGTTGGGCTTGGGCAGGCAACCTCGGGTTACAATTCGGGCTTGGACAGATCTTAGCATAACTTGGGCTAGGCTTGGACAACCTCCCAACCCAACCGAACCTGTCTGAGCTGCACCCTTATATTAAATAAATTTTTAATAATCTATTTTATTTTTTATTTATGCTTGGTGTTTGTGTAAATTTACATATTTGATTGATGAACTTTATTATTAATATAAGTATTAATATATATTTTACTCACAATTTTGTCTTCTTTTTTTTTAAGTTCAAACTCGGCTCGTTTTTGTAATCAAGTGAGTTCGAGCCGAACTCGAGTTCAACAAATATTTGATAAGTCGAGCTCGACTAATTCTTAATAAAAGGGCTTGAACATTCAAAAGTTAGGTTTGGTTTGGCTCATTTGAAGCCTTACTCTCCATAAAGGCAAGATCCAAACATGCCGTAGTGTGTAACTTGAGGGTTATATCTTTCCCTTTCCCTCTCTTGTTTAATTTTCTTAGTATGTAGCAAGTTGCATTGGTGCATTTTGGATGTTTTCATTTGAGCTTATGCTTGATTGGCATTGGAACACACAGAACACAGAAAATGTATTGTGGTAGAGATATTATTTGAAGTGTGGTGCATTTTTTATGTTCTTTCTATGTTCCAATTCCGTGCACTGGGCGTTGCTGATTGTGTTTGGTTGCTGCACTCTGGGTTTGTCCTTTCTTTGATTACTTTTGTTGTCTAGACAGTAACACTGGAGGATTTTGTGTATAAGTGAATTGAGTGAAAACTAAAATTGAACTGGTTTTTAAATCTTGTCACCCCGTCCCCATCCTTGTTTGATTAACATTTGTTTGAATCAAAGTTCCACCTTTGCTAGTTCTGTCCAGTCTTTTTTGTGGAATAAAGGAATAGATGAAATTCATAATTTTTTTTGCCTGTTATCGATCTTGAGGTTGGTTTTGAACGGTCATCTTTGTAATCGATGAGCAGCTTTCTCAATTCATTTTACTCGATTTGTTCACAATTAACCATATTGCAGTCAAATGATCTATATGATTTTTTGCCGAGCAGTTCAACTCAAAAACGAGATGTAGGCCTCGTTTGGGAAGCGGCCGGTTTAGCCAAAAAGTCAAAAAGTTACTAAAAAAATCAAAAAGCCAACAACCCATACCAAAAAGTCAAAGATTTCCTTTTCTTTCTACTTTTTGCATATCTTTTCGTAAAAAGTCAAAAAGTCACCCCAAACATACTAGTTTTTTTTACATCATATTTTAGCCAAAAAGTCAAAAAATTACTAAAAAAGTCTGCTCCAAAACAAGGCCTTAGTACTAAATTTGGTATATGGCTTGGCAATGTCATTTTTTGATCATAAAATGGATATGCAAATAGGTAATGTCATTTTTGTCAGCTCAGCTCACTTAAGAGAAGGCTTTAATTCAGTTGTTTGATGTGAGATATCCAATGATGACGTGTTTGATATTGCTATCTTGACAATAATCAATGAAGTTGCTTTACTTCGATATTTCCTTGTGCTGTTTTTTTTGACATTAGAGCATATGCATGTGGTATGTGAAAATCTATATGAAGTTTTTAAATGCACAAATTTATCATATACAATCTTTCCATATAGGTAAATTTTAGCTATATAAGAAAATTATATCCGATTTTATAACTAAATTATGTGCAAGCGGAAGATGTGGTACTTCAAACAGTAAAAATTAATTGGTCTTGCACTCTCAACGGCATAATTACAAGTGTTACTTGATCATAGACTTTCAAGATATGCCAAATTTAAAATTTTATTAGTTGGAGATGTTGTTACTCACCAATTTAGTTGTTTTCTTACCTCTTTTAGGTCGTAATCATTCATACTTTTGATAGAGAGTTAAATCTACTTGTAATATTGCTTTCATTTTTATATTGTTCAAAAGCTATCAACTTTTTAATGAGTGGCCATGCTAACAATTACCCTGGACACTCACCTTAATTAATGAAATTTGATTACATACATAAGAAATATAAAATATTAATTAAAAAATATATTAATTCAAAGCTAATGAAATAATCAAAAAATAAATCCATCTAAATTAATGCATAAGCTAAACATAGAAATTTACTAAAATCAAGAGTAATTAATACAATATCAAATACCTCTTAAAAGTAAATTTCACAAAGTAAATTCCATAATTGATTGGAAGTTGGAATACAAGTACAGTTGCAAATAAATCGAACTGTTTGTAAATATGCTCGGTTCAACTCGTTAAGGGCTCGGCTCTACTCATTTAGTAAACGAGTCGAGTTCAAGCTCGAATATTAGGCTCGTTTAGTAAATGAACTGAACTCGAACTCGAATAAGTTCGGCTCGTTTATCTTTATTTAAATTATATAATAAATATATTATTTATATATTAAATAGTATTTTTTTACTTAAATATTTTTATTTACATAATATTTAAAAAAAAATTATCGAGTCGAGCTCGAGCCCCAGCTACTTATCGAGTAGAGCTCAACTCAATAAATGAGCTCAAAAAGTAAACGAGTCGAGCTTGAACTCAGCAAAATTCGGCTCGATTCAGCTTGTTTACAGCCCTAAATGCAAGTAGGTTTAACATTTATGCTATATTTGGATATAGAATTTATTGAGTTTTGTTAACAAGTGCCCAAAGGCCACTTGTGAAAAATGCATTAAATAAAAGTAATTAATTCTAGCTACAATAGAAACTACAAAAGATAATAAATATACAGCACTATAATAAATATATTTTTTTCCGTAGTGAGACCAAAATACCCTTTTATTCATTTCCCGCTATTTTATCATTTTATCTTCCCTTTCTTTTTTTTTTTTATCATTTCATAATTAACATATTAGATATTATTTCAGCTAATGATGAAATACACCAATGATTTTTTTAAACCATATTTAATCAAATTTATCCCATAAAAAATGGTAGAAAATGTGGCACATAATAAAAAGTTGAAGGGGCAAAAAAAATTTAAACACTTTTTTCATCATAAATAAATTTATTATGATTAACATTTATTTTCACCCTAAATAAATTTATAATTGGAAAAATTTGATAAACATTATCATCATACTACTACGTATCAACTAATGTGACAAACTTCATCATATTATGTAGGTAATATCTTATTCGTATTTTTTTTCGTCTGTTTAATATATTATTGTGTCTCATTTTTTGCCACTTTATTATGGGACAAATTTTATTAAATATGGTTAAAAATAAAATTATTGGTGTACTCCACCATTAGCTAAATATTATTTAGTATGTTAATTCGTAAAAAAATATTGAAGGGATATGAAATAATAAAATAGAGGGAAATGAATAAAAATGTATTTTGGTCTAACTAGGAAAAAGTATTTATTATTGTGCTTTATATTTATTTTCTTCTATAATAGTTGGAATTAATTACTATCATTTAGTACATTGTTAATAAGAGCACTTCCACTTGATACTTCAAATATGATGTGACACTCCAATGATCATATTTTGGTATCAAGTATGAACTCCACTAGGTGTGCCAAAAATTAATGTGGCATTTGGCATCACTCCTTTATGCCAATTTTGACATATTCCTACTTCATACATTTTTTGAAATAAAAGAATTTTCATATAAAATAAAAGAGTTCAAATTTTAAAAAAATAATAAAATAATAGATTTGACATATTAGGTGGAGGGCTTTCATGCCAAATTTACATATGCCAATTTGTCACCTAAGTCTTCAAAAAAATTTGACATACCAAATTTTAAAAATTTAGATGAGGATGCTCTTAGGCCAGTTGTTAACAAAACCCTTTATTATTTGAAAGGAAAATGAAATTACTACTATTTGTTATATTTTTCATGGGTAATCAAACCAAAAAAACGATTTTTTAAGAAATGCCAACTCTTTTTCTTCTTCTTATTTTCAAAGCTCTATGAAACAAAAGCATAGAACTTAAAACTTCTTTCATTTTTGAGAGGGAGATTTGTGTCGAACAGTGGGCTGAGCTATACCAACACGGAATATTTTGTTAGGTCATGCTAGAGGAACATGGAATGTAGTGTTGAACCGAGCTATGCCAACACGAAGTTTGGTGGTGTGACGGGCTATCTTGGCCAAGCTACCTTAGCATGGGCCCTGGTCTTGGACTGAGCCATCTTTTAGCACCACAGTCATAGAGGTCATGGCAACGTCACAAGATCGGCCAGATCATGCGCGCCCATGGCTGACCGCCTTGAGGGAAAGCCGCCAAAGTACTGACCGAGCAAGGCTATGACTCGAAGACCGGCCTAGATTAGCTCGGCATTGGAGTGTTCAGAGGCAATATCTTTGGTGCAACTCAAGTAATAGCACGGTTATGTATTCTACGTGGACCAATGTGGAGGAAATCGCTCTGGGTGTGCGTCAATACTATTTGGTAGTTTAGCCAACATTGTTTGGCAATATTTACATATACACATGTAAGGAATTGAGAAGGTAGTACAGCCACACGTCCAGCAAAAGACGGCAGAGGTAGTGCGCACACAATCTGGGGCTGCATGGCCAGCCTAGAAATAGAAGTGCGAGCAGACTCAGAGAGTAGACAACCTTTAGCCACTCTTTCTCTCTCTACAGTGCTCTGTATTCTCTCTTCTCTCCCTAGAAAGCTAACTTGACCATTGGAGGGATTTTCCAGCAACCCACATGCCGGGTAGCTCACACTCATTTGTTTGCAGTGAGTCGGAGTTCTATCGGAGCAATTCCAGCTTGGTAGCAAGGAGTACGGAAGGCGATGAATATTTTTCACCAGTACAATTGGCGCCGTTTGTGGGAATCTTTGACAGACAAAATGTTGTCCTCCAAGTTTTTCTGATCATTTTCTATGGCAAACAACGACGAAACCCCGCTTTTCATCGTCGATGGCATCACTCCAGAGTCTGTCCGGAGAAGAGATGGCCCTTTAGCCATCCCGACCATGGCAGGCCTGGAGACTTCCTCTAGAAGGCCATGTAGAGACAAGCGAGGAGCACTCACCACTCACAGAGTCCTGAAGGGCGCCGGCGACGGAGAGAGTCGTACGTTCAACGATTGGAGCACAAACTGAGAGACCAAGAAGCCATCATTCGGAAGATAACAGCTGAAATTGAGGTGTTGAAGTAGCAGATTAAGGGGAAAGGTGTTGTTAGAGTGGGAAACCACAGTTAGCGCACCCAACCCCATTACTCAGGCAGCTAGAACCAGCGAAGGACACCCTTCCTCTCTATTACCAGGAGCTATGAAGAAGGAGACTCCGACCTGCCAGCGGAGAAGTCATGCACACGAGGTAGCAGCTACCATCCCTCGCATCCGTCGACAACGTCGAGATACTCTTACTCTGCCCGATTAGAGGACCTGGGGGCATCCTGGAGGAGCGCGCATGCCTCAGAGAGGCCCAAAGGGTGTTGGCGCTACAGAGGTTAAACCCCATAATCCATTCCAGCGAAGAAGTGGCCATGCTGCCACTCATAATGGTGGCTCCCAAGCCGGTGGATAGAGACTTGGTAAGGTTTAGCATGTCACAACCCAAACCCGGTACCAAAGGCTCGGCGTCGCAACAAGATAAAAATAAAATAATTCTAAATTTTTTGTAATTGTAGCACAACAGATAAATTAAATAAATTAAAATAAAATAATTGGGTTCCAAAAGTTTATTAAAAAGAAACAAAAATAGTCATTTGGGTTTTCATTTTATTATAAGAGTCCAATCAAAAATACAAATAGTACAAAAAAAAACACTGTGCTTTATCCCCCATCTTGATCTTGCTAAATCTCGTCACCTGAAAGGGGTAACAGCTAGGGGTGGGCAATGGTTTATCCGAACCGCTCAAACTGCCCAATCCGCATATAAATGGGTGGTTTCGCAAACATAATGCGGGCAGATGCGGTTTGAAATATGACAAATTTGCGGGTTGCGGGCGGGTCGCAGTTTAAACCCGCAACTCGCAAAAACCGCTCGCACTTTAATTATTATTATTATTATTATTATTATTATTTATATACCAACTTTGTAACTTTTACAGGAGCACCATTATATTCTCTATGACACTAGGATCCTTATTTTTAAGTATTTCTTAACTTGCTTAATGTCGTAGAATTGTCAAGTCCTAAACTTGGTTTCTTATGTGATTTTCATTGGTGATTCATCCACTTTTTCCTAATAAAATTTTTCTTTTGGTGGTCGATGAAACTTCTAGTTTGATTATTGATTACTGAACTGACAATTCTAATTGAGTACAACCTTTAATGCATTGATATACATTTTTTTCATGGCAAAAATGCTAGTGTAGGGCCTCCTTGTTTTGGGTACTTTCATTTAATGCATTGATATTCAATTTTTATTTGTAAACTCATCAAAAAATTGTTATCACAAATATGTAAAATGAATTTGATGCATAAATTCGATGGAAAAAAAAACTCAAAAATTAATTTTTAAAGAAAAAAGTGTAAACCGTAAACCACCCGCACATTTGCAAACCCTATCCGCACAAACCGCAAACCGCACTGCGGGCGGTTGCGGGTTGACTTTTTTCCAAACTGCATAGATGCGGGTGGGTCAAAACCGAACCGCAAACCACACAAAACCGATCCGCGAACACCCCTAGTAACAGCTATAAGCACATAGCAGAGTGAGAAATATTATACTGTGATTATGGTGGTACAAAATAGCCACGGATAGTTATTTAAGCTAAAACATTAACATAATTTAAGTTGCATGAATAAATTATTTAAGTGGCAGAAACTGAAATAAAAATTACGTAAATAGCTATAACCACGGTATAGAACAAAACAAAACAGTGGTCACTGGAGTAACAATCAGAACAAGGGTCAATGGATCCATGACAAACAGAAGACCACAAGGTGGCCAAACAGGGGCCAATGGTTATTTAAGTCCCCAAAGCATGGGACTCCTGTGGTGGTACTTACAGAAAATAATTGTTTACAAGATTATTGTCGAATACTTTCTAAAATTTAAACAAACATATCCATGGGTTTCAATTTAAGCAAATAGGGGTCAGAAAATAATCCACGTAATTGAAACATTAACATAATCATAAAACATAAATTATATAAAATAAATTGTGGTAACTCAAAACATTCGTAAAATATATTATGGTGACTCAAGATATATAAAAAACATATTATGATAATAACTCACTTAATGTTAATTCCTTACTATTTATCCCACTTGATGCTTCGAGTCACACACCGAGCTTGTATTGTCTCTCGTATTTGTCTTTATATATATATATATATATATATATTTCGCCTGCCTCCTACGCTTCCACCCTTCCCCCTTTTATGCTTGGTTCACATGCTTGCTTAACAAGCAAATTTTCCCCTTACTTGATTACTGTTCAGGTGTTACAACATCAAGCTCTCAGATGGCATTGTTTTGTGCCTTAAGCCCTACTTTTCTTACACGTGGCCTTACCAATGGTTTGAACTCCTTTGTTGTGCCACTTACTTGGCTAATCATATATTAATTTTTGATAAATTTTAATGGTCCCGTATTTTAACATATATGTTTATAGTTTCTTTGAATTAGATAGTGTTATGTTTTGGTAGCAACCATACTTTTAATTTGGAATTCATTTTGGCACATATAATTATAGAATCAAATGTTTAATTAATTTTTATTATTTTGTTCCAATTCTAAAGGCTATGATTTCTTAAAATTACATATGATTATACGTTAGGTTCACGTTTAAAAACCTCACCACCCAACTATAAAATATCATTTACCGCTTACTAAAATATTTTACCTTCTCTCTCTTTTTTTTTTATTATTTATTTTTGATATAACAAGGAATTTGCAGTACTAAATTTAAAAAGATTCGGGTGTCACATAGTGCTATGCCATTTTCCCCTGAAATTAAGAGCACGCCGCTCCTCGCCGGCTTCCATCAACCTAAGTTCATGTTGTACGATGGCAAGATGGATCCATACATGTACGTGAGTCACTACCGATAGGTAATGGCGGGACATGGATGTAATGACGCTGTAATGTGCCTCATATTTCCGGCGAGCTTGGGTGAGTTGGGCCTGAAATGGTTCGAAAGGCTACCTGAGGGAAGTATCGAGGGCTGGCAGTAGTTAGTAGAAGCGTTAGTCACAAGGTTTAAGACCAATCGAGAATCGGGCAGTTATTTGAAAGCATACAATGCCAAGTACTGGGAGACCTACAATGAGATCCTCGATTGCCCCACTAACCTAGCAATCGCCCAATATAAGCGAGGCCTACCAGTCGGACATAGACTGCGAGACTCGCTTACAATGCACCAACCAATAAGCATAGAATCATTGATGCAGCAGATTAACGAGCACATCCGAGTTGAAGATAATGCCGCCACGGCCACCGAGAAGGCGAATTCGGAGGTAGCGGACAAAAGTATGGCTGGGAAGGTTAACTCGGCAGAGCATGAGGATAACCTCCCCAATAACCGAGCTAGAGAACAACTTTGCGGTGATGGCTGCAATGACAAAAACAAGGGTCCTAGGAATGACCAGGCTAACGCTCCTCACAATAAGGAGGAATATGCCAAGAGAAAGTTAAAGGCACGGACCGACATTACCACTATCTTCAAAATTTCAATTTATCGCATTCTTAGTGAGATTTGAGTTGAGCCATTTGTCTACTGGCCAGCGAAATTGAGGGATGCTCAGAGGGGTTTTAACTCAAGATATTGCTACACTTATCATGAAGAAATGGGGCACTGCACGGAAACTGCGAGCCATTGAAACAACATTTAGTGGAGCTGATTGCGGCGAGGTATTTAGACTAATACATTGACAGTGGCATGAGGGCAACTCCTCAAGGGCAAGTCAAGTTAAATGGTCTAGCCATCCAGGATGCAGCACCCCAAGGAGTTATCAACGTCATTCACAGAATCATTGAGTCGGTGCGAGTATGCGAGCTTAGAGGAATGATTAAAAAGGCTGAGCACATGAGAAAGATACTATTCGTCTAGCCCGCCGTGAAGAAGGGAAAGACCGAGGTACAAGACATCATGACTTTTTCGAGCAAAGACTTGGAAAGAATTCAAACCCCTTATAACGATGCCTTTGTTGTGACCCTCCGCATCAAGGATTTTGACATTAAGGGTGTGTTTGATTGGGGGGATAAGGGGGGGATTATTTACTGTGCGGATTGTAATCCGCATAGTAAATCCAATCCGATTTTTTTTTTTTTAGTCCGCCGGACATGGAGTCCGGCCGGACTCCTTATCTCCCATATGGGGGATTATATTATCCTGGGGGGTGTGGGACAATTTTGGGGGATTATTTACTATTGGGATTAGGTGGTGAAATGACCATTTTGATCCTCTACTATTTAATTATGTATTATATTTAGTAAAATTTAATAAAATTTAAATGTCTCAATTTAAAAATAAAATAATTTTATTTAACTTTTTATTGATGTTTTATTTATTTATTTTTAAATAATTTTTTATAGATATTTTATTGATGTTTTATTTTAAAATTTTGTTTACATTTTATTTAATTTCATTATTTAAATTTTAATAGATGTTTTATCTAATTTCATTATTTAATTATTATTATTTTTTAAAATAAATTTATGTAAAATTTTAATTAAAAAAATATCATATATTTTTATTGATATTTTATTTATTTAATATGATTTCTTAAAATTACATATGATTATACGTTAGGTTCACGTCTAAAAACCTCACCATCCAACTATAAAATATCATTTACCGCTTACTAAAATATTATACCTTCTCTCTCTCTTTTTTTTTATTATTTATTTTTGATATAACAAGGAATTTGCAGTACTAAATTTAAAAAGATTCGGGTGTCACATAGTGCCACCCCATTTTCCCCTGAAATTGAGAGCACGCCGCTCCTCGCCGGCTACCATCAACCTAAGTTCATGTTGTACGATGGCAAGATGGGTCTATACATGCACGTGAGTCACTACCGGCAGGTGATGGCGGGACATGGATGCAATGACGCTGTAATGTGCCTCATATTTTCGGCGAGCTTGTGTGAGTTGGGCCTGAAATGGTTCGAAAGGCTACCGGAGGGAAGTATCGAGGGCTGGCAGTAGTTAGTAGAAGCGTTCGTCACAAGGTTTAAGACCAATACTCGAACACCGAAGGAGGTCGACCACCTCTTTGGTATCAAGATAGAATCGGGTAGTTATTTGAAGGCATACAATGCCAAGTACTAGGAGACCTACAATGAGATCCTCGATTGCCCCACTAACCTGGCAATCGCCCAATATAAGCGAGGCCTACCAGTCGGACATAGACTGCGAGACTCGCTTACAATGCACCAACCAATAACCATGGAATCATTGATGCAGCGGATTAACGAGCACATCCGAGTTGAAGATAATGTCGCCACGGCCACCGAGAAGGCAAATCCGGTGGTAGCAGACAAAAGTATGGCTGGGAAGGTTAACTCGGTAGGGCATGAGGATAACCTCCCCAATAACCGAGCTAGAGAATAACTTTTTGATGATGGTTGCAATGACAAAAACAAGGGTCCTAGGAATGACCAGGCTAACGCTCTTCACAATAACGAGGAATATGCCAAGAGAAAGTTGAAGGCACAGACCGGCATTACCACTATCTTCAAAATTTCAATTTATCGCATTCTTAGTGAGATTCGAGTTGAGCCATTTGTCTACTGGCCAGCGAAATTGAGGGATGCTCAGAGGGGTTTTAACTCAAGATATTGCTACACTTATCATGAAGAAATGGGGCACTGCACGGAAACTGCGAGCCATTGAAACAACATTTAGTGGAGCTGATTGCGGCGAGGTATTTAGACTAATACATTGACAGTGGCATGAGGGCAACTCCTCAAGGGCAAGTCAAGTTAAATGGTCTAGCCGTCCAGGATGCAGCACCCCAAGGAGTTATCAACGCCATTCACAGAATCATTGAGTCGGTGCGAGTATGCGAGCTTAAAGGAATGATTAAGAAGGCTGAGCACATGAGAAAGATGCTATTCGTCCAGCCTGCCGTGAAGAAGGGAAAGACCGAGGTACAAGACATCATGAATTTTTCGAGCAAAGACTTGGAAAGAATGCAAACCCCTTATAACGATGCCTTCGTTGTGACCTCCGCATCAAGGATTTTGACATTAAGGGTGTGTTTGATTGGGGGGATAAGGAGGGGATTATTTACTGTGCGGATTGTAATCCGCACAGTAAATCCAATCCGATGTTTGTTTTTTTTTTAGTCCGCCTGACATGGAGTCCGGCCGGACTCCTTATCCCCCATATGGGGGATTATATTATCCAAGAGGGGGTGGGATAATTTTGGGGGGATTATTTACTATTGGGATTAGATGGTTAAATGACCATTTTGACCCTCTACTATTTAATTATATGTTATATTTAATAAAATTCAATAAAATTTAAATGTCTCAATTTAAAAATAAAATAATTTTATTTAACTTTTTATTGATGTTTTATTTATTTATTTTTAAATAATTTTTTATAGATATTTTATTGATGTTTTATTTTAAAATTTTGTTTACATTTTATTTAATTTCATTATTTAAATTTTAATAGATGTTTTATCTAATTTCATTATTTAATTATTATTATTTTTTAAAATAAATTTATGTAAAATTTTAATTAAAAAAATATCATATATTTTTATTGATATTTTATTTATTTAATTTTTTAAAAATAAATTTATTTAATTGTGTAAAAAATAAAATAAATTTTTATTTAATCTAGCTAAAAATAATTAAATATTAAAGATATATTTAATATTGCTATTACTTAGTAAACAATTGAAAAAGGGTAAACTAGTTTTTTGTTCATTTATCCTATCCAATTTGTCCAACCAAACGTTGAATTCATTAAAAATAGTCATTTCCAGACATCTAATCTCATGAAAAAACAAACACATGATACATATCCAATCCAACCAAATAGTCCGGGGGATTCACAGTCCCAAGACTCAAGTCCGATGGATTCTAATCTCCCCTTATCCAGTCCGTCCAATCAAACACACCCTAAGAGAATTTTGATCGACTAGGGGAGTTTAGTCGAGATCATGTATTATGACGTGTTTTAGCAAATGAAGCTGGAGGACAAAGACGTAGCTCCAACAACTTCCCATTTGGTTGGCTTCAGCTCACAGCCTAAATGGCCGATCGAAAAAATCATACTACCGGTCAAAGCAGGGTCAATCACAAAGCAGGTGGAGTTTTGGGTGCTGAAGGTCCCCTCGACCTACAACTTGATTTTGAAGAGGGGTTGGCTACACGCCATGCAAGCGATGGTTTCAACCTACCACCAAGTCATGCGTTTCCCTACCCCAACCGGACGGATTGAAGAGGTTCGAGGGGACCAAGTGATGTCCAAACAGTGCTTTGTCGCAGTAAATGGAAGCCGGGTGGCCAAAGGCTTTGTTCAAATAATAGAGGGGCCAGAAGGAAAAGAGGTCTTGGAAGATGTAAAGAGAAAGGCCGAGGAGAAATCAGTAGAAGATTTAGTGGAGGTTCAGATTGATGAGGATGGTCCGAGCAAATTCTTTCTCTTGGGTTTGTCATTGTCTAGCACCGAGCGGATGAACTATATAAACTTTTTGGTCTCCAACATTGAAGTCTTTGCATGGACACCTTACGATATGCCTAGCGTCGATCCAAACTTCATCTGCCATCAACTCAACGTTTTTCCAAACGCTCGGCTAGTAATACAAAGAACTCAGCCCTCAGGCTTGCACCATGCCGAGATAGTGGCAGAGGAGGTCAAAAACTTGCTGGAGGTTGGGGCAATCGAAGAGGTGTAATACCCCAAATGGATCTCTAACATGGTGGTAGTGCCGAAAAAGAACGAGAAATGGCGAGTATGCGTCGACTACAAAACAATCAACCGAGCTTGCCGCAAGGATAGCTTTCCACTCCCAAGAATTGACCAGTTAGTGGATCTTACCACTGGTCACCAAAGGTTTAGCTTCCTTGATGCATACCGCGGTTACCACCAAATAGCCTTGTATGAACCAGATCGAGAGATCACATCCTTCACTACGCCAAGAGGCTTGCACTGCAATAAGGTTATGCCTTTTGGCCTTAAGAATGCTGGGGCGACCTTCCAAAGAATGGTGACCAAAATGTTTGCCCCTCTGCTTGGCCGCACTATGGAGGCCTACATTGATGATATGGTGGTGAAGAGCAAAAATGAGTCTCAGCACCTTGCCAACCTAGCTAAAATGTTTGTTATACTCAAGCACCACAAATTGCGCTTGAATGCTTCCAAGTGTGCTTTTGGCGTTGGGACAAGGAAATTTTTGGGCTTCCTAGTAACGAATCGGGGTATAGACACTGACCCCTCACAGATAAAGGCAATACAAGACTTGGAGTGACCGAATTTAACAAAGGATGTGCAGCATCTTGTCGGAATGGCAACTGCGCTGAATAGGTTCATCAGTTGGTCATCAGATCGCTAAAGGCCCTTCTTCTAGACTTTGAAATCTAAGTTCTTTTAGCATGGAGAATGTGACAAAGTCTTGGCCAACTTGAAAACATATCTATCTTGTACCCCAATCTTGGTCACCCCTAAGCCTGGAGAAGAACTCTATCTCTACTTGGTCGTTTTCTCAACACACGGTGAGCGCGGTGCTTATCCGAGCTAAGGGAATTTAACACCTCCCTATCTTTTATGTCAGCAAGACATTATTCCCCGTCGAATCAAGATACTTGCCATTGGAGAAACTGGCTCTAGCATTGATAATGGCCTCCAGGAAGTTAGCCCACTATTTTTATGCTTATACAATTGTGGTGTTGACTGAATTCCCGCTAAAAGTTCTATTTGAGTAGGCAGACTTTTCTGGCAGAATCTTGAAGTGGACGGTTGAGCTAGGGCAATATGACATCAGGTTCCAATCGCGAACGGCGATCAAAGCATAGGCCCTGGCTAACTATGTGGCAGAATTTGCCCCAGGTGCCCACCCCGTTTGCCTAATAGATTTGGCACATGAAACCGAGCAAGAAGAAATGGCTAGTACGGATTTAGCACAGCCAGCAGTGTCAATGCCACCAGAAGAGGGTAAGGTGCAAGCAATAGAAAGACAAGACAATGGTGAAAAGATAGTAGAAAAAGAATCCGACCTACCGAATGCCAAGATAGACACGCAAGCAGGAAAGCTACATATGAAGGAGACCAAAACCTTAGGCTTGCAAAATTCTCAAAACCCATTTGACTGCTAGAAATTGTTCATTGGCGAGATATGAAAACTTTTTGTTAATAGAGCATCGAATAGACATGGCACCGAGCTAGGAGTTGTGCTAACCTCACCAGACGGGCTAACCATTAAGCATGCTATCACGCTGGAATTCCTAGTGTCCAATAATGAGACGAAATATGAGGCCCTCCTAGTTCGCCTGAAAAGCGCTCTACGGCTAAAGGCAACCGAGCTCATGGTATTCAGCGACTCCAAACTTGTCATCAACCAAGTCTTTGGCAAATACGAAGCTAAGGATGAGAGACTGGCCAAATATTAAGCGTTGGTACGCGCTGAGATAAAAAAGTGTGTCGCAATAAGAATTGCGAATTGGCCACGAAGAGAATAGCCAGGCGAACGAATTGGCTGGCTTAGCATCCATGCAAAACACCTTCCCCAACCCTTTTATGATTGAGTCTTGCCCCGACCTAGCATCAAAGAACTTGAGGCACCCGAAGTACTCTGTGCTGACCTAGGGCCATCGTAGATGGACCCCATCATAACCTTCCTCAAAGATCGAGTCCTACCCACCGAAAAAAGGAAGCCAACAAGGTAAGGGCCAAGTCAGAGCAATTTTGGCTCTCTCCATCTGGCGCCTTGTACAAAAAATCCTTTATTGGGCCATATTTGAAATGCGTCATCCCAACAAGGTTGAAACTTTCCTCTTCGAAATTTATGAAAACATGTGCGGAAGCCACATTGAGGGAAGATCACTGGCATACCGAGGAATTTCTCATGGTTATTGGTGGTTATGCATGCAGGTCGACACACAGAAATATGTGCAAAAATGTGAGAAATGCCAAAAATTTGTACACTAGATTCACCAACCAACTTGAGAGTTGCTCCCCTTGACAAGTCTTTGGCCATTTGTCCTTTGGGAGCTGGACATCGTGGGACCACTCCTAACAGCTCCGAGCAATAGCAAGTATTTCATCGCTGCTACTGACTACTTTACTAAATGGATGGAAGCCGAGCCGTTGGCAACCATCAAGGAAAAAGATGTAAAGAAGTTTGTCTAGCAGAATGTTATTACTTGTTTTGGCATCCCAAAAGCCCTCATACCCCATATTTTTATATATATAAAAAAATAATAATAATAATATATGTAATCAAACTCTAATGGAAGTCAATTAGACTAATTAAATTAGGTAGGATTTAAGATTAGTTATAATTAACTAATTTTGTGTCAATCAAGGTTCATTAAGACTAGGTATTGCTCAATTAAATTAATTAGTATAATGGCTTAAAAATTTGAGAGTGCATGTGGGTGTGGCTGTACTGAAAATAAAGTGTGAGTACAAAGACATCTGTTAGTGTGTGCATGTGAGAGTGTTATGTTGGGAGCCTTAGATGAGTGCAGTGTGTGTGTGTAAGTGATGTGCTGGAAATCAAGTGTGATTAGTATGTCAAGCTAATGAAACATGGATTCATATTATGTGGACAAGTGTCCCACTAAATTGATAAATAAAATAATAAAATAAAAGATGAAGAATGGAGTCACAAAGCTTGGTTTTTGGTGGAGTCAAATTAGAGAGAGTGCACGGGAGAGAGAGAGAGAGAGAGGTCCAACTCTTATGCTGGAAGAAACTTTGGAGAAATGAGTTTATGAGATCTACATGAAGATAAAGGAGAGGACTCAAGGAATTAAAAAGAAATTCAGCTATGGGAGGTTAAAGGTAAGGATTTTAACCTTGATTGTTGTAGAATTCTTGTATCACACTTGAAATTAAGGATGGAATTGGACTCAAAATCATGTAATTAATAGGAATTAGCAAGAAGATGAAGAAATTTTGAATTATGTGTTAAGATCATGGAAATATATTTGGAAATTAAGTAGTTAGAGTTTGATTTCTATTATTCTTCACAAACTTGAAATTCATCCTTGCATGCATGTTGGACTTTCAAGGTTTTAGATTTAATTCATGTGTAAAAGATTGATAAGTTTAAATTTGGGTTAGATATGAAGGAAATTGGGTTCTAAACATGAAGTGAGTTACATGCATGTGGAGGATGATGGAAAATAAAGTAGGAATTAATTATTAAGAAATTGGTGTTGAGATTAAATCTTTGAGTTTGATTTTCTTCATCCTTCATATATTTGAAGTTTATCATTGCACGCATGATAAGTTTTCAAGATTTTAGAATTTAATTCATATTTTAAAGTTTATGAGCTTGGGATTAAATTGTGATATAAATTAAGAAGTCAAATTATAAATTGAGCTTGATGATGTAAAATTTGGTTGGAAGAAGTAAGTTAGTGTTTTCCCCAACTTTCGTAATTTAAACAAAGCTGATTTTTTGCTTCTCTAATCAAGCTGATTTTGCTCACTAGAAAGAGAGTTGAGGTTCTTCACAATTTTAATGATCTTAACCAAGCTGATCTTTGTTCGTGTCCCTAACTGGGGAGACACTTATGCTTCCCTAACTATGATTGGTTCGGTTCATCAAGTAGGAAGTTAATTTATATTGTCCTATTCGAGTTGAAATTAGCTCAGCAGGGAAGAAGTTTGTATTTCAAATTTGGATCTAAGCAAACAGTTTTTGTCGCAACTAAAATCAAAGTTAGTACTCTACTCAATCAAGCAAAGCTGAGAAATTGAGAAGCCAGAGGAATGAAGCGAACAAAAAGTTACGGATGTTTCATTCATAATATAGTTCGGTTATAAAAGTGAGATTCATAGCTCGGTTACTATCACAACCCAAACCCGCCCCTATAGGTTTAGTATCGTAACCGGCCAGCAATCCATGATTACCAAAGGCCAGCTTAACAGTAAAGACAATAATTCAATATAAAGGGGCTAGCGGAAGCCAATCAGTAATAAAAAGATGTCCAATGAGCTGGGAAAATTTGAATAGAAAAGGACTTTTATGGACAGCCACATTCATAGCCATATACATATACACATACCAGATACACATAGCATACAGGTTAGGGACCTAATCCCTTTACCATAATTGTACAATCAAGTCTTAAATATTTGATACATTAACAGAGACAAAAAAAGGGGAAATTTGAAACACCCCAAAATAACCTTAGCTAGAGCAGGCACGGAACCTCAAAGTGAGGCACAACGGTTGGCTTAACAAAACATGAGCTTAATTCGACGTTTCTAGCTCTGGTCCGGTGCTTGGCTACCTACATATAAATATAAACAGTAAGCTAAAGCCCAGTGAATAACAAATGTGTAAAGGGGTCAAGAATGAATGTCCTTTCAGAAATTAAAACAATCATTTGCATCAGTAGATCAGTTATTCAATCAGTGACTCATATTTCATGCCATATCAGTCATTTAGAAATCATAGCTGTCATACGTGGTATATCCAATAGCAGAACAGTACAGTAGGTCTTAATAGACCGAACAGTCAGTTGATGGCCACCGAAACAGTAAACAGTAGTAGTTCCAAACATTGGAACTGACAGAGATCTCTGTAACAGTAGCAGTAGCAGTAATAGTAATAGTAACAGTAGTAGTAGCAGTCAATTGCTATGGATGCCATGAATACAGTTCGTAAAATAGGACAAATATTCATTCGGTAAACAATATCATTTCAGAAAGTAGTATAGTTAATCATTCAGAAAATAATTGTAATTGAACATAGCTTTACACATTGTTACTCACAGATTACTGGGCTATAGGCAGGCTAATCAGCGTCCTTAAGTGCCAAACCTACACAGTTACAGAACGAACACACACTAAATTACCCACTCGGGGTTAATAACCTAGCCCCTAACTTGACTTGGTGTGGTTCTATAACATTATCCTCATTATGATGCCTTAAACATGGCCTAGGAATGCATAGGATGGAGTGAGGATGCAAAAATGTACTTAACAACATTTTTCAAAACTTGCTGAAAACAGGGGTCTCGCTTGAGCGTGGCTTTCTTCGCTCAAGCGGGCTTACCGAATGAGAGAGGTCGCTCGAACGTAGACTCCCTCGCTCGAGCGATCTGTAAAAATGTGAAAAGTACTGGTTACTGAAATTCTCTGCTCGATGCTTACTCGAGCGTGAGACACAGTTCCTTGCTCGAGCGTAGGTCTCGTTGCTCAAGTATGCGTCTGCACACGTAAAAACATGAGAGCTTGCAATTTACGCTCGAGCCAACATTCCGTCACTCGAGCGAAAGTCTAAAAACAAAGGTAGTCGCTTGAGCGTGGAATCCTTCGCTCGAGCGAGGAAGCCAAATTCTGGGTTTTCCAAATTTGCTCCCAAAGCTCAAACCATGGATCAAACATTTCAAAACTCATCCTTTTGGGCCAATTTTCTGGAAAATACTTAGAAACTCATAATACCTCATGATTTAAAGACTATTTCATAAAATCAAGGCCCTAAAGTATGCCAATTAAACCAAATTTCAATTAAAACTTTATAAACATTACAAGAACATTACATGCATGAGTTCTCATGAACTCTAAAACTCCAAAGCACGATCAAATGCAAGATTGAACTCAAAAACATGATAAATTCTAGAGTACAACCATAATATGGGCATGCATGTAAAAATTTCATGAAAACAACTTCAAAATTCCATGATATGGACATGCATGCATGAATTCACTTGACTTCCTTAAATTATAGCTCAATTAATCCATGAATTCACCTATTTCATTTATATGCAAGTTCTAGATGGCTCAATAACAAGATTAAAAGGTTGAGCTCTTACCTAGGCTTCTCAATCAAACTTCACCTAAGCCAAATCCTTGAGCAATGTAGACAAGTCTTCAAGATTTCCTTCAATTCTTCTAAATTTCAAGCAAAAACTCTTGTTGAATTCAATTTCCCTCAAGTCTCCCCCTCTCTTACGTGTGTGTACAAGGAGGAGGCCGAAGATGATGTGTCAAACATATATGAAGTGTAATAAGAGTTGATATTGTACTAATCCACTCAATGGCAAAAATGTAAATAACCTATATTCAATTAATTTAACATTATTTATTCCAATTTAATCATTCTAAATTGAATTTTAATTAAACCTACCATCAAATTCTATAATTCCTAATTAGCATAAAGATCAAGTCAATTTTTGAATCGGTCGCCGATAAAGCTTTCAATTCGTAATTTGAAATCGAAACATGAATAGATCGTTCTATAACAAACAGATAGAAATACAATTAAAACAATACACTCATGTAATCAATTTAGGATTTCATTTTAATCAATTACTTATCATGCTTAATCACAAATTAACACTAATCAAAGGTGAGGGTTGTCACAGTTACATCAAAATAAAAGAAAAAAGAAGAAAAAAAAACACAAAAGAAAAAGCAGGTTTCAGATAAATCCCTAATCCAGGTTTATTGCATCAGCTGGGTCAGCCACATCTAGCGCGATCTCTTCACCAAAGCCAAGGCCCCAATCAGCATCCAGCTCGACATGGCTACCGTTCGAAGATGCTTTTTCAGTAATGACTGGTAATGTTGCATTGTCGATCGGTGGCGGAAGCGACGCATCGACCAAAGTAGCTGCGGTTGCCGCCTCAATCATCTTTTGCTAGACGGCGGCAGCGTAGGCTTGCATGTACTGAAGAATGAAGGCAAGTGGAGGATTCCTAAAGAAGTCTGAATCTGGCACATGGCCATGTTTATCCGCGGCAGATTTCCAGTCGTACCGGAAGAATATATCCTTGGTTCCTTCTATCTGCCGCTGATAAATCCTTTCTCTCTCGGCAAAACCGCGATCTTCCGCTTCGTCAACCTTCTTCTTCAGCTCGGCCTGGTGAGTAGCGCGGTGTTTCTGTAGCTCCGTGAGATACCTTGCTTTCTTGGCCTAGACAACCTTCTTGTCACGACCCGAACCCGCCCCTCTGGGTTAAGGCCATAACCGGCCAATAATCACGAGATTACCTACGGCCTCAAACCGAATAAGACAAACCCATCAGAGTGAAAGGGGCCAAACAGAAGCAATTTTAAAACTTTGTCCATAGAGCCGTGCTTATATGCACATCACAACATTCCAGACATACATATGTTAATAACTCACAACAGAAAGTGTAGTAACATAAGTACTGTACAGACAGGATCATTCAAATCTAAGTCAGCCAAGCAAAACTACATACAGACGTACTCAAAACTTCGCCAACCTGACAAAATGTAAATACATAACAAAAGGGTGAAGGCGGGTCTCGTGCGTGAGACACAAGGGCTGACTCCCTCAAAACCTTAGTTGTTCCATACAGACTTCACTGAGGCTGGGTCTGGACTTCTCTTGGCTCACCTACAACCACATAAATGAGCGTGAACGAATGCCCAGTGAATAATATCAAATCAAATACAGAAGTTACATAACAATGTAGAACAACATGTTCCAAACAGCCTTGGGCCCAATTTATTTTTCTATTTAACAGATATATATAACTACACGAAATTCAGATCAAGTGACTGTAGTTCCAAACATTCCGGCCTTGGGCCCATTCAGACTTCCATTCATGTCAAAACGGCCTTCGGCCCATTCATTTCTGCCAAAATGACCTTCGGCCCATTCCTTTATGTCAAAACGGCCTTCGGCCCATACATTCATGTCAAAATGGCTTTCGGCCCACTCATTTACGCCAAAACGACTTTAGGTCCATTCATATATGTCAAAACGACCTTCGGTTTGCTCATTTCTGTCAAAACGACCTTCGGTCCATTCATTTCTGTCAAAACGACCTTCGGTTCGTTCATATATGTCAAAACGACCTTCGGTCCATTCGTATAGGTCAAAACGACCTTCGATCTGTTCATATATGTCAAAACAACCTTCGGTCCATTCATATAGATCAAAACGACCTTCGGTCCGTTCATTTTTATCAAAACGATCTTTGGTCCATTTATGTTTATCGAAACGACCTTTGGTCCATTTACGTTCATCAAAACGACCTTTGGTCCATTTAGGTTTATCAAAACGACCTTTGGTCCATTTATGTTTATCGAAACGACCTTTGGTCCATTTATTATTATCAAAACGACCTTTGGTCCATTTAGGTTTATTCCTGTCAGACTTTTGTCCACAATCCCAATTAGCAACTCATAAAGCTTATAAGGGAATAATAATTGGACATTCACAATCATTCAAATATCGATATTACTCACAGTGATCGGCTTGTGGATTTGCCCTGGAGCTTGACCCTACACATTTCATGAACACAAAAGGGTCACTAACAGTTCAATCCGCTCTTTGATTCACATATTCCTCTTTAGGCTTTATTCTTATCTCATTAACTCATTTACAATGCTTAACATATGCCTAAGAGTGCTTACAAGTGAAAGAGAACGGAAAACAAAACATAGAACGAGCATACAAAATTTCAAAGAACAGGGTCCCCGCTCGAGCGTCAACTTACCCGCTCGAGCGGACCCTTGAGGCCTGCAAAAGTACTGGTTGCATGAAAAATACGCTCGAGCGTGGAGTAGAGAGCTCGAGCGGAAGTCATGTCTACAAAACTCCCCGCTCGAGCGTGAGATATCTCGCTCGAGCGGAAATCCAATTCTACAAAAAGTGCTGGGAGCACGATTTTCCCGCTCGAGCGGCAATCACCCCGCTCGAGCGGACATAAAAAATCTGGGTTTTCCAGATTGAGTTCTTGAGCTCCCTTCAACATTCACACCATCATTTCATGCCTTTTAATGGCTCCAATTTCACATATACTTGTACTAACATGGTATAAACACCAGAACACATCTTCATGGAGTTCAATTTCAAGGATTTAACACATGCATGGCTCAAATTGACACCAAACTCAATTCTAGCATACACTTTCATGCATTCAAAGCTCTCATCTTCATAGATTGTACATGCATGTGATTCCTAGCTCCCATTCTCAACTTAGATGATACCAATGGTGATTATACATGAGCTTCAACTACAAATTTACATGGACCATACCCCTTTGAGCTCAAACATGCAACATTCAAAGCAATTACACACACATTGTGTTCAAATATGGAAATTCATAACAATTTCCTACATGCATGTGTTCTAAGACTTCAAATTTAACAAAACCAACTCAATTCATGTTCTTTAACATTTTTCAATTTTGAACTTACAATTTACAAACAAGAGTCCATGAATTCACTTACCTAAGAGCTTCAACACTCAAGCTCTAGCCAAATCTTGAGCTAGATCTTCAAGAGATTCAAGTCTTGAACCAAAATTGTACAACTCTCCCCTTTTTCCTTCTATAGCCGACCCTCCCCTCTCTTATCTTAGAGTTGAAATTAGCCCAAATGAATATAAAAAGGGAATTGAGTGTAGAATGCCCATTTAAAATAAGTTCCCCTAGCCAAAAATATAAATATCAAATAATTGGGCACTAAACCATTAATTAAATCAATTTAATCTGACTCGAATCAATTTTCAATTAAATTCCACCGTAGGCTCTGAAAATTATGCCGATCACAAAGGCGTAGTCAATTTTGGGTTCTGTGGCCGATAGGGCCCTCAATTTAATTCCCAAAGTAGATTATTCAACAGATATTCCTACGGTGAACAGATAGAACTTCAAAACCACATATTTTCACATAATGGAACACAAAATCATATCAAAATACATAATCACATCATGTTAAGGATCAATTAACATATTACGGAACAGGGGTATTACAGTCTTCCCCCCTTTAGGAAGTTTGGTCCTCCAAACTTAATTTACCTTTAGTCAGGCACGATTCGGAACCCTTTTCATTCAATGGTTCCAATCCTTTTTGATAGCCACTCAATTAGCCCCAAAGTCAAACAAAACTCAGTTCTTAACCAATCAGAGACTTATCTTTTCTTCCATACAAAGCTTGTATGGTGCCATATTGAAACTAGAGCGTAAGCTTTTGTTGTAAGCAGAGTCTGCCAATAATGGATAGATTTTTCTGACTTCTCGAAGATCTAAAGTACACATTCGGAGCATTTCTTCCAGAGTCTAAATAGTCCCTTCTAACTATACATCAATTTATAGATGGAAAGTAGTGCTGAATCCCAATTCAGTTCTCATTGCCTCTTGAAGGCTTGTCAAAATTCAAACACATTTTAAAATTTTTGTCTAAAACAATAGATACTGGGACCTCATGCAAACGAGCAATCTTATTGTTGTAACAGTGACTAGTCTACAAGCATCTTACGAAAATTTCACAGGGATGAGACAGGCAACTTAGTAATCCCATATTCAAATACTCGAACGAGACTTATACCTTGGGTGCTCAAGGTAGCCCCACAACAAAATTCGTAGTCACATATTCGCATTTCCATTCCAAAATAGAGAGATTGAAGTAGTTCCGCCACTATCTGATATTCGGCTTCGACCTGTTGGCCCGAAGAATACTTAGACACACATTCACCAATTACCCTCTTCAAAGCAGGTCACTAACATATTTATTTCAAATGTCAGCCAACTTATCACAGAAGTTCGGTCTATTCCCTTGTCATAAAAGTTCAATTCATTCTTCAATAGTTCCACAATTCACAATCCGATTCGATATTTAGTCCAGTGACTCATCACAGTTATCCAAGGTCAATCAAAAGTCTTCGAAAATTCAAAGTGGGTCCAGACACCGATTCCCTAACCAACAAAGGTAGTATCGAGGCAATTACCCACACAACGTATATAGTCCGTATATCCTCATAGTACCAATTGTAAAATACAACAACACTGAGGCAGTCGACTTCTAATGGAATACACGTATTCTCAGTTCATTCAGCAGTTTACAGTTTGCAATTCACAATTCAGTTCAGTATTCGATTCTCTATTCCATCGAGTCTTTCTACTTTATTTGATAGTCGTTAAAAGCATAAGGCAATTCATATACGTAAATCCCCAT
This sequence comes from Camellia sinensis, assembly GCF_004153795.1. Lineage (NCBI taxonomy): Eukaryota > Viridiplantae > Streptophyta > Magnoliopsida > Ericales > Theaceae > Camellia > Camellia sinensis. The sequence goes on along the minus strand of NW_021025540.1, from coordinate 1,383,757 downwards.
GATGTCAAAGGCATTATCAAAGGAGTCAATCGCATGTCAAACACAATTCACACATTCTCAGGGTTCCAATCACAGAATATAATGACACTGGGAGGTTATATACAAAGCGTACTAAATTCACGCACTTTTCGGACAATCAGGGTTTTTTAAAGTTTCTTGGATGTTAAAACATTCATATAATACCAAAGGATGACATTCCGAACAAAACACAGGAATAATCGTCTTGGAATCGAAGCACACCCGTTCGCGACCGTCGATGGCCGATTCCAGATCGATTAGTCAAACCCACCCGTACGAAACCGTTGGTGGCAAAAGATATCTCAATCAAAGGTGCTACATAGGCTTAACGTCCCCTAGCACGAAAGGACACTCTAAGAATGTCATCAAAGCAACACAACACCATTCACTATAACCTGATTTCCCCAAAATCTGATAACACTGAAGCAACCACTCTCCCTTACAAAACATGTTCTGATCAGTCAAAGACAAATGTTCAGTACTGTTAAAAATCAAATCAATCTACTGTCATCGATTCCCATAGCGTCAAACAAACAAAATGGAACAACACTCCTTACGACACCCAATCACGGGGTTTGTACAATTCGGTTCATTTTTAACACATATATCCTCAATAGTTGGGGATTGGTTCTCAACGGTGTTCATAGTTAGATCAATCTGTTGACAACCCACAAAAGGTCTTTCAGTTTTTCTGCCAAGAATAATCTGGCTATTTATTCACAAGCAATTCTTAATCCCCTTTTTACAAAATCAAATTAGATAGAGGGTCTTATCGGTCGATCCAAGCAACGGTCTTGTCAGATTAGATCGAACAAAGGTTCCAGCAAGTTATATCAAATGAGGGTTCCATCGGAACAATATCAGGCAAAGGTTCTATCGGATCGAATCAGATAAAAATTTTCTCAAATAGGGCACATTCGGTTCTGTAAGGCATATTTCGTTTGCTTAGGTACATGGTTGATAGTTTCTCAACTGCCCTAGGTTCATCAGTTCTCAAAGTCATATCAGAATTATTCATCACAACTGTTCATATCAAAGCATTTCAAGTCATGTACAATATGGCATCAACTACATAAATTCGGGGGTAGTTGCATAAACGTGCAGTTATTCAGATTAGGAGGTATGTACCATAATCAATACAGCAATTCCCAAACAAGTCTTATATACAAGCACATGGTGCACAGTAACACATTAAACAGAGTTCCTCGATTGTACATAAGATAGGGTCGGTTATGCAAAAGTTCCAAATTAGTCACAAAATGTAGGTTTATGAGTCGAGCCCAGTATAATCACATAATCCAGTCAATTTTCTACCAATCAAAATGCACGGTCTCGTAACTTGCAGAGTTTATCATTTGGGGTGCTCAACTCAATTATACAATCACAAAGTCACAATTCCAGTGGTTTAGTCATTGAAGACAGTAACATAGCAAATCAACCTGAGCATAGGTTTAGATATACATGTGCATGTGCAGAGTTAATCAATATCCCAAAACGTATTCCACAAATTTCCCAAACGGGGCATATATCTCGAATGAACACGGTCTCGATCATGTAGGTCTAACCAATCCAGGTACACATGCAGCAGATATGGAAAAATATGCCGATCTTAATCAAATAATATCCCAAGCAAAGATGTACAAACGTACTAATTCAGAATCAATCAACACGTAGGCATTTGTTTATAAACAGTATAGATACCTGGGATAACGGTTGCAATATTCTGAGTGCTTTCTGGGACGAGTACAATTACTCTATCTTGATTAGCAATTCCCACCATTGGTACGACTTCAATTGAGGCAGAAGATTTACTCGCATTTGTTCAGTTCGGGGACAATTCCTTACCATATGCTCCATTTACCACACCTATGACAAGCCCCCGAAATCCGACAACGACTCCTCGGCGTTTCTTACACTGGTGGTGGCAAAAGTTCTTACCATAACAGCAACTGACGTTGTTGTCTTAAGATCTCTGCCATTTCTTGTACCATTCTTTCCAGTCTATCAGGTCGGGCTATAAAAGAGTCTGCCAACTCGTATGCCCTTACTTTAACCACGTTCTACACGAACTCTTATTAAATCATGCCAAATACGGGGATGTCCAATACAAAAATAAACACATAGGCACGTCTTTATATTCTCATTTCACATATCGTACGCAATTAATCACATACGTAACAGATAATTGCGTACTTATCAGATATCGCATGCTAAACATTTACTAAGTAATTATATACTCAAATCATGTTCATGTTTCACATAGACACCCGTAGGCAGAATTGAATGCACATAAACAACTTTTCATGATTCATATATTCATGTATGCGCATTATAACAAAACAAACTTGTTGTACACATTAGTGTAACAATTCATATCTCACATTCAAATCATGTGTGGTACTCCCTTTAGCATAACATATCATACTGGTCAAGCATATCAAGTTCCATAATGGAACCTTCGGTACCGGCAACATGTCTCATACATAGGCCACGGTATTATTTCCCCCGGGCTAGGGCCTCATGACCATAAGCCACAGTATTATGTCCCCTAGGCGAGGGCCTCTGCTAAGGATACCACAATTTCGTTCCAGGAAAATTTGGACAATCATTCATACAAAACATAGCATTCTAGGGTACTTGTCATTTCATATCATCAACAAATATTTAAAGTTAAACATAACTTTACGGAGTTCTTACTCACCATCTGATTAAACTTGCATTATACAATATACAAAAGATTCTACAAATATGCATATACTAGAGAGCATATGTAGTCAAACAATTGGCAATGCAAGTACAGCACAACTTATAGCACATAATTGCCCAAATCAAAACACTTAAGCATATTCTCGATACTTTCGAATTCATACTTATCACATGAATGCATCCTAGATCTTTTCTAGACGCTCATTGCTCTTTTGGACAAGTGCGTGAGTTATTAACTCGTGCTCTGATACCACTCTGTCATGACTCGAACCCGCCCCTCTGGGTTAAGGCCATAACCGGCCAGTAATCACGAGATTACCTACGGCCTCAAACCGAATAAGACAAACCAATCAGAGTGAAAGGGGCCAAACGGAAGCAATTTTAAAACTTTGTCCGTAGAGCCGTACTTATATGCACATCATAACATTCCAGACATACATATGTTAATAACTCTCAACAGAAAGTGTAGTAACATAAGTACTGTACAGACAGGATCATTCAAATCTAAGTCAGCCAAGCAAAACTACATACAGACGTACTCAAAACTTCGCCAACCTGACAAAATGTAATACATAACAAAAGGGCGAAGGTGGGTCTCGTGCGTGGGACACAAGGGCTGACTCCCTCAAAACCTTAGTTGTTCCATACAGACTTCACTGAGGCTAGGTCTGGACTTCTTTTGGCTCACCTACAACCACATGAATGAGTGTGAGCGAAAGCCCAGTGAATAATATCAAGTCAAATACAGAAGTTACATAACAATATAGAACAACATGTTCCAAACAGCCTTGGGCCCAATTTATTTTTCTATTTAACAGATATATATAACTACACGAAATTCAAATCAAGTGACTGTAGTTCCAAACATTCCGGCCTTGGGCCCATTCAGACTTCCATTCATGTCAAAACGGCCTTCGGCCCATTCATTTCTGCCAAAATGACCTTCGGCCCATTCCTTTATGTCAAAACGGCCTTCGGCCCATACATTCGTGTCAAAATGGCCTTCGGCCTACTCATTTACGCCAAAACGACTTTAGGTCCATTCATATATGTCAAAACGACCTTCGGTCTACTCATTTCTGTCAAAACGACCTTCGGTCCATTCATTTCTGTCAAAACAACCTTCGGTTCGTTCATATATGTCAAAACGACCTTCGGTCCATTCGTATAGGTCAAAACGACCTTCGATCTGTTCATATATGTCAAAACAACCTTCGGTCCATTCATATAGGTCAAAACGACCTTCGGTCCGTTCATTTTTATCAAAACGATCTTTGGTCCATTTATGTTTATCGAAACGACCTTTAGTCCATTTACGTTCATCGAAACGACCTTTGGTCCATTTACGTTCATCGAAACGACCTTTGGTCCATTTACGTTCATCGAAACGACCTTTGGTCCATTTACGTTCATCGAAACGACCTTTGGTCCATTTACGTTCATCGAAACGACCTTTGGTCCATTTACGTTCATCGAAACGACCTTTGGTCCATTTACGTTCATCGAAACGACCTTTGGTCCATTTACGTTCATCGAAACGACCTTTGGTCCATTTACGTTCATCGAAACGACCTTTGGTCCATTTACGTTCATCGAAACGACCTTTGGTCCATTTACGTTCATCGAAACGACCTTTGGTCCATTTACGTTCATCGAAACGACCTTTGGTCCATTTACGTTCATCGAAACGACCTTTGGTCCATTTACGTTCATCGAAACGACCTTTGGTCCATTTACGTTCATCGAAACGACCTTTGGTCCATTTACGTTCATCGAAACGACCTTTGGTCCATTTACGTTCATCGAAACGACCTTTGGTCCATTTACGTTCATCGAAACGACCTTTGGTCCATTTACGTTCATCGAAACGACCTTTGGTCCATTTACGTTCATCGAAACGACCTTTGGTCCATTTACGTTCATCGAAACGACCTTTGGTCCATTTACGTTCATCGAAACGACCTTTGGTCCATTTACGTTCATCGAAACGACCTTTGGTCCATTTACGTTCATCGAAACGACCTTTTACTGGATATGTCAAATTTACGCTCGATCGCGAACTCTGGCGCTCGAGCAGAAGGCCTCTCTACATGGCTCCCCGCTCGAGCGTGTACTTCCCCGCTCGAGCGGACACCATGTCTGCAAAAAATACTGGGAACACGAATTTCACACTCGAGTGGCAGTTTCCCCACTTGAGCAGACATCAAAATTCTGGAAAATCCAGAACATGTTCTTGAGCTTCAATTTGATGTTCAAAGGTTCCAAATGCATGATTTTGGCTCAAACTTCACATATACATATTCTAACATGGTATAAACACCAAATTATAACACAATGAAGCTCAATTTCACAATTTAATCACACGCATGTCTCAAATTAACTCAAACTCATCACCAACACACTAGATCCAAACGTGCAAGACTCAAATTCCCATGATTTGCACTTACATGTGAAATATACACAATATCCTCAACTTAATTGGTGAAGAGATGATCAATACATGATCATTAATCAAAACTCAACATGGATTACATACTTTATGCTCAATCATGGAAATTTATGGCAATTCCTACATGCATGTGTTCTAAGACTTCAAATTTAACAAAACCAACTCAATTCATGTTCTTTAACATTTTTCAACTTTGAACTTACAAATTACAAACAAGAGTCCATGAATTCACTTACCTAAGAGCTTCAACACTCAAGCTCTAGCCAAATCTTGAGCTAGATCTTCAAGAGATTCAAGTCTTGAACCAAAATTGTACAACTCTCCCCTTTTTCCTTCTATAGCCGACCCTCCCCTCTCTTATCTTAGAGTTGAAATCAGCCCAAATGAATATAAAAAGGGAATTGAGTGTAGAATGCCCATTTAAAATAAGTTTCCCTAGCCAAAAATATAAATATCAAATAATTGGGCACTAAACCATTAATTAAATCAATTTAATCTGACTCGAATCAATTTTCAATTAAATTCCACCGTAGGCTCTAAAAATTATGCTGATCACAAAGGCGTAGTCAATTTTGGGTTCTGTGGCCGATAGGGCCCTCAATTTAATTCCCAAAGCAGATTATTCAACAGATATTCCTACGATGAACAGATAGAACTTCAAAACCACATATTTTCACATAATAGAACACAAAATCATATCAAAATACATAATCACATCATGTTAAGGACCAATTAACATATTACGGAACAGGGGTATTACACTTCTGCTTATCCTCCTCTGCTCTCTCAAGCCGCTCGGCTAGCTGGTCTCGCTAGGCCAATACTGCCTCATGAAAGGCCTTTGGTTTCTCTAGCTCGGTTGTTTTGGCCTTATTGTCGACTATGGCCTCACGAAGACTCTACAACACAGAAATCATGCGTTCGTGGGCAAGGTAGTTTTTCTACGCAGCCTGCAACAACGAAGTCGATACATCGAAATCGAGCAATAACTTGAGAACAAAGAGGCACGCTTTCTTACCAGAACAGATGGACTTTGCAACCGACCTAAGGACCTTTAGGTCAGACAATTCTTCATGCCACTTCATGTCCGCGAGAAGAAGCAAGCCTTTGGTCAGGTTAAAATCTAGCAAAACGTCCTTGTCGGCATATATGGAATCAATAGTGGTTATAACCCGGCCTTTATACTTTAGCTTGGACGACCACGCTGGGGGGCAGTAGTGCAGACAGTTTGCTCGGCGACGGCTTACTCGGTCTGCTCTCCTTGGTCAATGACAGCCAACTCAGTGGAATCTTCATCCACAAGGCACTGCTCGATTGAGGGCTGCCTTGCCCTCTTTCTCGAGCGAGAAGAACCGTGCTCACTTGTCAATGCTAACATCGGTCCAGCTTCTGGACTGGCTGGCTGTGAGGATTAACCTTCAGCTACCTCGGCCTATTACGAAGACTCACCCGGCCTAGCAATGATCATAGATTTCATAGCTTTGATCTTTGCCAGTTCTTGCTCTACGGTCATAGGTACTAAGTTTCTCTTAGGTAGGTTTGGATTCGGTTCAGGGGAAGAGGCATGCAGAAAATTAGTGACCCTGTTTTTGTGCGAAGCACTATAACGATAGCTCGATTCATATTCAAGTAGCTTATGGCACTCGTAGTCTGGATGTCGTAGTGCGGTTCAGATGGCTTACTGATCAGCATGTGAGCAGTTGTCCGCCAAGTGTTTATAATCTGCACGAAATTAAAGAAGTATTAGCTCAGCAAAGACATTAAATCATAACAAAAGAAAAATTACGTTATTTTGCTCACCAGCACCCCTGAAATCCTTGCGTAGCCCGATATGGGCGCCTCGGTGTCTTCGTAATTGCCAGACTCCTATAGAAAGTCGTCGTTGTTTAACTCTTTGTCCGAGTTACCCTCTATAAGTTTTGCTTGGCCCTTTCTAATCTTGAGGTACCAGCAGAAACCTCATTTATTCTTGCTAAGTGTGTATTTGTGGAATATCTTAATAAGACCAAGGTTCAAACCGAGGATATGGTTCAGCGCGGCCACACCATTGATTCAGTGCGGCCACGCCATTGATTATTTTATAAGTGTTGTTGGACACTTGGGTTGGACACAACCTAGTTTGCCTCAAAAACTCGCAGACTAAGGGCTGGACCTGGAAGTGGAGGCCGCCTTCGACTATGGACACGACAGTGAAGGGACAGGCATCCAATCTACCTCATGGTGTATCTCTTTTTTTGGTTAGCTCGAACTGGACGTCGTCAAGGATGTCAAACTCCCAACAGAATTCAACTACAGCCCCAGGCGAATTGACCACGAAACGGTACTTGCCTATTTATCTCGGTTTTATTGTGTCCACTAAATCTAATTTATTGCATGGGCGGTTGCTTGCTCGGTCTCTGAGCATCACCAATTTGTGAGGCTGAGGTATGCCTGGTCGGTCCTAGTTCGTTCTGTATTATCAAAAAATAAGTGCAAGTGTTAGCACAACATCAAGTGCACGGCTATCAAAATTGTCCTAGCTCGGCTATCTATCTTAGCTCAGTTTCAGGTCTAAGATGTTGGGCTGGTTTGGGCTTTGGTCATAGATATCTAGTATCCATCTCGGTGCTCCTATGGCAGTGATAACCCGGTTCAAATAGTCTAAAAGGCCACAAACAGATTTTTAGCCCCGGTTGGACCCTGATTTTGAATTAAATGACCAAATCTTTGCTCGGTCTCTTCTAAGTTTCATGTTGTTCATTCTAAATACTAGTCTGCATACGAAAATGGAAGGAAATGAAGGGCAATGAAGCCCCTTATTCATTTATGGGTTCGATTCCCCCTAGGTTCAATAAGCACAAACACATTCTCATATCATAGAAAGCCTAAGCATGGATCCAACAGCCTAAAAGTAAAAGAAGAAATGAAGAACACAAAGAACATCCATGAAAAAGAAATAAAGACAAGAAAAACTTACGGATTTGGGTGCCAAATTGAGGTTCAATCGGTCTCAACCTCTACTGCAGCATCCGTGACGGTGGAAGACATTGGAAACGGCGCAAATGGAAGCAATGACAGCAACGACGACGATTGAGCTCTAAGAAAACTAGGGTTTGGCTTGAGAAAGAAGGTGAACAATGAAGCGGTTGAGGGAGTTTTTATCTCCTATTTATGGGGGAAAAACTCAAAAGGCAACAGCCTTTCAAATTTTTGGCATGATGATGATAGCTATGAGGGTTGTACGGGGCCACCAGGAAAGCCCCATGTGTCATAGACATGATGGGTTGTCAAGACGGTTGACTGATAGGTGACAAGATGACAAGCACCAGTCTCTAGAGCGGGCCGTAATTAATTGCTCGGCCAGAGAGGATAATCCTAATCATGCTCAACTTGGATGAGATTAAGGAGGAATTGAGAGGGAGATTTATGCCGAACAGTGGGCTGAGCTATACCAACATGGAATATTTTTTTGCAACATGCCAGGGGAACATGGAATCTAGTGTTGGGCTGAGTTGTGCCAGCATGAAGTTTGGTAGTGTGACGGGCTATCTTGGCCGGGCTACCTTAGCACGGGCCCTGGTCTTGGACCAAGCCATCTTTTAGCACCACAGTTGTAGAGGTCATGGCAACATCACAAGATCGGCCAGATCAGGCATGGCGTAGTGCCATGCTATACAACCGAGATGACTGATTGCACGCTCATGGCTTATCGGCGTGAGGGAAGGCCGCCAAAGTATTGACCGAGCGCAGCTATGACTCGAAGACCGGCCTAGATTAGCTCGGCATTGGAGTGTTTAGAGGTAATATCTTTGGTGCAATCCAAGTAATAGCATGGTTATGTATTCCACGTGGCACAATGCGGAGGAAACCACTCTGGGTGTGTGTCAATACTGTTTGGCAGTTTAGCCAACATTGTTTGGCTGTATTTACATATACACATGTAAGGAATGGAGTGGGCAGACGTGCCAAAGGTTGCGTGTCCGTCATCACCAAGATTGTCTCGGCTCAGGAACTTAGGTACGAGAGGGGAAGGTCACGAATTAAGCACCCCCCTCACCCAATCGAAGATCGGCCTCTACTAATCATGATATGAATCTTATTTATATTATATGCTCTTGTTCTGATTATTAGGTTAACATCACTATGTGATGCGCACACAAGTATAGACTAATTTGCAAAAATTGAAACAATTTGATTTCATGTTTATTTTGAAAAGTGTTTGAATATGTACCACTTAAAAAAATGATCTCATATGCAAATTAATCAAAATATCCCAATTTAAGCAAATAGCCTTCATGCACAGGCATTCAAACAGGTATATCAACTAAGCATTTAGCCTCATGATAAATATGTTTGATATGGTAGCAATCACACGCATGTAATATGCTAAAGCAAAAATGCTTACCCAAATGTCCGAAGGTGAGCCAAAAGAAAGAAAATAGTTAGAAAAAATGCATGATCCTAAATAATGCAACATAACTAATGCAACACATACGACATGCAATTAATAGGCTTGGCTATTAGCATGGCATGCGAGTCAATTCAAGGCATGTGATAGTGCATGTATTCAAGTAAGGAGTTTGAAATTGACATTTGTTTAATATGATGAGCCGAACTTTTTGCATATAAAACGAATGCATGCAATTCATGGAAAATGCTAAGGAAAACATGATGCTATATACTCTCCATCATAAGCAGATAAATAAAAGGGAGAAAGCATAGGGGTTGGAAGACATACACAAATTATTACATATTTGTCCTCGCGCAGGAGGGTCCGAATGTCCAAGTGTCCGAATTAACTACTTATTACAAATCCAAAATATTCTACCCATCATAAGCAAGTAAATAAAGGGAGAAAGACGTGGGGTTAGAAGACATACACATTATTACATGTTTTGCCCTTACATAGAAGGGTCCGAATAAATGGACTAGCTAATTAATTACTTAATTAACTAACTATTTCAAACCCAATAGAATAAATTAGCTAAGCTACATAACTAATTATTACAATAACAAATTAACTAACTACTTTAGCTAATTAAATAATTACAACACAAAAATAACTAGCTATTCTAACTAATTAATTATAAGTCCGCTATTCCAAGCACAACACTAATATTATAACATAATTTAAATGGGCCTCGAAATGGTAAGGATGGCTCATGCATGGATGTGGATTTTCACCCGATAATACTCTTTGTTTTGCTACTGGAATGCCTCTGTTACACAGTTGGAAAATTGCACTGTTTTTCCACCTCAGCTTCTACTTTGCTCTGTTGAAAAAGGGACACTGCCTGGCTGAAAAAGTGGACGGCAACCTAGCAGTAGTGGCCGGCAGGCCACTAATAGTGGGTTGCCGTCCAAAAAAAGTGGTCTGCCGGCCACTGGTATTGGTTCTTTCCTACAGCAACAGAGCACAAACCAGAGTATTCTCAGGGAATGTTTGTCTACCCTGCCTCTCCTTATTATCAAACAGGTCAAAGGAGGGGTAGGCTTGATTCGCAAACCATCAATCGACACAATTTCATTGCGTGATGACTTATGAATCAAGAGACACAATTTCAATAAATGCACAATTTAAAGACTCGTGAAGCTCCTCTCTATCATGATATTGATCAAGGGAAGTGATTAACATTGACTTTTGAACCGTTTACATCACTAATAAGTATGAAACGACTCAAGACTCAATGAGTTCAATTAATTTCCAATTGAACCCAAGTTGATTTTATTATCTTGCATCACTTTTAGTCCCAATTTTATTACTTCATTTTAATTACCTTCCATTCATTAGTTCATTTAAGTCCAAACATGAGCTTTAAGTACACTAATGGAGAGAAACACCAAACCAAATGTTGTTTTAGGTATGAGAAATGTGTCATGCTGTTGGTGATGAACCCCCAAAGAGATTAAACCATAAAGCACAATACCTCAATCTCAAGTTTAAACAAGTAAGTAGTTTGAAACAACTTTCAAAACAAAGAAAAAGCCAATAGATGAGGGAAGTTGCAGAGGTGATTAGAGATGAAAACAAGTATGGAAAGCAAGAAATAAACACTATCAACTCAAATAGGTTGGTGGCTAACGCCTAAACCACCAAACATATGAGAACCATTACACTACAAGCATACTATACAAAGCGTGAAAGGAACAAACACATAAAAACAATCCTAAAATAGGCTAAAACAGTGCTGGAATTGAAGTAAAAAAAGCTAAAAGAGTAAGCTACAACATGGAGCAAGTTAAGCTAGTAAGCAAGCACAAGGAGGGGAGGCTACCCCCTCCATTTTTGGGATTTCAAAACATGATTTTAGCTTCTAAAAAACCTTTGAGATTCAGTAGTAAAAAGCTCAAAAAAAGATAATAGAAAGGTGGGAAACACAAGGGCAAAGGCTTAAGAAGTTAGGTGCAAAGAAGAGTGATCCACCATTTCACCCTTAATGGCCTTAAACCACAAGTTTCAACCCAGAAATTTAGTGTAAAAACAGTCCAAAAATAGTAGAAAAGATGGGAAATAAATAAGGGAAACAAGTTAAGAATTATACCTCTTGAAAAGGAATACCCTTGTTGAGTTACAAACTGACAATTATACATCCTCAAGAACTAAATGCAAGCTCAAAAACACCTCAGCACAAATACCATAAGGTTTGGTTTAGAGTGTATAGGCCAAAAGTGAAGAACTTGCAAGAAAGAGAAAGAATTGTAGAGAGAGAAAATACTTTTACTCCCAAATTTTTCTAACCTCTAAAACAAGAGAAAGGGTCCTCTATATATAGAAAAACATAAGGCCAGCTCAGAAATATCAATACAGACACGTATGGACTGGTGCATGTATCTATGGAAACAACTGGCACAGTTAGCAAAAAGATCTGAAAAAACACGGCAGTCCACACTAGTGGGTCTGTAGGTCCCAGGATGTTTAGGCTTGAAAAACTGTTGTTATGGTCCAAAAACAAGTCACAAGGTTTGTAGGGTTTTGAGGTTCAAAGCTGAGGCATTATGCTAAGGACTTCGTGCATTTGACAAGCATATACAAATTCATCATTGGATGCGTAATCGGTGACGCCCAAGTCGTAAGGGCGGTAAAAAATGAGGTGTCTACAGCAGTACAACCACACGTCTAGCAAAGGTAGTGCGCACACAAGCTGGGGTTGCATGGCCAGCCTAGAAAATGAGGCACAAGCAGACTCAGAGGGTAAGCAACATTTAGTCACTCTCTCTCTCTCTCTCTCTCTCTCTACAGTGCTCTGTATTCTCTCTTCTCTCCCAAGAAAGCTAACTTGACCGTCAGAGGGGTTTTCTCCGATAACCCACTCGCTAGGTAGCTCACACTCGTTTGTTTACAGTGAGACGGAGTTCTATCAGAACGATTCCAGCTTGGCAGCAAGGAGTACGGAAGGCAACGAATATTTTCCACCCGTACAATTTTTATTTATTTTTTTTTTCTGTATTCAGCAACAAATCTTATAATTGAACATAGCGAGCATTTTTCTCCATTGCTTCATTGCTATAGGTTTTTTTTGCACTTTTGTAATGCATATTCTTCAATATATAAAGATGTATGAAAGAAATTTTTAAAGTATATTTAGAAGCAACTCATTTTTATTGATTAATATATCCACTCCCACCATCTTTGCTTGGATGATAAAAGTCAAGGATGCCCTTGCAAGCCAAATGGTTAGGTACACAAAATCGACTGTTCAAATCCCAAACTTGGGTTCTTGGTTTTCTTTTTCCTTTTTAAAGTTTTTCAAAAGGACAAGTTTCAAAGACCTCAATGCAAACCCTATCTAAAGGAAGTCTGTCTTGTGATGAATTGACTCTAGGATGGGGCTTACCTTAAGGGAATCAGGCTTTTGATAGCTTGATTCTAGGCTGAGCTCAAGCTAAATTTACATACTTACATATATATACATTCATACACACACGTTTAGGAGTAACTCCAAAACAAAGTGCTTTTAAGTTAAACCCTCACCACAAAATCCTTTATGAGAAGGATGCTACTATTAGTTCCCACCTTTTCTCATTGGACTACACTTAAATACTTTAAATTTTCTCTTCTTCTTCTTATTTTATTTTATTTTTTGGTGTGAATAACCTTAATCCCAACTATACCTTCATCCTTAATCTTTGAAATTTTAACCTTAGCCATTATTTTTAGTCGCCACATCCGCCAATCACTCTTCGCTATCCCAACACTCTCCTACACTTCCTTGCCATCCTAACCGCTAACGGCTCCCATATCATCCTCGCACTCTCTCACTAACCCTCTGTCTTCTCTTCTTCCACAGCCTCCTCAAAGAGAGAGAGATGGGAGGAAATCATGAATAGAAGAAGAAGAAGATAATTTGGAAGAATGAGACAAAAGTTAAGAGGAAATCTGGTGGCGATAGCAGAGATGGTTGTGGTAGTGAAAAAGGCTTTAATGGAGGAGGCCATGGTGGTAGGGTAAGGTTGTGTAGGAAGGGGGTAC
>NW_021025540.1:1357316-1369735 GCF_004153795.1 Camellia sinensis | reverse complement strand
CCCTTTTTTTTTTTAATTTTTTTTTTTTTTTGTGGTTTCCTTTAATTTTCTCTTTCTTAAGTAAAAAAAGAAACTACCCCACGCCTTTTTATATTTTGGGATTTTGGAGTGAGATTTGATTATTGTCCAAGGGCATTGTAAATTGTCTTAAGAACTTCTCTTTTATTGGAGTGATTTTTCATTTTGACACCTTTATATTTTCAGACTATACTTTTCTTCGAGTTTGGTAAAAGATTTCTACTTTTATTGAAGTATCTTCTTTTTTTTTTTTTGAGAAAAATGTAAACTACACCAATATATAGAAATCCAAAGCCAAGTACAAGATACAACCATTACAACCATATAATATGACTAAAATATGTTGGACAATCTTCACTGTATTAATTTAATTTCTGTTTGTGTACTCAACAACAAACAGAACACAAAAGAATAAATTAAAAAGAAAGTTTTCCAAAATCGATTTAATTACAGAAACCAAACAGAAAATAGAAATAGAGTAGGAGGAAGAAAACTAAATAAGAACAGGAAAATACTTATTTGAATAATCAAGTCCAGTGTTTAATACTGTCTCTTTAAGACAAATTCGTTCTCTCTAGGGTGCTCACATATTATGGATGTCTATCTCTTAGGATGAAATAATCTACAATGAATAGTAGCAACACTACAAACTATTTGCACAACGAACACATTTTGTGTCTATACACTTTCTCACAAAAAAAAGTAAATACAGCAAAATGCAGAGAGCAATAACAGAAGCAAGATCAAAAAAATTGAGTGCAAAATCCAAATAAGGGACTGACTATTTATAGGAGAACTTCTGGCTTTTCAAAACAGGGTTCAACAGGTAAAAACTTGTTCGAAACAGTGTTGAACAGATAGAAACGTGTTCGGACAGATATAACAGGTACAGCACCTATTTAGGTTTAAATTTGAACAAATAAAAACCTGTTCAAGTTTAATTTAAACAAGTAAGAACCTGTTCAGTAAAGAGGAATAGGTGCATTGGACCAAACGAATTAATTTTGAATTTTAAACTGAAATTCAAATTTCAAATGGTAAGAATTTAATTTTAGAAAAATAAAGTTCAAATGTTTTTTGCTCAAAAAGATAAGCATTGGACCGGAAAACCCAACCCAACCTCATACCACACACCCGCGCCCAAGCCCGCCCGACCAACCGGACAGAAGGTGGCGCGTGCATGTGTTTGTTTTAGATCCAATGGGTCTAGCTCACTTTGCCCATAACCTCACCCTTCGACAAAATTTGGGGCCTTTCCCTAGTTACAAACCCAAGGCTTATAAACCCACACAAAGTTTGCCCACCAAACCAATGTGGAACAAACTTTAACTCCAACCTTTATGGAAATTCCACCAAAAACACCATTTTCTTGGAGCTCATTTTGGCATCAATTTCCCATTCACCCGATAATGGTTTTGAGCAACCAAATATATGACGTGAATCGTTATGCGGCAAAGAACGCATTGCCATATGGACCCGCCAACTTTGGCGCATAGGTCCCATTCAAAAATTAGACCAAAGTTTAAGAAAAATCTGTTTTTACCAAACCATTTTTCAAACATTTCTTACAATCCTCCACATGAATGGAATTTAAGGACAATGGAAATGCAACAATAAGCAGAATTTGTCGAGAGAGTATAAATTGAAAATATCTTACACCAGGATAGGTAGCTTTCGGCCTTGAACCTTCCCTAGTGATAACCTATCGAACTTACTAACTAACCAATGGAAGCGATGCCTTGAATTGTTCAGCCGTTTGTGTAAGCCAATACAATAGATTTCACACAAAATATCTTCTCACACATCGTGGTTCTCACGATTGTGTTCATTTTGGCCTTGAACGCTCCTAGTTGTTCATGAGTACTTTTAGAGAATTTAGTCTCTTCATTCTCATAGAATCGACCTCAGTTCAATATTCACATAGGTGATTCTTATTGTGAGTGTCTCTTATACTAGTCTTGATTTGTATGCCTAAATTAAGATATAAGTAATCATTAAAAGTAAAGTTTATTCTTAAACCCCTGCATACGACACATGTCACAGATATCACTCTCACAATAGAAATGGGTAGGGAATTTTAATTCCTTGGTGATTTATGGCAAGGCACACATAACTTAGTTGTCCCTTTGAACTTAGTTCTTGGGATCTCCAGTCATCTAAGTAGGGTTACCATTATGATGACTCTTATGTAATAGGTTTTAATCTCATCCCCTTCAATGAACTATACACTTGCTCTTTTGTCAAACCTTTCGTTAACGGATCCGCTCTATTCTCTTTAGATTTTATATAATTTATTGAGATTATTCCACTTGAGAGCAATTGCCTTACGATATTATGTCGACGATGAATATGTTGTGAATTACTATTATACATATGACTCTATGCCTTGCCTATTGTAGATTGACTATCACAATGAACGTAAATAGCTGGCACTAGTTTTGGCCACATTGAAATGTCTTCTAAAAAGTGGCGAAGCCATTCTGTTTCTTCTCCTGCTTTGTCTAAAGTGATGAACTCAGATTCTATTGTGGATCATGCGATACATGTTTGTTTCATGGATTTCCAATAAACAGCAGCGCCTCCTAGAGTAAAGACATATCCAGTAGTGGATTTTGAATCTTTAATGTTCAATATCTAATTTGCATCACAATAGCCTTCGAGTACTGCTGGATATCGAGTAAAGTTTAAGCCATGATCACAGGTAAATCTTAGATATCTAAAAACCTGAATGATCTCTTTCCAATGATCTTCTCCGGGGTTACTAGTGTACCTACTCAATTTACTGACAGCATAAGATATATCAGGACGCATGCAATTCATTATGTACATTAGGCTTCCAATGATTTAGGAGTATTTTAACTGAGACACCGCATCACCTTTATTTTTTTATAAATAAAAGCTGATATCTACGGGTGTTCTTGCTACATTCACATCATCCTTGATATATTTACCAAGAATTTTCTCAATATAATGAGATTGTGATAATGCACATCTATAAGATGTTTTAGAAATTTTAATTCCTAATATAACATTTGCAACTCCCATATCTTTCATATCAAATCATTTGTTCAGCATTTGCTTAGTTGATTTGATCATGTTTTGACTGCTTCCAATAATAAGCATGTCATGCACATAAAGACAAACGATGACATAACATTTGTCAGTATTTTTAACATAGACGCACTTGTCACATTCGTTTATCTTAAACCCATTAGTAAGTATAGCGTAATCAAATTTTTCATGCCATTACATAGGAGCTTATTTTAATCTATAAAGAGATTTTACAAGCTGACAAACTTTCTTTTCTTGCCCTGGCACTACAACCCCTTTAGGTTGCTTCATTTAGATCTCTTTATTTAGATCACCGTTTATGAAAGCTATCTTAACATCCATTTGATGTATCTCTAAATTATACAACACTACTATAGCAATAAGCATGCAGATGGATATTGTTCTCGTCATAGGGGAATATGTATCAAAATAGTCCAGACATTCCTTTTGTCTG
Organism: Camellia sinensis; assembly: GCF_004153795.1. NCBI lineage: Eukaryota > Viridiplantae > Streptophyta > Magnoliopsida > Ericales > Theaceae > Camellia > Camellia sinensis. The sequence goes on along the minus strand of NW_021025540.1, from coordinate 1,366,212 downwards.
TAACCTTTTACCACAAGTCTTGCTTTATACTTGTCTATTGAACCATCTGCTTTCATTTTTATTTTAAATATCCATTTATACCCAAGAGGTTTAGAACCGGGGGGAAGATCCATCAATTCCCAAGTATGATTTTGCATAATGGATTCAATTTTATTATAAACAGCCTCTTTCCACAAATGTGCTTCAGGACCTGACATTGCTTCCTTAAAGCTCTGAGGCTTATTTTCTAACAAGAATGTCAAAAAATATGGACCAAAGGATTTTGATATTCTCACTCTCTTATATCATCTTGGTTCATCACCAGTTAAATCCTGTTAGTCGAGACCATTACTAGTCTCTTGCGTTTAATTGTCATTAGTCTCTTGACTTTGTGTACAATCATAAATTATTTTCTGTGAACTCAATTCCTATCATTTCTTATAAGGAAAAACATGTTAAAAAAAAAAACAGTATTCCTTAATTCTATAATAGTGTTCACATGTATATCAGGTATTTCTGATTTATAAGTCAAAAATCGATATGCATTACTATTATGCGCATAACCAATAAACACACAATCCACTGTTTTTGGTCCTATCTTAGTCTTTTTCAGAATAGGAACTTCTACCTTTGCCAAATGCCCCCACACTTTTAAATATTTGTAGGAAGGTGGTCGACATTTTCGCAATTCATAAGGAGTGCTGTTAGTTTTCTTGTGAGGTATCCTATTGAGGACATAATTAGCAGACAAAATTGTTTATCCCCCACAAGTTTTGCTATAAGCCTAAACTTAGTAACATGGTATTCATCATTTCTTTAAGGGTTCTATTCTTCATTTTAGCAATTCCATTTTGTTGTGGAGAATAGGGTGCTATAGTTTCATGAATAATGCTATGTTGTGCACAAAATTCATTTAAAGGTGTATCATATTCACCACCCCTATCACTTCTAACCATTTTGATGGTTTCACCAAGTTGATTTTCAACTTCAGTTTTGTAGAGTTTAAACATTTTCCAAGGCTTCATCTTTACTTCTAAGTAAATATACATAACAATATCTTGTGCAATCATTGATAAATGTTATGAAATACTTTTTGCCTCCTCTGGTTTGAACAAATTTAAGATCACACACATTAGTATGAATTAATTCTAGAGGTTTGGTTTTCCTTTCAACCGATTTAAATGGAGTCTTAGTTAGTTTTGTTTCTACACATATTTCACATTTGTGATTAGGATCAATTTCAACCTTTGGTATATAATCAAAACCAATTAGTCTACGCAAAGCATCAAAATTCACATGTCCTAATCTACCATGCCATAAATTTGACTCAAGAATATAAGCAAAAGATGTGTTATTCTTGTTCGTACCAGATTTTGGTACAACGGTCATTACATTCAACTTGAAGAGACTATCGCTCATGTATACCTTACCCACATATATTCCATTCTTTGTTAATACAAACTTATCAGACTCAAATACAAGCCTAAAACCATTTTTACTTAACAAAAAATCAGAAACTAAATTCTTCTGGATGTTTGGCACATGCAGCACGCTGTTGAGGGTAAGTTTTTTCCCCGATGTCATCTTCAAGATAACTTTCTCTTGTCCAGCCATAGCAGAAGTAAACAAATTTCCCATGAATAGTTGTTCACCATTTGCAGCCTCATTATAAGTAAAGAACATCTTTTTGTCTGCGCAAATGTATCGAGTTGCCCCAGTGTCGACCCACCACTCCTTGGAATTACTAACCAAATTAGCCTCAGACACCACAACAGAGAAATTGATGTCATTTATCCCGTCAGAAATGTAATCAACTCCTGTCACATTGGCTTGATTGGTGGTCTTTTTGCTTGTACTTCCGTGATCCTTCTTAGGCGACAATCAGAGGCACGATGTCTGGTTTTTCCACAGATATAGCATTTTCCTTTGAACTTTTTATTGTCATTGTTGTCTCCTTGTTTCGGACCATCTCCAGAAAACTTCCTCTTCTTATTATGTGGTTTAGGCACTTGTTCCATGACATTAGACTTGGACTCAATAAGATTTTTACCATTCCTTTTTTCAAACTTTCGGTTATCTTCCTCAATTCTTAGTCTTACAATACGTTCATCCATGGTCATCTCTTTGAGTTTATGTTTTAAATAATTTTTGAAATCTTTCCAAGCCGGTAGTAATTTTTCCCCTAATGCAGCGACTTAGAAAGACTCACTAAGAGACTTACCCTCAGCATGAATATCATGCAAAATTAATTAAAAATTTTGAACTTGAGAAATAACTATTTGGGCGTTGTAGACACCCAATTTTTTACCGATCTAAAGACTCAGACGTCATCGATTGAGCACTCGATGATTGTGCATGTTCGTGCTCGTTTCAAGTTTTCAGAGTTTTCGGCTAAGTGCCTTGCCTCCGGTCCTCAGAACTCTTTGTGTTTTGGCTCAGTTTGTAAACCAGGCCTTGTTGACCTTTGCTTGGACGGAGAGAGAGGTCCGTAGACCACTTTTTGTGGTCATAGACCACTTTTCCCTCTGGTAGGCCAGTTTCCGGTTTCCAGAGCCTTTTGCCAAGCGCCTTGTCTTGCTCCCCCTTCGATTTGGTTTTGAACCAAACCATGTTTTCCCTTACCTAGAGGGGAGAGAGAGGTCTGGAGACCACTTTTTCCTATTGGAGAATAGTTTTCGATTTTCGGAGCCTTCGGTCACGCGCCTTGTCTCGGGACTACTTAATGTTCTCCTCTTGGCTTGGTTTTCAGACCATGCCTTGTTGCCACTTCCTAAAGGGACATTGAGGTCTTGGAGACCACTTTTTGTGGTCATAGACCACTTTTCCCTCGTAGACCGCTTTTGGTGCCCGTAGACTAGTTTTCGAGGCTTCCGGCTGTGCGCCTTGCCCCGCGGACTTTCGTCTTTCATCCTTTTTGGTTTGTTTTTGGCACAAACTTTCTTTTCCTTGCTTGGAGGGTGGAATAAGGGTTGGAGACCATTTTCTCTCCCTGAAAACCAATTTTCTTCCCCGCCAGCCAGTTTTCTGGTCGGCCAACTGGTCTTGGTGGTCTTTGGACCACCAAAAGTAGTCAGTAGCCTTGCCACCACCTTGCTTTTTGTGTGCACACCACTCTTCCCCCTTGCCGACCACTTTGTCTCCTTGGAGACCACTTTCACTAGTCGGCTGACCAGTGTAAGTAGCTGGCCGACCACTTTAAGTGGTTGGCAGCTTTCCTGCATTTTCTGCAGAGTTTGTGGATGCCAGCTGTGCCAGCTGGAAAGCATAGATTGCATCCTCATGGAGGGATTTCACCAAGCTTCATGCTTCTTGAAGCTTGGAGTTCTATAAGAGGGAGGCTCTCTCTCCCTTTTCCAGGTTTAGAAAAATTTCATGAGAGCTATACATATATCTCCCTCTCTATATTCCTCTTTCTCTCTCTCTCTATAGTTGTGCCTTAAAGTGTGTTGTTCCTTCACTTTTGCACTACAACTCCTAGCCACACACCACCATCTCTGAGCTGAGATTCTTGGAGGTGGTATTTGGGTCATAAAAGCTGGTTTTGGGTTGAAAAAGGAGCTGTTGTTGCAGTGCTTCAAGGGTAACCCCTTTTTTCCTCTTTTTTTAAGCTTTGTTTTGGTTGCTCTTTGAGCCATCTTTGCATGCTTTTTTGGGCTTAGCTTTCAACTATAAAATGCTTTATTTTCCAGTGTTTGAAATGCCTGTTTAAGGCCTCTTTAGTGTTGAGGTTGGTCAACCTCTTTTTGTGCCTTATTTTGCCTTGTTTTGAGCCATTTCTTTAAGCCTTTGAGATCACCTTCTCTTGGCCTTTTAACCATTGAAATCCAGTGGATTTTCAATGGTAGAAATATGGTTTTGAGGCCTAAAATGAGAGGGGGTGGTCCCCTCTCCTCTTGTCTTGTTTGTATGCATAGAGGGCCTATCACATGAGCATGTTTTTACACTCATTTGTGGCTTTATTTAAGCTTGTTTTTGTGACTATTTGGACCTGATATGACTCTGTTTTTTATTGGTTTGGTTATCTCTTGAGTGCTTCATACACTTGTAGTGTAATTCTACATTACTAGCCTAACATGCTCTATACTTTGGACCATCATTCTAGCTTATTTTGACTACACTCCAGCATGATTTTGTCCATGTTTTTCCATGCTTAAGCTCTGTTTTAAGTGTTTTGGGTCATGCATGCCTTGTTTTGTATAGCCATGGTGCAATCTTGTTCATTAGCTTTCGAAGTCTCTAGCATGCTTAGAATGTGATGTTTGCATGGTATAGCCTCAATTCTCACATGATTTCAGAGCATATTTCATTGTCACACTCTCACATTTTTCACTTCTTCAAGGTGTTTGAAAGTTGTGTCTTCATGCCTTGTTTGTGAGCCAATGTGTATGCATGTTTGCCTAAGCTCTTGAGCTCCATTTCAGCATGTTCTTGACCCTTAACTTGGCATCTTTAAGCTCTGTCTAGAGCTGGTTTAGTAGTTTAAGCTTAGTATTGCATGCTCCTTATGTTTTGCTCTTAACTAGCCTTATGCTCTAGGCCTTCTAGCATGCCTCATTTGTGTTGTTTGGATGATTTGGCATCATTTAACACTTCATTTCAGAGCATGTAGCATTTCCATATTCTCATTCATGTCACTCTTCAATGTGTTTGAAAGTTGTGCCTTTATGCCTTACTGGCGAGCCATGAGTTGAATGTGCATTCTTTGCTTTTTGTGCCTAGGTTTTGTTGAGTTTTGGCTACTGTTTTGAAGTATCTCAGGTCTGTCCATGTTTGGTTTGGCCATTTGAGTATTGTCTTGCATGCTTCATGTATGATGCTCTTCATTTGCCTTGAGGTCTTAGCTTTTAAGTTTGCCATGCATGCATTGTTTGCATGATAGGATCTTGAGCATGCCATTCTAGCACTCATAGAAGAGCATATTGTTTGCATATTGTTACATAGCATTGCATGTTGTTACCTTGCATTGTGTTTGCATGTTGCTATATTGCATTGTGTTTGCATGCCATTAGCATTGATAGGTTGATCATGCGTGTGTTGTGTTGCATTGTGTTTGGGTAGGGTATTAATCCAAACACGAGAAACAAGGGACGTTTCATACTTCAAGTGATGAAACGTGCCTCATTTCTCAGTCGCCGGCCCTCTTGATCAAGCATGATAGAGGTTAAGGCTCTTATTTGTTGTTTGTGCATTCATCGACATTGAAATGTGCAAACTTGGCTCCTCGACCATCGTGCATTGGGATGCTTGGTTGGTGGCCCGAGAGTCGAGAACCCCTCCTTGAGCTTAAGAAATGATAGGGAGGGTGGTCGTGCACATATATCTTGCAAATACACTGTTGTGCCCCTTCTTGTTCCCTATTGCAGCAAAATAAGCTTGGCAAAATTTTCTGGTCGGCCGACCAGAAAAAATGGCTGGCTGACCACTTTTTATGGTTTGCAACAAGTTTGGGTGGTCGGCAAGTGGTCTACACCACCAAAAAGTGGTTGGCAGCCTTCCTGGAAGTCTCCATGATGGAGTAGAAGCTATCTGGAGGCTCTTGCAGTGTTTTGAAATAAAATGCAAACAAAGGCAAGTTGGGGCATAGCGATGGATTTCCGAATGAGGCGACCGAGCATGCATGCACCCCTCGCTCCGAGGACCTCTTCTTAATGCTTTACTTAGCTGCTTTGCTTAGTTAGCTAGTTTAATGGTTTTGTACTTAATTAGTTAATGCGTTTAGCCATTCATTCATTTTGTAATAATTAGTTAACTAGGATTAGTTAATTTGTTTCGTTTTGTAATAATTAGTTTAATTAGCTTAGATTAGCTAGTTAGCTTATTATTCGGACCCTCCGTCGAGAAGGCACAACTGTTGTAATAAGTGTGCGTATGTGTGATGCATGTCTTCCAACCCCCATTTCTTTCTCCCTTTTATTTACCAGTTTTCGATGGTTAGTTTTAGGACATATTTCAAGTAGCATCCTTATGCTCGCATGTTTGCATCATTCATCTGTCTTGCATGCACTGGGCTCAGCGCATCACACTAACTGCACTGTATTTCAATTTTAATTTGAATACATGTTATCAAGTTGCATTCACATGACATCTTAGAATAACCGAGCCCATCTTAGTTGCATTTTGCATGTGTTGCATTAGGCATCTTAACTTAGCTAGGATCATGCGTTGATTACTAACTAGCTTCTTTTTTGGCTCGGAATACTAGGTAAGCTTTTACGCTTTAGCATATTACAAGAGTGTGATTGCATATTGCCATGATAGCATGCTTGCCATGAGGCTAACTACTTAAGTGATTAACTGCATAAATGCCTGTGGATGAAGGCTCGATTGCCTGAATTGGAACAACTCGATGATTGTGAGTTTTAAGCCCACTCGAAGTGGCAAAATCATGTTTTCCTAAACCCACTTGAGGGTGGCAAATCCACGTCTTAACCTACTTGCGAGTAGCAACTTCAAACCCCTTTCAAAAACAAACATGAGTTATTTTGTTCCAATCCGCGTGATTGAGTCTATGCTTGTGTGTTGTGCGCATCACATAATAAGCTAGCTAATAAACCGGAATAAGAACACATGTGTTTTCAAAAACAACATATCATGTTAGTAGAGGACGATCCTTTGATCGGGCAAGCGAGGGTGCTCATTTCAGGACCTTCCCCTCTCATACCCAAGTTCCCAAGCCGAGGCAACTTTGGTGATGACGAACACGTGGCCTTAGGCACGAGTCAGGGTTTCCTAAATTTCCCAAAAGAAAATATTTAGGTGGCGACTCTGAAATCTGGCAAAGCAGTCCATGTTTGACACTTCTTGATTAAAATCAAATTTCCAAAATGATTTGCCAAATTTGGACTCTTTGGTGATTTATCAGTCTCACATTGTACTTTGTGAGATTAGATTCAGAACTGTGACATGAGTTCGAACTGTTGTAGCTAAGAACAATGATTCGCGCCCCTCGTGCGCGGAGCGGAGTTCCGGGCGGTCTATAGGAATCTACCATAATAAAATCCAGAAATTTACCAATAACAAATTTCTTTGTACCGGCATCCTCTATCTTGTAAATTTTTCCCCCAAGAATCCCATAATTCTTTTGCTTTTTTTAGAGGGCTGTAAACATTATATAGCATGTTGTCTAGAACATTGAGGGTGTAATTTCTGCAAAGAAAATCAGAATGCTTCTAAGCATCCACTGCGACAACAACTTGTCAATCACTTTCACCCTCTTTTAGTACTGGAGCATCTTCATGGAGAAACCGGGCAAGATTAAGAGTTATAAGATTAAACAACATTTTATGCTGCCATCTCTTAAACCCGATGCCATTAAATTTTTTCGATTTTTCTCCATGACTTATTGGAACTTAAACATGGTTTTGGGTAATGACCGAAGTTGTTGTAACAATCGGATTTAGAGTACTACTTTCAGTTGTAGAAGCCATAATATTTGATTACAAAAATCGGAAAAAACGAAAACTAAAACACAAATTAATTTCCTAGTTACTAAAACCAGAAAAATAAAACACAACACAATAATTTTCTTGTTACAAAAACCAAAAAATATATATATATATATATATTTTTTTTCTTGGATTCAAATAAAACAAGGTTATAAAATGAAATTATTAATACAATGAACACTTAATAAAGAAAACGGGTTTGTCTTAAGATTATTAGACAATCTTTACTATGTTAATTAAATTTTATGTTTGTGTACTCAACAACAAAACAGGACAAAAAAAGAATAAATTTAAAAGAAAGATTTTTCAAAATCTGTTTAATTACAGAAACCAAACAGAAATTGGAAATAGAGTAGATGGAAGGCAAAATAAGAACACGAAAATACTTACAGAAAATTTTTTATGAGGATGATCAAATCTAGTGTTTTACACTGTCTCCTTAAGATAGATTCGTCCTCTCTCGGGTGCTAACAAATTATGGACGTCTATCTCCTGGGATGAAATAATCAACGACAATTTAGTAGCAGCACTACAAACTAAATGTCTAGTGAACACACTTTGTGTTTATACCCTTTCTTACAAGGAATTTATACAGCAAAATGCAGGAAAGTTTGATTTATAATTTATGCAGCAAAGTTTTAATCTATAATTTCGAGGATGAAATTCTTTAAAAGGGGAGATTATAGTGATTCTAGTTTAGACTCGAACCATTTGATGTTTTGGATCCGGGTTTCATTGCCTTGTATAGTCATTTATGTCTTATTTCCATTATACCTCTTTGAATTTGGCTATTGAGTTGTATTGGTTATGTTTAGAACAGATTGGTATCTTGGTTTTCATACTTTTGTTGCCCAAAATTTTACTCCAACGCTCGAGCGTCACTTATTATGCTCAAGCGGTTGAATTCTTTTTGTCTTGTGCTCGAACGTCACTTCTTGTGCTCGAGCAGGTTTTATCAACTCTTAGTACTTTTACAAGTCTACAAAAGTGTTGGAGAGTGGCATTCTACGCTCGAGTGGAGCTTCTTGCGCTCGAGCAGCCCTTCTTGCGCTCGAGCATTGGTCTTCTGTCTGTAAAACTACTGAGAGTTTATATTTCATGCTCGAGCGTAAACTTCTTGTGCTCGAGCGGTCACATCTTTTGTGTCTTACGCTTGAGCGTCACTTCTTGCACTCAAGCGGACTACATGTATATCAGTTCATAAAAGTCACTTTTTACATCACTTTTTCATTTCACTCTCTTTCTAAACGTTCTAAAAATCCTAGATCTTCACTCTCTCTCTCTCTCTTAAACTCATATTCTCTCTTCCAAAACACCTTAATCCTTTGATTTCTCTACCCTATATCTTTTGAGAAAAAGGTAGGGCTCACTTGGAGCTTCGTTTCCATCAGAATAAAGTTGGGTTTCGGCAGTGTTGAAGTTTCTTCATTCTCTCACTCTCGTCTTCTAAGCTTGAGGTAAGGATTCCCTAC
>NW_021025540.1:1098533-1347010 GCF_004153795.1 Camellia sinensis | reverse complement strand
TTGTTTGTGCTCGTTTTGAGCGCCCCGAAGTCCTCGGCGAAACGCCTTGCCTTTGAGCATCTAAACCTTATCTGTTTTGTGCATGTTTTTGGACCGAGAGCTTGTTGCCTCTAGTCTGGAGGAGTGGGTGACCTGTCGGCCAGCCCCCTAGGCTGTTGGCCAGGGCTTGTTTTTGTCGGCTATCAGTGGTGGCCAATAACCTTTGGTATCTTTTTCTAGATATTTGTTGCCAATTGTTGCTCACCGAGTTGCATCTTCATACACGTGTATGGTGAGATGTTCACAAGCTCAAGACTTGTTTTTCTATATATAGGGGGTGTCTTTCCCCATTTTTGAGGGTTAGAAAATTTAGACAAAAAATATATATCTCTTTCTTGATATTTTGCACACATTTGCTTACAAGTCCTTACCCTTTGCATATCAACCCTTAACCAAACACTCTCACCTTTGATATTTTGTGGCTTGGCTTCAAAGGTATAGCACTTATCTTATTTAAGCTTGCTTTGCTTACTTATTTTCCCATCTTTTTTCTACTGTTTTTGGCCTAGTTTTCAACTGTAAAAACCTCTGTTTTTATGACCTAAGAGTGGTGGTTTGAGCCCTTTTGAGTTAGGGGGTTGTCCACCCTTTTTGCTTCTTAGCTTGTTAAGCTTTTGTGCTATTAATTACCATTTTCAAATCAACTTTTTTGGGCCTTTTAACCACTGAACCTCAAAGGTTTTTTAGTGGTAAAAACTTTTTTTTGAAGTCCAAAATTAGAGGGGTTAGCCTCCCCTCCTTATGTCTTGTTTGCATGCCTAGTTAGCTTCATGAGTTAGCATGTTTTACTAGCTTAACCTAGCTCTAGTCCAGCATGTTTTTGCCTATGAAATAACTTGTTTTGGCTCTGTTTTGGGCTGGTTAGTTCAGTTGAGGTTTGTATTGCATAGTTGTAATGTTATTTCCTTCACTAGCTTGATGTTTTAATGCTTTGATCATCATTGCTTTGAGTTAATAGCATGTTTTAGTGCTGTTTTGCACTTCATTTCAGCACTTTAATCTCTGCAACCTCCCTCTTTGCTTCACTCTTTTATTTGCTTTTGAGAGTTATTTCAAACTTGGGATCCTTTAAGCTTAAGATTGAGGTTATGCTTAATGGTTTAATCCTCTTTGAGGGTTCATTGCCAACGGCATGATCTCTCTCATGCGTTAAATTACCCCTTGATTGACACTTCTTTCCTTTAGAAGACACTCACTTTCGGACTTAATTGATTAAAGAATGAATCGGTAATGTAAAATGAGTAAATAAAATTGAACAAGCAAAAGAGGCAAGATAAGCATCTTTTGTGTTGCATTGCATGTGTTCGAATCGGACGTTAATTCGAACACAAGGAAAATGGAACATTTCATACTCAAAGTGATGAAATGTCCCACTTTCCTTGGTCACCATCTCCCTTGATCATGCATGATAGGGTAGTGGTCTTTTTTAGTCTTGTTTTGCACTCATTAAACTTGTACAAACTTGGTTCTTTGGCCATCATGCATGGAAATTTCTTGATTGGTGGTTTGAGAGCCAAGAGTTTCACTCCTTTGAGCTTGTGTAATGATAAGGAGTGTAAACAGTACACACAAAACCTATGAGAATACACTGTTTTGCTCTGTCTGCTCGCTGTTGCAGCAAAAAGAGGAGTTCATGTCATCAGTGGCTAACCGGCCACCACTAGTAACCGACCGGCCACCATTGGTAGCCGACATCCCCCCTGTCAGCCACCAATGAAAATTGCACAGTGTGTTGGAAAGGTGGAACGGAGGCATTCTGGGAATTAGCAGCACTGTTGGTGTTCAAATGTGCAAACAGAGGCGTTCAGTGGCAAGGTGGTGGCTTATTCGGGTGGTGAAACCGAGCATGCATGCATCCCTCACTTCCCGAGGCCATTTAATTGCTTTGTTTAGTTAATTAGTGGTAGCTAATTAATTAGTTTAATTGCTTTGTACTTAATTAGCTTAGTATTAAGCTAATTACTTCAATTTGTAATATTTAATTAGCTTAGAGTAGTTAGTTAAATATTGTGTTGTAATAATTAGCGTAGCTAATTAGCTTATTCATTCGGATCCTCCTTCGCGATGGCGTAATGTTGTAATAAGTGTGTGTGCATGTGTGTATGTCTTCCAACCCCACGTCTTTCTCCCTTTTATTTAATCGCTTTTGATGGTTAGATTAAGGACATGTTTTAATTAGCATACTTTATGCTTACATGTTTGCATCCATTCATTTATCTTGCATGCACCGAGGCTCGGCGCATCATTCAAACTGCATTGCATTTTCAATACTTATTTGAATACGTGTTTAACCGCATGTTATCAAATCGAATCATATTCCATATTAGTAGCCGAGCCTATTAATTTCATATTGCGTGCATTGCATTAGACACTTAACATAGTTAGGATCATGCATTTTTCTAACTAGTTCCTCTTTTGGCTTGGAGTACTCGGTGAGTTTTATGTTTTAGCATACTCGCATAAGTGTGATTGCCATATTGCCATAATTAGCATGCTTGCCATGAGGCCATGTGCTTAAATGCTAAACTGTATGAATGCTTGTGGGTAAAAGCTTGTTGTTTGAATTGAAACAATTCAACAAATGTGTCCACTTTGTTGTGGAAAATCATGTTTTAAGCCCACTTTGTTGTGGCAAATCCACATTTTTAAGCCCACCTGAGGATGACAAATTCAAACCATTTTCGCAAACAAACATGCATTGAATTGTTTCAAGTCTTGCGACTAGTCTATACTTGCTTGTATACGTTACATAGTAAGGCTAGTTTAATAACCGAAATAAGAACACATAATATTTATAAAACATCATATCATGAATAGTAAAGGCCAATCTTTTGATCGGGCGAGCGGGGGTGCTCATTTCAAGACCTTCCCCTCTCGTACCCAAGTTCCCAAGCAAAGGCAACTTTGGTGATGACGGGCATGTGGCCTTTGGCACGAGTTAGAGTTTCCTAAATTTTCTCAAAAATAAAAAAATATTTAGGTGGCAACTCTGTATCTGGCAAAGCAGTCTAATTTTGGTATTATTTGATTTAAAATCGATTTTCCAAAAAGGTTTGTCGGATTGAACTCTTTGGTGTTTATCTATTTCACATTGCACTTGTGAGACTAGATTCAGAACCGCGGGAGTCCGAACTGTGAGGCCTTCTTTTCAAGCCCTTTTCGAAAGGCAGGGCACGAGAAAAAGGCGAGTCCACACTTATCATTTCACTCATGATGTCATTCATTGGTTTTTATGAGATAAGTATATTGTATTTATTTCGGGGTGTTACATTTCTTCATTTGATACAACTATAGAAATTTCCTCCATCAATTACTCACATAACAAATTATCAAGCATCAATTTCACAATAACTCATCATTTTCCTAAAATCCCCAAATTCTAGGCTTTCTGCCAAAATAAGGTTTTTGTTCCATTTTTGAAAAGATTTTTCCAAAACAACACCCACACCTTAGAACATATCTCATATTCTCAAAAGTATTGGGAAAAATAGGTTAAATCATCTTCTAACATTATCTAGGATTCAACAACCCCAAATCATGATCCAAATATGATAAAAAGGTCAAAACATGCATAAACTTGCAAAAAACATATATATAACTCAAAGATTATCCCTACCTTAAGCTTGGAAGATGAAGAGAAAGAAAACCATAGAGCTCAAAGTTGATGAAAACTCTATCTAATTGGCTATAAACGTAGCCCGTGTTGCCCTCTTCGATTTGGTATAAAAAGTCCCCTCAAACTCTTGAAGATTTGAGTTAAATCTTGGAGAGAAGTTGGATTTGGGTGTGTTTGTAGAGAGAAAGAAGAGAAAAGATGAGTATAGAGTGATAGAGGAAGAGAGAGACAAAGAGAGAGAGAGAGAGAGAGAGAGAGAAGTGAAATCTGGGCAAAAACACGTTTTTGGCATTAGTTTTGAGAAGAAAAAAAATGGCATGAAATTCAAGACAGACACGCTAAAATCTGCACATACGGTTTCAATTCTGCTAGAGCGGTTTTGCCCAGAAACTCAGAATTCATTTTTGCAACCCAAGACAAGTTCCAACGCCCAAAACTCCAAATTTTCAACCCGGAAAAGCTACGAGAGGTTAAGTAAGAGTAGGAAAGAAATCTCAATGACTCAATACGATAAACAAAACACCAAAAATAATGCACATTACTCTACTACGCAATACTATTCAAGTCCAAGACCACTGGACATCATAATCTCCCCCCCTCTCTTCCTTAGGAAATTTCGCCCCCAAAATTTGGTTACACCTCTCACCAACACCTCCAAAGAACAACAACAAAACAATAACAAGGCTTCGAGTGGTAACAACCACACTAATAGAAAAATGAATCCATGATAGCAACGATTTAATTATAGCATGGAGATCTCAATCTCAACAACGTTTCACTATTATCATCAAAAAATTTCCATAGGCCAAGACCGCAATCCAATAACCACTAATATGATAATCATAACCATATATTCAACAACAATTGTAACAATCCTACAACAGTTCTCATACTTAAAGAACAACAACAATCATAACAACAAGTGGTTTACAATTCCAACTATTTATTCTCAAACACAAGAGAAAATCACAATCTAGACCAAACTAAGCATTCTCAAATAAATCCGGATACTTGGAGTGGACTTCCACCTCTCATTCCCAAATTGCTTCCTCAGCCCCATGGTGTCTCCACAACACCTTTACTAATGGCATAGTCTTGCCCCTCAACACTTGTTCTCGGGCATCTAAAATTTGAACTGGTCGCTTTTCGTATGAGGCATCCTCATCTACCTCCAAATCAACATAATCAACTACATATGAAGGGTCGGGTTCATACTTTCTAAGCATAGATACATGAAACACGTTGTGAACCCTATAAAGCTGTGGTGGTAAGGCCAAATGGTAAGCCACTTCCTCAATCTGATCAAAAATCTCAGAAGGTCCAATAAACCTTGCAAACAACTTGTCACTCTTACCAAATCTCAGCGAACACCGTCTCGGTGAAATTTTTAGAAATACATGGTCACCAACCTTAAAAGATAGAGGTCATCTTCTCTTATCGGCATAACTCTTCTATTGGCTTTAAGTCGTAGCTAACCTCTTTTGAATGAGTGCAACTTTCTCTATTGTCTCTCGGACAATCTCCAGGCCCAACATCGGTGCATCACCCACCTCGACCCAACAAACTAGTGATCTACAAGGCCAGCCATATAAAGCCTTAAACGGTGCCATCTTGATACTAGCTTAATAAGTATTGTTATAGGCAAACTCAACCAACAGTTGGTGCCTCTCCCAAGACCCCTTGATATCAAGGACACAAGCTCTAAGCATGTCTTTCAAACTTCCCATTGATCTGAAGATGATAAGCAGTGCTAAGAGACAACTTAGTTCATAATGCCTCTTGAAGGCTTTACCACAATCGGGCAGTGAAACAAGGATCTCTATCCGAGACAATGGTCACAGGGACCCTATGAAGTTGAACTATCTCTCTAATATAAAATTCTGCCAAATAATCAACTAAGTCGCCGGTGTGCATCGGAATGAAGTGTGTAGACTTAGTCAACCTATCCACAATCACCCAAACGGGCATCATTGCCCCGTTGTGTTCTAGGAAGCCCAACTACCAAATCCATGGTAACATGTTCTCATTTCTACTCGGCAATAGATAAAGGTTGTAGCAAACCCGCTGGCTTTTGGTGCTCGGCCTTCACTTGTTGACAAGTGAAGCATTTCGAAACAAATAAGGCGACGTCTTGCTTCATACCCCTCCACCAAAACTGGCGACTAAGATCATGATACATTTTTGTGCCTCCCAGATGTACCACAAGCCATGAGTGATGAAATTCTCAGAGTACCTCATCTCTATAATATTTTGGCAAAAATAAACGGTCTAAATACCTCACACTCAAATCCAAGTGGATGTTCAAACCTTTTTCTTCCTTCTCTATGGAGATCCTATCACAGATTGTCTCCACCTCACGGTCACCCTATTGCACCCTTATAACTTTATTAATCAAGGTAGGTTGAGCAATCAAAGTAAATAAGGTAACACCCTCGCTAGACTCATCCAGATACAAATCAAACTCACTGATATCACCTAGCATATCCCATTCTCGAATGGCCACACTTGCTACACTACTTACAGATTTTTGACTCAAAACATCAACCACTACATTGGTCTTCCCCGGATGATAGTGTAACTCAAAGTCATAATCTTCCATAAATTCCATCTATCTCCGTTGGAGCAAATTCAAATCTTTTTGAAAAAAAAAAATGTTTTAGACTCTTATGATCGGAGAAAACATCAACTTCTCACCATACAAATAATGCCTCCAAATCTTCATGGCAAAAATTATGGCCGCTAACTCTAAATTATGGATAGGGTAGTTCTTCTCATGAGTTTTCAATTATTGTGAACCATAGGCCACAACCTTCCCTTCTTGCATCAACAAGCAACCAAGTCCATCCCAAGACGCATCACAGTAAACGGTATAACCTAAGCCCTAACCACGAGGGTCAAAAACTAGTGATAAGACTCTACCAGCTCGGTCCCCCAAAAAACAAAAACAATCATCACTCGAGATACACACCATAACCTTCTGACGGTAACAGTCAATATCACCACGACACAAAGACAACTAGTCCATGCCTAAAATAACATCAAAACCCGATATGTCTAATGCAAAAGGACGTTGGCGCCTGACAACCTCTATCTCACAACCACGACATCCCTAATCCAAGTCAACCTTACCCCTAACTAGTGACTCTACCCTAAGTGGAGACGCTAACTGAACCACATCTAACCCCAATGCAGATACAAAAGCAAAAGATATAAATGAATGTGATGCATCTATATCTATCAACACATTATCTAATGAATTGAACATAACAAAAATACCTCTCACAACAGAGGATCCTGGCAACTTCTCTGGCGTTGTAACAGCATACACGTGTCCTTATGGCCTTTGATCAACCTACTCATCTCTCGGAGCATAAGCCTGATGTACTAACTAAACCGAAGCGACTCCCTAATTGGCTCATGAGGTCTGGACTGAATGAAAGTACTGATGGCTCTAGTCAACCTTGACCTTGATGCGCTAAATACACCTCCCAACTATGGGCAAGCCCTCATCAAATGCCCTGACTGACCGCATTGAAAACATGTAGGTCCTTACCTCCTACTCTGGGACTGACTCTGAGATCGGTTAGGTGGTGGTGGTAACATTTACTGCCCTCCTCCCTTCTGTGGGTAGAAACTAGCCTTGTGACCCGGTTGGCCACACTTGAAACAAACAGAGTTGCCCTGAGCATTCCTCCCCGAGCTAGCACTCGGCAATGGAAAAATAGATCTAGACTACTGTGATTAGGGTTAGGAATGAAGAAGTGCCCGTATTCTTCGTGCTAGGTCTAAAGCCCCTGCAGCTCTTGACCCCTACACCTCGAACCCCGAAGTCTCTCCTCCTCAGCCTGCACCGTAATCTCTACATATGACGACGCCGCCTCCACAAGACAGTCATAGTTCTGGATCATATTTCTGGCAACCTTGAACAAAATCTTCATTCTCAATCTCTTCTTGAACTCTATGCAATGGCACTTCTCCATTGCCACTAACTCCGATGCAAACCGGGACAAACTAGTGAAGGCGGCTTCAAACTTGACCACCGACAGGTTCCGTTGTTTGAGGTTTTGAAATTCTTGCCTCAATCTCTCCATAGCAGTGAGAGGTAGATACTTGTCTTGGAAAGCGATGACAAAAGCTTTCTATGTCGATCCCACTCTACCTTTGGCATACTTCTAACATTGGTTCGCATCCCCTTTGAGGTAGTAACTCGCTAGAGTCACCCTTAGCTCACTATCTTCAATGTAAAACATCTCAAACGTCTTCACCATTTGCTTGAGCCACTCATGTGAGGCCCCTGAAAATTTTACATTCTTAAAAGTCCCTTACTTTTAAATTATTTCCTTGAAGTCCCTTACCTTCTTAATTAATTGCAATTTTAATCCTGGATCAAAATATATGCCCCAACTGAAAACTTGCAAATCCTAATCGATTTCAGTAACTTAGGAATCATTTCTAATATCCTAATACTGATTAATTGACTCCCTAAATATGGAATTACCACTTGAAAACCCTAGGCTTCTAATTTTTATCACGTTTGTTGGTTGATCGTCTTTTTAGCCGAAACAAGAAATCCAAACCGAATTAGATTCTCTAACCCTAATTTAGTTTAATTCTACACTAAAATAAATGTTTTAATTCATAAATTAAACCAAAAGCCCTCACACTTTTATTAAATCACTTATTGACCCCAAACAAGTACTATTATATATATATATATATAAACACTTCTACCTTTAAACCTATTTTATACACCATATTTTGAAAATTTCAACAATTGTACACAACAAAAAAAAATAAAATAATTCCTCAAATCATCTACATGGCCAGCCACCCTAGGGAAGTTGAATATATGCAACTTTTTCAAACCATATCCATGAATTCAAGGGAAAATGTTGGCTAGTACCCTCAAAACAAGGAGCCATGCCTCCACCCTAAGTCCAATCCAAACCAAAGCCTAACTAGATCATGATTAATTGTATAATTAAGGCCTCTAATCATTCACCATCTCATTAGATTCTAAGTGCCCAAAATATCCAATCCATTTCTAACCAATGGGCACTTTAGACCTTTTACACTAATTTTATTATAAAAACCACCCCTCTCTTAGAATTTTACATACAAGAACACATACACAAACACTTCATTCAGCTAAGAGAAACAGAGGGGAAGAGGGTGAGCTTGGTGGAAGAAAGGAAAGAAAGAGAAGGTCTTATTAGCTAACCAACCAAGCCTCAAGTAAGCCACATCACCATCTCTCCTTCTATGTCCATTTTCAAATGCATGTTATTAGAGTCTTGAAATCATATTTTCAGATGTGTTGTAATGGTGTTCATGTGTTCAAAGTTGATGAATTGGGCTTTGATCCTTCTTCTATTCATATTTCCTCTTAATAAATGTAAAACTACCTTTTTCTTCTCATATCTCACATTTTTCTTAAAGGCATACCACCACTATAAGAATCTGCATTATTGATACATTATTTAGTATGTTTTCATCACAAAATAAGTGGAAAATTTCCCTTAGTTGGCCTATTTTTTCACCAATCTTCTTATTTTGAGTGTTGTGCGTGAAAAATCTGTTTTACAACCAACTTTCGAAAATTCTAGAAAAACGTAGAAACATCTTATGGACCTCAGTTTTATATCAAAATCTTACTTAAGGATTTATCTTGCAAGTAAAATTGGTTTCACTGAAAGAGAGTAAGCGGTTTGTAAGAAAATCCGATTCTCGTAACGGTCGATGAATTTGGACACCGCTGGAGTGCTTCTTAAATAACTAAAAATCTAGCTAAGCTATTCCATTTCCAAAACAAGTTCTAAAAACTAGATTAAATTCTCTACAAATCATAGAAAGGCCAAGTTTGGAAAAAAATTGAAATAGCCCTTCTGATTTTAATCTTTAAGTAGTATTAAATCTTGAAATTCTATTTGGCATTGGTATTTTATGCTCTTGTGTTCATGAATATGCTTATTAATATATGACCATGTCTTGGTATGATATAACATATGTCATGGGTGTATACCTTTTGTTTTAGTCCTTCGATGATGCTTACACTACTACAAATTTATTCTTGTTACTTGCTTGTATTAACCAACTTAAAACGTTAATCTTAACGGAAAACTTAATGGAGTGGCTAATTCAATCGCATGAGTACTGTTATGAGATAAAGTTATGTTCAAATTGAATTGATTAACGGGATGTGTTCCCCTTGAAAGTAAAGTCTTTCGTAAGCGGTTATTTCGGAACCCTTGAACAAAGTGGTTGTATTCGGACCCTAGGTATTTGGTGTAAGAAGGGATTTGGGCAAGGCCCATTATTACCGTCTCTTTGAGGCCTTGTGGTTGGCGCTATGTGGTAGATAACTGTTGGTAGACATCCGAGGTAAGTCTTACAACAAAGTAGTAAAAGAGGGGGCATACCGAATAATCTGCGTCCAATTCTTATGGTTGGGAGGACGAAGTCTCTTTGGGGGATTTTTAGTTTACTAACAACTAACCTTGTAAACTTTGTTATTTTCTTGAATATCATGTTTCTTTCTCCATTGTTGTAATTGCCATTGTGTATTGAATTGGAAAAAAAGGATGAGGTGTGCGTGCATTTACTGGACATTCAAAGCTCATGGTGTTTCATGTTAGGTATCGCAGAAACATACTAGGCCAACGAAGACCCAGAGACATTTGAAGACTTATGTTTGCCTTAGAGAAAATTAGAAGCCATTTTTCTTATGAGTTTGTTCATGCTTTTTTTGGAATATAATAATAATGGAACTCATTTTGAAATTTAAGTTTTGAAACACTGTAATTATTATTTGCTTATATATCTTTGTAATCCTATGACTATCTCCGCGTTACTTATGAGATCTTATGTTAATACCTCTTAAGATATGTCAAAAAGATAGCTTGCTATCTAAGGAGGTTGGACATAGAAGGGAGGCTACGTTAACTCTTCCGACCTTCTTGGGATCTTACCTGGCTATTGACTAAAGAACTCTTTAGTAATGTTACCCGAGTAGAAATTGGGGAGTCACAACTCATCTGCTTTCTTGGGCTTGGGGCCACCGTGAAACTTATCCAGCTTGGCCCACAAAAACTCTCTAGTAAGAGAACTTGCCTTTGACCCCACAGTGTTCTCTCGGGCTTGGTTCTCTGCCCTCAAGATGTTCATCGACTCTTTCAAAGCCTCCGCTATCTCTCAGGCTAGGGCACCCATTGCTGCTTGACCCGCTTGTTTTGGGACTCCCGCTTACCCCATTTGCTCAGCCACATTAGCTTGGCCTGCTTGCTAGACCAGATTAGCTTGGCTGAACCTTTCTTCTTGCACCGGGACCTCATGGACCAGTACTTCATACACACCTCGGCAAGGCTTACCACGCCTCCCACTTCTACCACCACGTGTCTGACCTCTTCCTAACATCCTAATTAAGGATTATAGTAAACAATTTAGCACACAAATTCACATGTGCTCACAACTTATCTCACACGTTCTATCACAATAATTCTTTACATTTCCATATCATAGAGACACTTAGTTTCACTCCACATAAGCAGTTAGTCACAAAAACACATACGGATTACTCCTTTACGATGAAATTTGTCCCACAAAATACCAAGAATTCTTATTAGAATGAACATTGATCAATTGTTCTTCTAATAAGACCTCAAGGAATTTAATAGGCACAAACCACATCCCAAAATTTCAATCCTATACCCATCTAGCTATATATAAACATGTTATCACATAACACCTATAACATGGAACATCTCCTAATTAAGTGAAATGAACCCATTGCAGAAAAACAACCACTTCTCGTGAGCCCCAAGTATTCAAACCCGGTAGCTCTAATACCAAGTTGTCAAACCCCGAATCAACCCATCCAATGCTTAACATATATAAGGAATCTAAAGCCTCAACATAGACATCATCATCAATCTCTATCATGTGTATTCATTTAACTCCAGAGATTTACAACAACAAAAAAACCTATTCCACATGCGGTTATACATTCAACATTTTTAGAATATGAATCTATAGCATATGGCATGATAAGTCAAGTACAAATTAGCGCCCTCAAGGGCTACAAATTCCAAGTCTTAAACCCGATTACACAAAAATAGTTTTTTGAACAAATGTAAAGCCTTTGGCTTATCAAAAATAATTACAACAAAAAGAAAAGAGCCTTGTGCTCTCAAAATATATTCCACGCCTCTAACTCGGCGAGATCACCACATCCTTTCTTACAAAAAATCCCATAGGGTGAGAACAAAGCCCAGTAGGAAAATCTTAACAAAGTATATACATTTTATACAATCTCCTAAGATGAATGCATATACTATGCCATGTTCAAAAATATACATCTCTATCTTACCGCCCCTTTGAACTACATTGAAATCATTGAATTGTTAAATTCTCAAATTGCATTGTGCACAAAGGTTTCAAAAGATAGAGATGTATGTTTTTGAACATGGCATAGCATATGCATTCATCTTAGGAGGTTGCATAAAATGTATATACTTTATTAAGATTTTCCTACTGGGCTTTGTGCTCACTCTATGGGATTTTGTGCAGGAAAGAATGTTGTGATCCCGTCGAGTTAAAGGCATGAAATATGTTTTAAGAGCATAAGGCTCTTTTCTTTTTGTTGTAATTATTTTTTACAAACAAAGGGCTTTACATGTATGGGTTCACAAAATTATTTTTGTGTAACCGAGCTTAAGCCTTGGAATTTATAGCCCTTGAGGTCGTTAATTTGTACTTGACTTATCATACCATGTGCTATAGATTCATATTCTAGGAATATTGAATGTGTAACCTCATTGGGAATATTTTTCTGTAAATCTCTGGAGTTAAATGAATACACATGATAGAGATAGATGATGATGCCTATGTTAAGGCTTTATATTCCTTATATATGTTAAGCATTGGAAGGGTTGATTTGGCAACAGGATAATGAAATTGGAGGTTGATGAATCTATATTGTGTTAATTATTCAGGGTGTGACAATTGGTGGGCCTAATTTGGATGAAAGGGTCGTAATTATGCAAAGAGTCTTAGTCGGTTATAAAGAGTAATTCTACTTACATAACAATTTTGTCTCCTTACACCTAATTTCTCATTACACCACAATCAATTTTATCTTTTACTCTTTACACTTTTCATAATACCAAGCCTACCCTTATCTCTTTCCTCTTATTTTTCAAACCCTAGATCTCACTCCCACTCTGATAGTCACCGTTGACGACTTCGGAGGTAACCTGTAACAACCCCGACCTGTGATTAGTAATTAAGAGGAAACTTTGAGTTAATTGCATATGAATTGTGTTCTTTGTGTTTGTATCTGTTTGACGTAAGAATATTTATCTGTGTATTTGTTTCGGTACACAAATTGAAAGTCTTATCGGCATCCGATCATGAAATTGACTCAGTTTATGTGTTATTTGGAATTTTTAGAACATTATTGTAGGTTTAATTGGAAATTGATTCGGAACCAAATAATTAGAATGAATAATGCCAATTGATTAGTTATTAATTGTATTTCTTAATCAAGCCTATGTAAGGCAAATTGTTGACTTAAGACCATTATATAAACTTTCATTTCCTCATCTTTTTTACTCAAACGTGAGAAAGGAGAGAGTGTGAGAGTTAGGAGAGGAACTTCAACACTTTAGAGTGAAATTAAAGAGAATTTAGGGGAAAAAATCAAGAATTGCTCAACCTTGGAAGGATTAAGCCTCTACACTAGTGAATTCAAGGTTTAAGGTAGGAATTCACTCCTCTAATTTCCAATTGAGATAACCAATAATTGTATTCTAGTGGATTAAGCAAGATAATGCATTAATTAAGCTTAAGGAGGTAAAAAGGAAGAACATTCATGCATGCATGTACATTCTATAGCATTTTGAAGTTGATT
The DNA here is from genome assembly GCF_004153795.1 of Camellia sinensis. Taxonomy (NCBI): domain Eukaryota; kingdom Viridiplantae; phylum Streptophyta; class Magnoliopsida; order Ericales; family Theaceae; genus Camellia; species Camellia sinensis. The sequence goes on along the minus strand of NW_021025540.1, from coordinate 1,333,448 downwards.
TCAAGTAATTATGTCATGCATGTTATTATTTCACCTTGGTTTTGAAAATTCATCAAGTATCATGCTATTTTATATCATTTGATAATGTTTTGGAAGGTTGGAGTTCATGACATTACATGCATGTTATGTTTTCTAAATTCCAAGTTTGTTTTTGGATAATTCACGTACCTTTGGGCTTTGATTTTGTGAAATGGTTTCCAATTCATGAAGTTTTATGAGTTTACAAATGTTTTATTACGTTTTGGCCCAAAAGGATATGTTTCAATGCTTTAAAAATGGATTTTGGACTTGAATTAGCAATCTAAAAATTCCAGAATTTGCAACAATCGCTTGAGTGGTGGAGTCTGCGCTCGAGTGAAGAATGCGAGCTCCTAGTACTTTTGCAAAGTTTGGGGGTTGGCTCGAGTGGCAGAACCTGCGCTCGAGCGAACATCCTTATTTTTTATCCTCTGCTCGAGCGTAGTAAGTTAGGCTCGAGCATAAAATGAGAGCTCCCAGAAGTTTTGCAGAGTTTTGCAAACTGCTCAAGTGACCGAAGTTGCGCTCGAGTGGAGACCCTGTTTACTTAGTCTTTGGCTCGAGCGACCGTTGAGCTTCCGTCAAGCATAAAAATCATGCAACCAGTACTTTTGCAAACTATGCAAACCGCTCGAGTGACCGATGTTGCGTTCAAGCGGACTGCCCTGTTTTTGAAAATTTGACTAAGTGTTTCACGTTACATTTTGGCATCCTCATTGTATCCTAGGCATTCCTAAGCCTCAATTAAGACACAATAATGAGGATAAGGATTAAAAACACATACCGATAGAAAAGAAACAAGCTAAGTATTTTCGGAGCATGTGTTTCAATGTGTATCCGTTATATGTTTGTGTAGGCCACGCGCCATAGACTATCTGATCCGTCTACTTCATCTGTTCTGCTATTGGAGCCATCTGTGAGTAATAATTTTGTAAAGCTATGTTCAATGTTAAATATTTTTTGAACATTATGATACAAAATGATTAGTTTCCTGAAATGCTATGTTTTGTATGAATGAATGATCGTCCAAGTTTCTAAAATGTATTGGTGGCATCTTTAGCATCATATGATATGCGTTCCTTTATGGATCATCAGAATGCCTTTATGGCCGTCCCTTTATGGGTCATCGAAAACGTCTCAATGCACATGAGTCATCGAAATGCCTTTATGGTCGTCCCAAATGTGGGTCATCGGATTTGTTAGCGCTAATGGATGTACCACGTATGATCATATGGATGTGTGAACTCTTATCACAAGTATGAATATGAATATGACTTTGTTTCTGATTCTGAATTCTGATTTCCAAATTTGTTATAGACATCATTCATGATAATCTTTACCCTATTATTATTCACTGGGCTCCAGCTCACTGTATTATTTATATATATAGGTGAACAGGCACGTGACCAAACCTGAGCTACTGCCTAGAGAGTTGTTTTCGTTAGCCAACCATAATGCCTCCCAAGGAGGTTCTTGAGCTATGATGTGGTCAAGTTTTGTATGCTTTGTTATGACTTTTGTTTTCCTTTTTGTTTAAGCTTGAACTCAACTTTTGGTTTATTGTAAAGTGGTGACGTAAGACTAATGTAATTATGACGTCACGTATTGGTATAATAGTTTGAAATTTCTGTCCTATGTATATCTACACAGCTCTATGGACATCATATTTTGTTATTTGCTTCCGCTAGCCCCTGTATATTTATTTAATATGTTCCAAAACCTTTGGTAATCTTAGGATTACTGGTCAGTTACGACACTAAACCTTTAGGGACGGGTTTAGGTTGTGACACAACCATGGTCATTGACTATGGCCACCAAACCATGGCCACATTTCTTCACCAGTGAGCCCCAGGCCTAGCTCTCCTCTCCTTGCGACCACCTCCACCACCACCTCTTCTTTCCGACCGCCATGACCAACCATCGCGGCTACTCTTCCACAGCAAACTAGCAACCTCCAACCAACCTCTCATTCTCGTCTCTAACTCCCATTCCATTCTCTTATTCTTTTTTTTCTTCATAGAGCTCTAGATTTCTCCCTCCCTTGCTCATTTTTGCGAAAGTGGATTTTCTTCTTTATTTTTCCAGATCTAGAGGTTTGGAACTCTAGATCTCTCTCTCTCTCTCTCTCTCTCTCTCTCTCTCTCTCTCTCACACACACACACACACACACACACACACACCCTTGTACTTGTACTTGTTTTTGCGGCGAAGGAAAGCAGCTTCAGTCACAATTGATGTGGGTCTAAGAAGCGCAATAGGAGAGGGGATGGAGAGCATGGATGGGTCGACAATGGAGAAGAGAGAAGAGAGGCCAATGATGAGTGACTAGGGAAAGGGGGTTCATCGTTGGAGGGAGTGGGTTAGGAAAGGAAATCTCCGGTGGGTTTTGGCACCAGAGGTGATGGAAGTAGCAGAAGAGCTTGCCAGAGATAGGGATGAAGGTCGTCGGCAGCAATTGTATTGGTGGCCGAAGAGATTGTACTGAAAAATTAGGGTTAGGTTCTAAGGGTATTTTTGGTAATTTTAAAAAGGGATTAAAGTGTAATAAAAAAAATTGAAAATTTTGGGTCTAATAAGTTGTTTCTATTGTGTAAGTAGAATCACTTGTTATAAAACACGAAGCTTTTATTGTTTTGGTGAATTATAAATACACCCCTGAGATTTGTTTAAAATATAAATTACTCCTATAATTCTAAAAGGGGCACTTTTTCATAAATTCATTTTCACCTACTTATATTCCATTTAGTCCACATTATTTTCTTGCATTCCAATAAGTCCTATGAGTGACATAGTTACCAAAATACACCTAATAATATTCACATTTACAATGTGAATGTTTTGTGATGTGAATGTTCACACCATCAATGTGAATGTTCACATCGCCAATGTGAATGTTCATACCATTAATGTGAATGTTAATATGTCAATGTGAACATTCACACATCAATGTGAATATTTACATTGTAAAATATGAATGTACATATCACTAAATTGTTAACTGTTCAAAAAATATCTGTAAGGATAGAAATGTCCATAAAATACTTTAAATATGAGAATTATGATTTGGCAGATCAAATGTTCAAATAATATGACTTATTAGAATACAAGAATATCTTATGGACTAATTGGGATACAAACACTTCAAAAAGGATTTTCCAGTAAATTTCCTATTCTATAAATTACTAGCCATTGTTAATTTAACAAAATATATAGAGAAGATAAAATTTCTAACTACTCTCCTATGCAACAATAAAATTATCAAAATTGTTCACTAAAAAATACTTTTCATATCATTAAAAACTGTTAATTGACTTAATGATTTACTTATTAATCTAATGAATCATTTGTTATGAGATCATGATTTATTTATTAGTAAAATGAATAATTTTTTTTCATATTTTGGTCTCTCTTTTTTTTTCTTTTTTATTTTTTTAAACTTTTTAGATGTATCAAAATTAGATACATTTAAAAAGTATAGAAAAATATAAAGTTCATTAAAAATAAATAAAAATCCACATAAAAATACACAAATGTTTTTCTTCAAATTTTCATTTGTTTTTAGTAAATTTTTTTAATAGTTTAATTTATTTATTTTATTTTTTGGATGTGTCAGCATTTAAAAAATAAAATATGAAAAAATATCATTAAAACAAACGAAAATCTGCCTAAAATAATTTTTTAAAAATCAAATCAAATCAAATCAAATCAAAAAATTTGTTAGAAGGTTTGTATTTTTAAAATTTAAATTTACTATAATAATAGCCAGTACCCTGCACGAGTCTAAAGATAATTTTTTTAAAAAATCGAATCAAATAAAATAATTTGTTAAAAAGTTTATATTTTGAAAATTTAAATTTATCACAGTAATAGTTTGTGCCTTGCACGGATATATATTTTGTAGTGGTGTATATCTATTTATAAAAGAATTGTTTCACTAATAGCCAAAAGGCTTGTTTTTTTATTCCCTATTTTGCCCTTAACTTGTATTTCTATTCTCTATTTTCTATTTTGTACTTTAGTTTAGTTGGCGGAAAAACCTTGGGTGGGAGGGCTTTTGGAAAAGAGGAGGATTTCCTCATGTCTATATTTTGGACCGGAGGGAGCTGTTTGGATCCGTAGAACTCATTACGGGTTTTGTTTTGATGATTCAAATTATTCATTTTATCGAGTATTATGCATATTTCATCCATGCAAAAAAAAAAAAATTAGATTGATCCAATAATTACAACTTTTTCAATTTATTGTTTTTCTCATAAAAAATGTATGATTTATTTTCTAAAAGCACAATTTTCATCCTTTTTTTAGTGAAAAATACAATAAATTAAACAAGTTACAATTATCGGATCAACCCAATTTTATTTTATTTTTTTGTGAATGAAATGCACAAAGTGCCTAATAAAATGAACGAGTTTGATCATCAAAATAGGACCCATGATAGGCTCCACAGGCTCAAATAGCCCCTTCTAGTCTAGATTTTGGACCAAAGAGAAACCTCCTCCTTTTGAAAATTATGTAAGGCTTTAGAGTCAACCGTGAAAGAGTTGCTTGAAAGGCTTGTTTTTTAATCTTGGTCAGGTATAAAATATGAATATTTTATTTTAATTAAATTATAAATACATTCCTGAAATTTATTTAAAATATAAGTTGCCCCTATTATACTAGAAATTATAACTACTTCTAGTTAAAAAAATTTAATTTAACATAATAGTAATAATAATAAAATTAACTACTTTCTTATGCAACAATAAAATTATCAAAATTATGCATTAAAAATTATTTTTTATATCATTAAAAGTTGTTAATTAACTTGATAAATTATTGGGAGCTTTTTTGATAAATCCCCTTTTTAAAAGTTTTATTTCATTCAACTCATATTCTTTTTAATTATTTCATTAGATCCTATTTGAGGTAAGACGACTAAGACACCCTCAATCTCTCCTGTCCCCATTAATGTTGATATTTAATATTGATTATCATTATATTTTAGTAGTTTCCACATTCCTATTCCCCATATCTTCACTCCAAAACAAATGTATTAACTACACACCACTATTTAATATTAATATATATTACACACAAAAAATTAAATATGATTTTTTATTAATTATCATTATGTTTTGGTAGTTCTCATGCATTCAAATATTGACTGTACGTGATGACATGAATGTTCACATTAGATAACATGAATGTAAATGTTTACATATCGTTTGATAAAGGTAATGTTAAAATTCACATCAGCATTACATCAAATTACAAAACCATAAACCTCAACTTTCATTTGAATATAAACATGACTACACGTGATGACGTGAATATTCACATTAAATGACGTATAGGTGAATGTTCACATCAAATGACATTGTGATAAATGTGATATTAAGGTTCACATCAGATGAGAGAAAATGTTCACATTATTTTTAATGTGTTATCAATTAAAAATATATTCACATCAGATGAGAGAGAATGTTCACATTATTTTTAATGTGTTGCCAATTAAAAATATATTCACATTATATAACAATATAAAATAATAACATAAATGTTATTTAATTTGTGTATAAAATTTCCTATGCCTTGGTCCTTTCTCTTCTCTCTCATCCCTCAACATTAAATATCAATATTAAATATAAGGGTATAAGAATCTAAGAAAATAGTGTAATCAAGAAAAAAAAACTTTATGAAATAACACTATAAATACATGGGACTAAGTGGGTTAAAAAATTCTTTCATGAACTTATTGGGTTAGAATATTTCCAAATGAGATTTATCAATAAAAATTCCTAAATTATTTATTAACAAAATAGATCATTTGTTATATGACTTTAATTTATTTACAAAAATAAATAAATAAATAAATAAAATAAAAGTACACTCGATCGGGACAAGGTCCGAATGGACCACACAGTACTGTGAAGGCATAGCGCGCATGCCATGGGATGCGATTAATCTACTAAAACAAGCATTGCCTTCAGGCCAAAAATTAAAAACAAATTTTTAAAAGAAAACTGTTTGAAATTCATAAAAAAAAATAAATAAATAAATAAAAATAAAAAAATTCATAATTTGACCTACAATGATGTGGTATGATAGGTATCAACTTTTCATTTCTTACACATCTAATGATATAAGGCCCAACTATTATAAGTAAATTTGTAATTCTAAAATTATGAGTCTCAACATTTTTCATTTAAAAAGATCTAAGGAAAACATTATGATACACCCTTCAACGGTGTGCACCATATGCACTTTGTTACATATTTTTGTGATGTGCAATGTATTTCTGTGGTAACCGTAACCTATTTTTTGGGTTGGAGCCATGATAATTTGTGGTTGAGATTAAAAAAAAAAAACTACATATTTTTATGATGATGTTACATATTTTGTGATATTATTACACATTTTGTGATGTGAAAATGTTTTAATAAAAAAATATATAACATTACTACAAAAACTATATCATTAAAAAAAGTTAATTGGCTTAATAATTTATTTTACTTATTTAAATATTGCATACAAATCAGAGAACAAGTTTTGAATTAAAATATTAAAATGTATAAAATATATTAAAATGTTTCATTTAAATTGTAATTTCTAAAATTTGTAAAACGTTAAAACATCTATGCCCCTCATAAAAGTAGTACAGAAATAATCAACTTAAACAATCTAATTTATTCATATATTTTCATACAAATTTTTTATTTTAACATTTGACTCATACCTTGCACGGGATTTGTTTTTTACCTAGTATATATATATATATATATTTAAGAAGTGCTTACCTATTTGAGACTCGTATTTTTTTTCCAATTTTGCCTTTTGGTTTGGAATTATTTACTATTAGAGGCTTGTATTTTACTTTTCTCATTTTGCCCTTTTATTTTGTATTATTTACCAATATTGGTGGTTACTAATATGGATGAAGGTTTTTTTTGTAATTATGTAAAGATTCTTGGTCATTATGAAACATAAATACCTTGATTTCCAATAAATTACAAATACATCCATGAGGTTTTTTTTCCTTATTTTTCCCTTTTATTTTGTTTAATTTGCTAATGGTAATCCATAATTTGACTTTCCCATTTTACCATCTTCTTTGATAATATTTATCAATATTAGTGAGACGAAGGCCAGGTTTGGCAAATTCCAAAAAATTTAAAAAACCAAAAAGCAAAAAAGTCATTACTTTTCATAAATAAAAAATATTAAAAAAATATTTTATACATTTTTGTAATACAAAAGTTTTCATTACACTATCAATCGTACTGCCTTAGCAGGAAGTTAGGTCATACACTTTTTGGGCAAAAAAAAATTATATATGTAAAGCCACAAAGTTTGATGGTAATTTGTGCCCATGGGGGCCCACTGAGGGTTCCGTTTTGATAATCAAAATCGTTCAATATATAGAACTCATCGAGTACTCTATGCCTGTAAAAACTCACGTTGATCGGATATTGTTAATTATATAATCAAATCAGTTTTGTATAAACAAAACGGATGGTATGATAGTTAACTATTAAAAAAAAAAACTAATCCGATCATATAGCTATCGATATCTGATCAATGTGATTTTTTATAGGCATATAATACTCAACGAGTTATACATATTGAACGGTTCATATTATTAAAATGGGACCCACGGACCGACCATCACTGTCCAAACACTTTGCCCCGAAAGAGGTAATAATTTGTTGTGTAAGACACACTGCCCCCAGCAGGGCAGCCGTACAATATACTCAACTTTCTTCCCATACCTATACACCTTATTTATACAATTTTTTATTATACATTTTTTCATAAAAAGACAAAAAGTTAATCCAAACGTCTATATTTTTTTCCTTAATTTTTTAGTCCAAAAAGACAAAAAGTACACTTATTTAGGGCATCCCAAACAATCCCTAAATTGAATAAAGGATTTTGTATAATAATGCAAAGATTCTTGTTCAGTTATGACACATGAATATTTTAGTTCTGGGTAAATAACACATACACCCCTAAGGTTTATTTAGAATATGAAATGCCTCTAGAATACTAGAAATCACAACTACTCCTTATTAGAATTTTTAATTTAAGAAAATATATAGAGAAAAAATTTGAATAAAATAGGAAAAAATTTATTAAAACAAATGAAATTCGTCTAAAAATAATTTTTAAGAAATTAAACCAAACAAATTAATTTGTTAGAAGATTTGCATTTTGAAAATATAAATTTATCACAAGAATAGCTAGTGCCTTGCATGAGTCTAAAATATTATTTTCCATATGAAACCAAATTAAAATTTAAAAGTAATACCATATGATCATTGACGTGTAAAACATCATTCAATTATTTCATTCTAATCAAAAATAATAATAAAAAATTTTCACTCATACTCATCTATTTATTCCATAATTATACTTTATAATAGAAATTAAAAGTTCTATCATGTATTTAATCATTAATTCTATTCAATTTTGTAAGAAACTAATCTTATTTTTAGAGAAAAAGTTTAGGTAGTGGAATAGAATGAAATGCAATGGCATAAAATGATTACTTTTTTTAATTTTTTATGGAATAATTATTATTTTTTTCAACGCATTTTTTATTATTTTTTGAATAAATTAAATATAAAACAAATCTTTTTTAAAAAAATATCATATTATTCTATTTCATTTAATAAACTCAATAAGATGTCAGAATCAAAAATGTTTTTTTCCACTAATACATACATATATGTATATATATATATATATATATATGTCTGCTAATGCTCCTGGAGGCCCACAGACAAATACAATCTTCTCACTGCTGTGCGTGAAGCACAGCAGTGACTGTGGTGCCTCTATTTGAAGTGTATTATGACCTTATTTTTATGATCCAAACCGTCCATTTTGTAGGGTTTGTTGAGTACTTTATTCCTACCAAAAATCATATTAATCGGATATCAACAACTATATGATTGAATTGCATATTATTTATGTCATTTTTCAAAATAAAACTTATTATTTATTTTTTTGGTTATCAATCATATAGTTTTTGATATCCGATTAATATGATTTTTGGTAGGCATGAAGTACTCAACAAATCCTACAAAATGAACGGTTTGGATCATAAAAATAAGGCCATAATACACCTCAAATGAAGGCACCACAGTCACTGCTGTGCTTCACGCACAGCAGTGACCCCATATCCAGAATTAATGAATCTTATAAATTTTTCTTACTTCCTAATGCCATTATATATTTTGGGTTTGTATTCTCCTAAATTAATCAGTTCAACTTAAGAGAATGTTTGAGTTTGGGGCCGATTCCGATAATTCGAACTGTTCACCTATTTAATAGAATATTTAGATAAAAAAAATTAAGATGATCATATAAGTATATGTTTGAATCACGTTTGTAATATTACAAAAAAATGAATAGTTATTATTGAAATTAATTGTCATTTGTTTTTTAAAATTGAGATAAAAAGCATCTTCAAAATAGGTGAAAATGTTACATATGATTGTGGTAAAAAAAAATAAAAATTATTGAATTCAGTAAGAAGTATCTTATATTCTTCTTCTTCTTTTTTTTTTTTTTTTTTTAAATTTTGTCATTCATGGTCCTGTTTGGTTGTTGGAAATGTTATGTAGAAAAGTGGCTTCGAGAAGAATAGAAAACATTTTTGCATTTCAAATCTGTTAATATATATATATATATATATATATATAATTTATTAGTTTTTATAACATTATTCATAATTTAAAACCTCACTACAATAAAAGACAAGTAGTAATCTTTGAAGAACAATGCCAAATTTACCTAATTTTTTATCCAGTAATTTGCACACACCACATAAATGTGTGTATGTTATTAGCTAGAAAAATAAGTATACATATGATTTCTCATCTTGTAAAGGTGACACATAGCACATGGATGTCTACAAAAAAGCAAAATTAGATTAATGCATGGTAGGGTGGGTTTGAACCATGAATTTGAAAAAAAAATTAAAAACGACAAGAAAAAAAGTGTAAGAAATGTGTGTGAACTGTAATTATATTTTATGTACTTTTCACACACCTTCACTCACATTTTCTTTTTTTCTTTACAAATCTTTATTCAAATCCATGAATTAAACATAGTTTAAAAGTTCCCTTCATGGGAATAGCGCCCCTTCGTATTACCATCCTTCGCACCCCTTCATGTTCTATTTTGTGGGCTCCATTCCAAGACCACAATAACAATTCAAACTATTCATTTCATAGGCCTAATAGTAATAATGAATTGTGTAAAAATTTGTTTCATCAAACATCACTAAATACAAAAATAAATAACATTTTATTTTTTTAAAATAACCAACAACTATAAGTTTAAACTTAAACCATCTATTTTATAAAATAAAATATGATTTATTCATCAGTACTCAACAACATTGATTTTTTGCATAAATAATTGGATCATCATTGTGGGACCCACATAACGAAGTATAGAAGAGTATAAAAGATATAATCTATTACAATTTTAAAAGTCGAAAAACATTTTCTACTTTTTACATATTTTGAAAATACCCCCAAATTTATTAAACATCAACAAGACTTATCATTGCTTGGCCACATCAAATCAAAAACGTCAAAAACGTTTGGAACTCCTATTTCTTTAAATTTGAAGTGCATCAACCACAAACCACTTCTGGAATTCAAACACTTTGAAACAACTAAATATGTTGAAACATCACAATCTACTCTATTTTCAAATATCAAACACCTTGAAACAACTAAACACACAGTCTACTTTGTTTTGGATGATTTGGACAACTTTTCTTCCAAAAGGTTCGATTTTTCTTTAAATTATTTCATGTAATATCTTTACATTATGTATGTGTGTATTTCATGATACAAATTTTTATATCTACAGATTCAAAATTTTATAATATTATAATGTTATTTAGACGTTTTGTTTCTTCACCTTAAATAATAATGACATTACAATGTTAGTTGGGTGTTTTATTTCTTCACCTTTTAATTAGTAAGTGATTTCTACATACATACACATGACAAAAGTGAAACAACCTTGTAAATTATATATTTAATAATAATAAGTCCAACCATGTGATATGGATTACAATTATTTTATGTGATTGGTTTCAATTTACTTTCAAAATTTTAATGCATAAACAGGAATTTAAAAATATGGGATAATATGTGAAATGTTTATGCTAATTTGTATTCTTTTATTTTACATTCAATGCCCCTCATATGTAAGAATTGATACATTATTATTTTAAATTGACAAAATAATCCTACATATAAAAGATATGGAGTCCCGTTAGACTACTAATCCGACCTATCAATTTTCAACCAAACAATGGATTCTTCCATAGAATGGATATGGAGTCCTATCCACAGTTTGAATCACACCACACAAACAAGGCCTATGTGAGAATTACTATACATAAATTTATGTGTTTATCTTATTCATACTAGCCATTCACATGTGTGATGTGTTTAATTTAAATAAATAAAAATAAAAATAAAAAATATATTTATTATATTTTGTTTAATAATATTAATTTCATTTTTCAATTATTTTATTTAATTAAACATCACCTAAAACTGTAAAAATATATCAAAGATCAAATATTCAAAATTCCAAACACTTCGACTTTTTAGACTTTTAAACATAAACATTAAACATTAATAACAATAACAACAACAACAAAATAAATAAATAAATAAGTAAATAAATAAATAAATAATGGTTCAAAACTATTGTAAAAGCTAAACACAAAAAGAAATATAAGAAACGTGCACGGCACCTCCGCTAGTAGTATAAAAATGAGTCATTCCCTCCCTAATGATCATCAGATCATAACAATAAACATTTTAAAAGCTTTTTAGAGCCTATAGATATCATATCAAGGCTCAACATACATTATGTGACACTCATATATATTTTCAAATTTAAACCTATAAGTGAAGAGTTCATTTAATGTATATTAAGACTCATCTCTTTTATTCTTTATTCGATGTGAAGCTCTACTTTCATACATACTCCAACACTTATTTTCGTATTATTTAAAATATCATAACTTAAATTTTGTTAGCTAATTTTTAATAAAATTTATATTTATATTCTCCTTTATGTGATTGTTAAAAAAAAGTTCATACTATTAAAAATAATAACTTAAAAAAACAAAAACAAAAAGGACAGACACATGTGTCCCCTGTTAAATTATTTTAAATAATAATAAAAATGGGACATATTTTCACATTAAAAAAATGGAATATATATATATATGTTTACACTTTCAATTCACTTTTAAATTTTAAAATATATATATATATATATAATAACCAAAAGTGGACAGACAGAAAAATCTGTCTACTTTCAAATTAAAAAATAAAGATAGTCTTGTGCATTTATAAATCACATTTATATTGGTATTAAAGAAAATAAGGCAAACTTCACTTTACGCCCAGTGGTTTGTGCTAGGTGCAATTTACCCCCCTGATATTTGGAAATCACCACATAACCTCCATGTGGTTTCTAAATTGAAAGGCACACTAACTTCTGTTAACTGAAGCTGTAAATTGACAATTATACCCTCATCTTCATCATCTTCTTCTCTCTCTCTATTTCAGGCGAAACTCAATTCATAGTTCAGTACTAAACTTTATATGTGTATATACATATACATATATATACATATACAATCTCATCTTCATCTTTTTCTTCACTATGTGTACATACATACACATACACATATACAATCTCATATTCATCTTTTTCTTGATCATGTGTACATACATATACATATATATACAGATAGAATCTCATCTTTATCATTTTCTTGATCATGTGTACATACACGTACATATATACATATCAAACCTAGTTCACAGTTCACTGCCCAACCTTTTCCTTGATTATATACTGTGTCGGTGATTTTCTGACCACACTGCTCGCCTAGTAATCAGTTGGAGAGCACCGGCAGAATAGATGGCTTCAGCAAACCTGTAACAGAAAGAAAAGGCTCCGGCGATGGCTCTTCCACCCGGGGGCACTCCGACGATCAAGTCAGTATATCTCTCAAAGATAATCAAGAGCTAAACTCACAAGCTAAAGCATAAAACTGCGTACCTTAGACCCACGGGGGTGCCTCTCTTTTATAGCCAACTCAATCCTAGTCCTACTAGAAGTCTGACTTCTATGGACTCCCATTCAGTGCTTACTTTGGATTTCTCAAGAGATAAAGATAAACTCCCTACGAGCTTTATCCTTATCTTAGTAAAATCTTCTCTTTACTCTAGGATTCTTGCCCCTTATCCATTATCCGCTTATCTTGGATTCCGATATCTTCGGAGGCAACCTCGGCCTAGCGGAGATAACCTCGGCGTCACGACCAAGACACGTGGCACCTCGGCTGACACGTCGGCGTCACCTTGCCACGTGTTGGTATTTAGAAAATATATCCCCACAACTGCCCCCTAGGTTCTATTACCTCGACATCCTGAGGTGATGGAACCTATATCGTCATATCATATAGCATGTTGGCCGTCTCGCTGTATCATCCTTTATCATTCATGTCAAGCCGACATGTTCTCTTCGGAGAACAAGAAATCCAATGATCTTTTTTATATGTGTGAGCTGTCACACATCATTTACTCAACCGTTTCTCTCACGCGTCTTTACCTTATTGGTCCGTGTTTGTGACGCGCTTATAAACCACGTTTTTTCTGCGCACGCCGCCTGACGTATGCGCTGCTCCAGGCGCATTGATTACCTTTTGCCGCCGTTTTTGGTTTTTCACAAAAACTCTTCCTTCTTCTTTCATTTCTTTGCTATTGCATTTGATGTTTCTCTCTCTAAACTCGTTCTTTTGAATCCGCCATTGCTGAAGCTCCAAGCTCTGTATTTGTCTTCCTGGTGAAACTTTCGTCGTTCTGCCACATCTGTAACTACCGACTGACTTCGGCAGTCCTCACATCGGCTTCATTTTTTCTGGTAAGCAACTGTTCCTTCTGATTTCAATTCTTGACCATTTCTGGAATCTCCTGTTATTACTGCCTTGCTCAAATATCTATTTTGTGAATCATACATCTGAATGTGTTTACTCCTTGATTTGGCCCTTGCCTATATCTTGAACACACGCACCGTTGCACCACTTCACTGTATTTTTGCCACTGATCTTGGTCCTTTATTTCTCGTATTCTTCATGTTCTTGATAGCCCATCCCTGTTCTTGTTTCTGAAACTTCGCCTTTGTTTTCTGTTTTTTGTATCTTTGCCAAATCTTTACCTTCAATTTTTGCTTTCAATCTTTGCCTTCATAGATTTAGGTTTGGGATTTGTCTGTAGAACCTATCAATTCTTAGGAAAAAATAGAAACAATCCTTACTAGCATATACCTAGGGTTTCGCCGAGGTCCTGATAACCCCTTAAGAGCATCTTTTTTCGGAAACATAGCCCTCTGATTTTAGGCCGACGTTATGGGTATGTGGAGACATATGGTAGACACCCCGACCAAACTTGAGTACTTTAGGCAAGAGTTCTCTATTCCTGCCGATGTCCATCTGAGGCTGGCTGAAGATAACGACTCCATCATGCCCACAGATGATTCAATGCCCTTTCCCATAGTAGCTTTTACTGAGTGCGGACTCCGGCTCCCACTTAACATTCTCTTTCGCGAAATTCTTCACTTTTACAAGTTGAACCCCATGCAACTTGCCATAAACTCTTATCGAATGATCAATGGCATCATAGTTTTAGCTAGGCAGGAGAACGCTAGGATCACCCTTGCCGACATCCAGTACTGTTATACCATGTGCCCCCTTAACTTGAAGGAAAAAGGCTACGTCTATTACCTTAAGCCGAGGTCCACTGAATTCAAAATCGTAGCCGACCTTCCAGACTCTAACAAGGGGGCTGGAGATGATTATGTTATTGCTTCGAAAAATTGGGAGTTTGGCGCAGACGAGGACACTCATCTCTACCCTCTTCCCCGATCAGTTAAAGAGGGCAAGGGTAAGAGCCAGCGTCAATACTTTAGTTGTTTCTGTTCAAGTCTTCAATATTTTATCTGTTTCTAATGTCTGTTTCTTCTTGCAGACGTTCGTAAGCCACCAAAAGACTTTCGCCAATCCTACGTTTCCAGCAAAGACTTAAAAAGGCTCCAAGATCTGCCAATCCAAAAGCGCAAGGCTCCACTGGTACTAAATTTTATTCCGACGTACAAGTCTACACTGTCCGACGTCTTGAAAAGAAAGAAGAATAGCTTATCTCCTCCCTCTGCTACTACTCTACAAACTGCATCAACATCTCGGGCAGATCAAGGTTCAACCTCTGATCCAGCCGATCAACCATCAACTTCAGCCCCATACTTAATCCCAATACCAGAAAGAAAACGTCGGTGACGACTTGTCAAAACTGCTGAGATGGGTCGCCCGAAGCCTGTTGCCCAAGATCTGATGTTCTCAAGGAGGATGAGGAGGTTATTAAGAAGACCACTCCTGAGCAAGCATCATCTGATGTTCCTCCAGTCGATAGAAGTCTTGATCAAACACTTGCCGAAATTGACGCTGAGTTGGCAGCGGAAAAGATTGCCGAGGTGGTTCCACCAGAATCCTCCGAGGTTCTAGCCCACCCAGCTGTTGATGCTGAAGGAGCCTGATTCCAATGTCTTTCTTTGTTTGAACATTTTTACTTTTCTGTTTTCTGGACAATGTAAGCTTCCTTTTGTGGCCGATGTGCCTATCTCTGTCACTACCGAGCAATTTGCTATTGGTTAGGCCGTAGTGCCTTCTTTGTACACAACTGCAACTGTTTTTCTCTGAATGCTTTAGTCTTTATTTTCTCTTGATTGTTTCTGCATGATTCTATACTTAGAATATTTGGCATGCCTTTCATACTTTGCCTCCTTTGTGCAATCTTCTCGAGGTTAAAGACCTCGGGTATAGTAAGTACAAGCTTTACTTCGGCAAGATACTAACCTGTAAACTTTTCATGAATTTCAACAAGTATATACTATTCAATGCTATCTTTGCAAACATTTCTCAAGTTATAACAAGTGCTAAACAATGATCTACTTGTAAATTGCTATAAATTTCAACAAGTGTTTAAACAATATACTTAGCTTTTATTTCAACTTGTAAATTGCTGCAAATTTTAACAGATGATCATATGTCGGCTTAACATCATCTTGTGAATTGCTACAAATTTCAACAAGTGTTAAGCATCTTTTTTAGGTTTAACCAACCTGTAGATTGCTATAAGGGTTTAAGCAACGACCTCGGCTTCACTTCAACTTGTAAATTGCTACAAATTTTAACAAGTGAAGAGAAATAGTAATATCGGCTTAACTGCAACTTGTAAATTGTTACAAATTTTCACAAGTGAAGATAAGGAATAATCTCGGCTTAACTTCAACTTGTAAATTGCTACAAATTTCAACAAGTGAAGATAAGGAACCATCTCAGCTTAACTTCTAACTTGTAAATTGCTACAAATTTCAACAAGTGAAGATAAGGAATAATCTCGGCTTAACTTCAACTTGTAAATTGCTACAAATTTCAACTAGTGAAGATAAGGAATCAGCTTAACTTCAACTGGTAAATTGCTACAAATTTCAACAAGTGAAGATAAGGAACCATCTCAGCTTAACTTCAACTTGTAAATTGCTACAAATTTCAACAAGTGAATTAAGTGTCTCTGTCTTCTTTCTACCCCCAATGTGAACCTGAGTTCTACTTGGGTTCTCATTATTCATGTCTCCAAAAACACCAATATGTAACTTTATCAATCATATGTGTTTAAAGAAAAGGGAAAAGATTTTATTGATGACCTCGGTCAAAAATAATGTACATCTAATGATAGAAGAATTTCAAATTACAAGTGTTCCAAGGTCTTGGCAGTGCTTTGCCCTCGTTATCTTCAAGTCGATAAGCTCCATTGCCTAATACCGAAGTAATTCTGTAGGGTCCTTCCCAGTTTGGGCCAAGCTTGCCCTCTCTGGGATCCTTTTTGTTGCCGACGACTTTTCTCAGGACTAGGTCGCCGACTTGAAAATCTCTTGGATTGACCTTCTTGTTGTAAGCTCTAGCAAGCTGTTGCTGGTATACTGCGAGCTGAATTGCAGCTTTTTCTCTTCGTTCTTCCAAAAGATCCAGATCTCGGGCTAAGAGTATGTCATTTGTCCCGTTCTCAACTCCCTGGGTTCAGATCCCTGTGATGCCGACTTCCAGTGGAATGACTGCTTCTGTGCCATAAGTCATGGCAAAGGGGGATTCCCCTGTTGATCTTCTCGGCGTAGTCCGATATGCCCAAAGCACGTTGGGCAATTCGTCTACCCACTTTCCCTTTGTTGCCTGTAGCCTCTTCTTTATCCCATCCAAAATTACTTTGTTGGATGCTTCTACTTGCCCATTGCTTTGGGGAAAACTTGGTGTTGAAAAGTAATTCTTTATCTTGAATTTCGCGCAGAAGTTCTTGATGAGTTTGCTGTCAAACTGCGTTCTGTTGTCGGCCACTATTGCTCTTGGAATGCCAAATCTGGTGATGATGTTTCTCCATATAAAGTTCTTGGCGTCCACATCTCGGATTTTGGCAAGAGGTTCTGCCTCTATCCACTTCGTAAAGTAATCTGTTGCCACCAGCAAGTATTTTCTCTGCCCAGTTGCCTGGGGAAGTTGCCCAACAAGATCCATGCCCCATTGGGCAAATGACCAAGGGCTGGATACTGGGTTTAGGTCAGCAGCTGGCTGATGTATCAAAGGTGCAAACTTTTGGCATTGTTCACACTTCTTCACGTAGGCTTCAGCATCCTTTTGCATGTAGGGCCACCAATACCCCTGTGTAATGGCCCTGTGGGCTAATGATCTGCCCCCAGCATGGCTTCCACAAATTCCTTCATGAATTTCATATAGGAAATCTTCAACCGGTAAAGGGTGTACGCACCTTAAAAGAGGTTCAGTGAAGGACCTTCTGTAGAGGTGTCCATCTGCTGTCAGACAGAATCTTGCCAATTTCAATCTAACTTTGTGTGCCTCCTTACGATCTTCTGGCACCTTCTTTCAGGAATGCAACAATTGCATCCATCCAGCTTGGCCCCATGTCCACACACATTGCTTCTTGTTCTGTGCTCCATGGTTCTACGCTCGGGCCCGACATATAGTCGATCATAATTGTCCTTGTTTTTCCAGTCTGCATTGAACTTGCCAGGTTAGCCAACGTGTCAGCGTGGGTGTTGTCATCTCGGCTAACTTGGAGTAGTCGGTAGTTCTGAAATAGGGCTGCCAATCTGATGACCTCTTTTGCATATGCCAACATCCTTTCGTCTCTGGCTGCAAATTCTCCTGTTGACTGGTTAACAATAAGTTGTGAATCACAAAAAACTATTACCTCATCTGCTTCTGCTGCTGCTGTCAGTTTTAGTCCTACAATTAATGCTTCGTATTCCGCTTCATTGTTTGAGGCCTTGAACCCCAAACGAATGGACTGTTCTATTATTTCTCCATCTGGAGATATCAGCAGTACTCCTGCCCCCGCTCCTTGTCGGTTCGAACTTCCATCGACAAACAGTCTGAATGAGTCGCCGATGTAGATGCTGTAGGGTCTGAGATTTTCCTTCCTTTGCTCTTTTGCCTTGAGCTGGGATTCTCCTTGTTTGCTGGGATGATGCTCATCTTGGCTCAACGGAGCCCGATGTTCGATGGTTTCAGGCGTGAATTCTGCCACGAAATCGGCCAAAACTTGGCCCTTTATTGCCGTTCTGGGCCTAAACTCCAGGTCATACTGGCCCAAGGCAACTGCCCATCTTGCTATTCTTCCTGTTAAGTCTCCTTGTTGCAACAGGGACTTCAGTGGGTGTTCTGTGAGTACCACAATCTTGTGTGCCTAAAAGTAATGGTTCAAGTTTTTTGAGGCCATTACTAAGGCCAGCATTAATTTCTCTAGTGGTAGATACCTTGTTTCTGCGTCGGCCAAGGTTTTACTTACATAATAAACAGCCTTTTGTTCTCCTTGTTCTTCTCGGATTAGCACTGCACTTACTGCGTGTTCTGACACAGCTAAGTACAAGAACAGCTCTTCCCCAGGTTCAGGTGTCGAGAGGACCGGAGCCGTGGTCAGATATTTCTTTAGGTCGGCCAAAGCGGCCTCACATTCCTCAGTCCATAGGAAGTCCGTGGTCTTTTTCACCAGGTTGAAGAAGGGTTTACATTTGTCTGAGCTTCGGCTTATGAACCTATTTAGGGCTGCGGCCCTTCCAGTAAGCATTTGTACTTGTTTTGCCGATGTTGGGCTCTGTAGGTCTAGGATGGCCTTGATCTGATCTGGGCTGGCCTCTATGCCCTTCCTTGTTACTAGGTACCCTAGAAATTTACCAGATCTGACTCCAAACGCGTACTTTGATGCGTTGAGTCGGAGCCGATATTTTTTAAGGATCTTGAATACCTCTTTTAGGTGGGCAAGATGACTCTTAGGCTCCTTGGTCTTCACGACCATGTCATAGATGTAGACTTCTACTGTTTGGCCAATCAGGTGTTTGAACGTTTTGGTTACCAGCCTTTGGTAAGTTTCTCCTGCGTTTTTCAACCCAAAAGGCATTACCTTGTAACAATACAGTCCTTTCGGGGTGATAAACGTTGTTTTCTCTTCGTCTGGAGGGTACATGGCTATTTGGTGGTATCCTCTGTAAGCGTCTAGGAAGCTCATCCTTCCATGTCCAGATGTGGCGTCTACCAACTGGTCAATCTTGGGTAGAGGAAAGCAGTCTTTGGGGCAAGCTTTGTTCGGGCTTGTAAAATCTACGCAGACCCGCCATTTACCGTTCTTTTTCTTTACCACTACTGTGTTGGATAGCCATGTCGGGTAATAAACTTCTCGAATGGCCCTGGCCTCCAGAAGTCTGTTTACTTCTTCTTCCACTACTTCGACGTGCATCAACGTCGGTCTTCTGGCTCATTGAATCACAGGTTTTGCCGACCTGTCGACATTCAGTTTGTGGCAAGTAACCTCAGGGTCAATGCCAGGCATTTCGTAAGGTGTCCAGGCGAACACCTCAATGTTGGTTCTTAAAAAAGTCTCCAACTCTTTTTTCTCTTCTTCGGCTAAGCCCGAGCCGAGAAGAAAGAAGCGTTCTTCGTCTCCATCTTGGACGAGGATTTTCTTTAGCGCCTCTTCGCTCTTCTCGGCCGGTTCTTTACCGACGTCTTCTAGTACTTCCACGTCCTCATCTTCAATTTCTGCCTCTTTTGGCTTTCGAACGCTGCAAGTAGACTTCATTACTGCCATGGAGCAACTTTTTGCCTGCAGTTGATCTCCTCTGACTTCTTCAATCCCATGCTCTGTTGGGAACCGCAGTAGTTGATGCAATGTTGAGGGAACTGCCCCCATTGCATGCAACCATGGTCTTCCCAAGATGATGTTATATGGTGAAGGTGTGTCAATCACCATGAATTATGTCCTAATCTTCTTAGTGCCAGCTTGTACTTCCAAGTTTGTTGCGCCCAGTGGCCACGTCGGCGTTCCATTGAAGCCGACCATTGGGCCATTCGATTGTTCCATGTCGTCTGGGTGAAGGCCTAGCTCCTTGTAACATCTAACGTACATAATGTCACAAGAGCTGCCTTGATCTATTAGGATGCATTTCACCTGGCACTCCCCAACCTGGAGGGATACTACCAAGGCATCGTTATGCGGATGCTGGACCATCTCTAGGTCGGCTTCAGTGAAGGCTATCATTGGTCCTCGGCACTCTTCAGGCCGAGGTCTTTTATGTCCGACCTGGTTCACGTGCTGCAGGTGTTTCACTCTTTGGGTTTCTCCCCAAATGTCGCTTTCGTTCACTTTTGAGTGAATTACATTAACCACCCTAGGTCCCCCTCCCTGTGGTTGTTGTGCTGGGGGAGGTGGGGCTGCTAGTGCTTGAGGCAATCTTGCCTGCTCTTCTCTTGTCCTGGCTTCGTCGACGAAGTCCCTCAGATGGCCTTGCCTTACTAAGTCCTCTAAGTATGCTTTTAGGGCTCTGCAGCCCTGAGTTGGGTGCCCTTCTTCATTGTGGAAAGCATAACGCCTACCAACGTTCCTTCCCATGTATTCCCCTGGGGCCTTTGCTGGTGCTCTGAAATAAGGTTGATTTCGAATTTTCTCTAGGACTTTGTGTACTGGGATTCGGAACACAGTCGCTACTGCCTGTTTTCCCCTCAATTTTATCTCCGATTTGTTAAATCCGTTGTCACCTCGGCTTCGCTTCGGCTCGCCGTTCCCTTTTTCCTGCTTTACCTCCTTATTCCCCAATGTGTCCTCCTCGGCTCTGGCATATTTCTCAATTCTCGCCATGAGCTCTTCCATGCTTTTTGGCAAAGTTTTTGCCAAAGACTTTCGTAGTGGACAATTGTCTTTCAGGCCGTTCTTGAATGACACGACCGCTACTTCTTGATTACATTCTGGTATTCGATTGAACACCGCATAATACCTTTTCGCATAGGCCCTAAGGCCTTCGTCTTTGCTGATCTTCAGAGCCATCAATGCGTCTACCCTCAATGGCTGCAGTTTGTTCGTCACAAACCTGGCCACAAACATCTCGGCCAGGCCTTCCCAAGTTTTTACGCTTCCCTTCGGTAGTTTATGGAACCAATCTGATGCAATTTTCCCAAAGGACGAGGGGAACACTTTGCAGAGCAACGGCTCGTTCCCACTATATAATGCCATCGAATTCAGGTATAGTCCGACGTGGAAGTTGGCATCTGACTTACCAACATATATTTGGAACCTCGGCATACTGAATCGCTTTGGTGCTTGAAATTTGTCCAGTTCCACCGAGAATGGTGTCTTCGGCTTAACTGGAGAAGTTACCTCGGCTTCAGCATTCTATTGTTTCCTCTTCAAGTAATCTCTCAAGTCTTCTTTACTCCTCCCTGGAGCTCGGCTATCTTTGGACTTCAATCTTTTTGGCACACTACTTTCAGCCTCGTGGTGGGCTCGTTTTGACCTCTCTCCATGTGTTGTGTCAAAGCAAAGCGCCTGCCCTTGAACATGCCGATGTTCTTTGGGCTCTTGGTCCTTCGTCTGATACGTCCTTCGGGACTCTTCTTGTCTTGGCTCCTCTCGTCCGACTTCCCTGGAAGGTCGGTGAGAGTGCCTTCCACTCCTAGTGTGCTGAGGGACTTCGGGGATTGTTCTTCTTCCTCCATTCTGGGTGTTAGTTGCGGGCATCGGCGTATCCTGCAGCGGGTATGGTGGCTGCATGACATTATTTTGCATCATGAAGTTGACGACCGACTGTAGGTCTGCCAACTTGTTTGCCAAGTCTTTTACTTCCTCATCCCTCCGTAGGCACCTATCCCTCCATACCTGAAGGTTATCTTCGTTATAATACTTGCTTTGGTCTGTCCTCTTCGAAGCGTCGCCCTCCTGGCCGATGTCTTTCTCTCCGTGGCCCTGGTCATGAGTTTCTGTATTGTGGTTGTCTCCTTCAACGTCAAGATCAATTGGTCTACCACTCCCAGCAGGAGTGTCGCCCCCAATGTTTTCCCTCTGTCCGTCACTGGCCATCTATTCTTCTAAGTTCCCACAGACGACGCCAAATTGTGTGAGTGATTTTCTTTTTGAGCATATTATGTCTAACTTGAGAATTAAGGGTTTAGAGTTGGAGATGTTGGAAGTTAAATTGGTGGGTTAAAATGATGGATTGTGTGTGGGTGAAAATCTGACCACACTGCTCGTTTAGTAATCAATCGGAGAGCACTGGCAGAATAGATGGCTTTAGCTAACCTGCAACAGAAAGAAAAGGCTTCGGCGGTGGTTCTTCCACCCGGGGGTACTTCGACGATCAAGTCAGTATATCTCTCAAAGATAATCAAGTGCTAAACTTATTGCTCAAAACATAAAATTGCGTACCTTAGACCCACGGGGGTGCCTCTCTTTTATAGTTTACTCAGTCCAAGTCTCACTAGGAGCCTGACTTTTAGACTTCTATGGACTCCCATTCAGTGCTTACTTTGGATTTCTCAAGAGATAAAGATAAACTCCCTAAGAGCTTTATCCTTATCTTAGTAAAATCTTCTCTTTACTCTAGGATTCTTGCCCCTTATCCATTATCCGCTTATCTCAGATTCTGATATCTTCGGAGGCAACCTCGGCCTAGCCGAGATAACCTCGGCGTCACAACCAAGACACGTGGCACCTCGGCTGACACGTCGGCGTGACCTTACCACGTGTTGGTATTTAGAAAATATATCCCCACATATACAAACCTAGTTTACATATACAAATCCAAACCCATTTTTCTGATCATATACAAACACAGTTCACATATACAAATCCAAACTTATTTTTCTTGATCATGTGTACATACATATATATATATATATATACATATCAAACCCAGTCCATATGTACATATACATACATACATATAATTTTCTTGATCATGTGTACGTACATGTACATATTTTGAATGGCTTCTTCATATTGGACGTTCGTTTATCCTCCTTGATCTTGAACTTCAAGCACCTAAACATCTTGTAGTTGATCTTCACTTCCCCTCAACCCCCATCTTCTCATGTATCATTCTTTCTCTATTTGTATCTACATATATATATATATATATGTAATTGATTTTCAAGGTAAGAGGGTATTAGATTCTTCTTCTTCATTGTCTCCATTTTCTCCCCAAACGCTCCAATTTTCCCAAATTAGAAGCTTCCAAACCCTCATTTTCAACCCATCATAGAGAGAGAGAGAGAGAGAGAGAGAGTAAAGAAAGAAATAAGAAGAATGGTATATTTTGTAAATTTCAAGGTGAATGAGGGGTAATTTAGTCTTAAAAATTAACTTACTCTCCTTCTAGACGCTTGAGCCTCACATTCCATTAATTTAGATGGAAAAACTGGCAGTGCGCTTTGGTCCAAAAATCACATAGGGATTATGTGGTGATTTCCGAATGTTAGAGGGGGTAAACCGCACATGGCCCCAATCACAAGGGGGTAAAAGTGAAGTTTGCCTAAGAAAATATTAAAAACTTAGGGTTGAAATCAATATCAATGTATAAGTTTAAGATTTAAATTGATAAAATTAAAATTTTAAGATTTGATTTATTACAAGAGTTCAATCCTGTGGCTTTTTTTTTTTTTTTTCCTTTCTAATTTAAGTTATAAAATTTTAATACAAAATATACACATGAAAAAAATTTATAATGTTGCTTTGTTATGAAGATATGATTTGGAAGATTAGAAGAGTAGGCTAAAATATTTTTGTCATGGTGTACAAGTGTACCTTTATGAGTTTAATATATTAATGTCTGAGAATTTGTTTCGAAATTAATTTTTTATTTTTTTATAAAAATATGTATAAAAATGTAAAAAGAATGATGTAATAATTTAGAGTTTCTTTTTGACTATTTTCTTCACTTCCCAAACAAAACCTAAATTATTGACCTTTTTTTTTTTTTTTTAGATTAAACCTAAATTAACGGACTTAAAAGCATAAAAATTAGACTTATAACATGTAACGCCTCAAAATAATTAAAATTAACCCATCTCATAATAGTGTTTAGTTACAACAAAACAAATTTAAACTCAATACAAGTAAAGCCCTAGGCTTAAACAAAAATTATTGCATCAAGAACCAAAAATGAAGCCTTATGCTCAAAGTCCTCCCAAGCTACGTCCTTAATGGAGATATATCATCAGCACTTGAAAGTTATTTTTCACATAAGGTAAGCCACAGCCCAGTAGAGATACTCTAACATAGTATATGAATGTTAGCAAAATTATTAGGTGAATGCACATGCATGCCTTTTCTCGTTTTTCTTCTCAAAACAATGCAATGCCAAATTATATATCAATTCATAAAAATAATCCTTTTATACAGAAAACAAGGCAGTGGATACATAACACTAGGATCTCCAGGTACATGTTTGCCAATAAGCTATACAAGCACTACTAAAGTCATTTTACTAGTACTAACCGAAAGGATCAGCACCTAACCGCGCGAGTTTCTGGACTTTCACAAAGGACACACAGGCCAACATAATAAAAACCACAACCACACCCCTAACCAGATTCACCACGGTATTTACTCCTTTTCTCAAAAACCAATACATTTACAATGTTTAATATGAAATGATGCTCAATGTACAATGTAAGAGAAATTAGTTTCAATTCAACCTAATCCTCATGCAATGTTTACAACAATCAAGACTATCCTCCACCGATAGCCCAAAACAAATATTTCTATTCAATAGATAATTTCAATTCAAAAGATATCGAATTTTTATCAATTACAATGGAAGTGATTCTATATATCCAACTCCACCATCATTATCAACATAACCATTGTTCCAATTTCACAATACCCAACATCATTTTCCATTTCTCTTCACAATTCCAAATATTCAAAAATCTAGGGCAAAACCCCATTTGTTTTACAAAATCAATTTCAAGAAGAAATATTCACCATTTCAACATATCTCACTCATAAATACATCCCCAGAACCATTTCAAGAATCCATTTGGAAAACCCCTCTTTTGATTTCAAATCCAAACCCTAGGTTTTTTCTAAAATTTTCCAAATCAATACTCTTTTCAAAGAACAAATAACTAAACTAAAAATCATATAAAAGATTCAAAGAAATCTCTACCTCAAAAAAAAATCTCTACTTCAAAGTAGAAGACACGAAGAAACGATGAGTAGAACTTGATGGAGTCAAAAACACAAAATGCTTAGATTAAAATAAAGCCCTCGACATGTTCAACGTTTTTCTCCAAAGGACTAGGGTAAGAAAACCCACGAATTGAGAGTATTTAGGGCTAGAAATGAGAAATAAAGGGAGAGTGTGTATGGATCTAGGGTTTTGGAATGTTTAGAGAGAGAAACCGATGAAAAAGTGACTGAAAATAACTTCCACTCAAACTGATATATGTACAGACTGCTCGAGTGTAAGAATGGTAGCTTGAGCTACAGACACAATAAATGACACCGCTCGAGCGACCAAAACTACCGCTCGAGTGCATAGTGACCCCCCTCATAGTAGATCAACCCTGCAAAAGATCTCTAGAGTGCAAACAAGACCACTCGAGCGAAGATATCAAACTCTTAGTAGTTTTCCAGGCTGTAAAAGATCGCTCAAGTGCAGGAATGGTCACTCGAGCGAACAAGCAAAATTTTGGACAACAACTCTTTGAAAAACTGGCTTCCAAACCTATTTCAAACACAACCAAAACTCCCAATCGCCAGACTTATAAAGTATTACGGTGGAAATGAGATGAACAACAATTAAGTACATGGATTCTCGGATCCGAAAGCAACAAATGGGTCGGGTCAAACCAGAATCGTTATATAACACAATCCCCAGATTTTTTGTGAAACCTCCCTTTTTGGGATTTTTTTTAGGGTAAATGACAACTTAACTAATGTAGCTTCAAAAAGTCCCTAAGAAAGAGGCACGTGACTTAGCAAGGACACAATATAATTTTTCTTTCTTTCTTGGACAACACTACCCTTCTATATATATATATATAACACATATTTGAAAATCTGATTAATATATACACTGATCTCATATATTTAAAAATCTAATCAATGAAGACAATCTGAAATCAATGAAGACAATCTCAAAATTTGAAGACTTCGCTGCTGACGATCTCGCCGTCTGTCAATAATGGACGATTCGTCGCTGATGATCTCACCAAATTTGCATCGATCACGTGTTCTCCGAAAATCTCAAAATCTATATCAACGAGAGCTTATATTTCAAATATGTATAGATCTATATCAAATTTTGAGAGTTTCATCAAGAATGAGAGTGTTGATTGAGTTTTAGAGATTTTGCTTCGATCACGTATTTGATTATTGTTCGAGTTTGATCAGGTATGTTGATTAGTTTTTTTTTTTATATTGTGTATGATCTTACTCTGGTATTATGTGCTCTGTTTTTGTTTGATAGAAAAATAGTAAAATTTTATTCTGGTACTATATGCTCTATTTTTGTTAAGAGTAAAATTTTACTTTGGTTTTATGTGCTTTATTTTTGTTTGATAAAATGAGTAAAATTTTACTCTGATATTATGTGTTCTATTTTTTGTTTAGTAAAATTTTACTCTGGTACTATGTGCTTCTATGATTTTTTTTGGACTCGTATTGGCAGTAAAATTTTACTTTGATTGACGTTAAATTTTTATCTCAGATTTGAAAATGGTTCCACCTCTTATGTTGTTTTGCTAGTATGGTGATCGTACCATTGTGTTGAATGTTGTGTCAAACTGCATATTGAAGGATTTAATCGATTTCTATTGTTTATTAACGGTACTTTCCTAAATGGCAAATATAAGGGCATATTGTTATCAACTACAATGAAGGATAGGGATCAATGTAGATACTACTGTATTGTCAGTGTCTTACAAAGTAAAATTACACTTAATTTCAAAAAAACATATTACTTATTTTCAGAGTAAACTTTTACTTTTAATTATAGTAACATTTTATTGTTTTACTTTTTTGGCCTTTTATGTATTATACTTACTAATTATAAAATGTTCTCTCTTTTATATTTTTTTTCCTCTTGCAATTGGTATTGTCGATACAAAGACTACGAATAGTTGTGGATGATCTTGTCGTCCTCCATCCAATTTGTAAAAAGCTACCTGAAAGGCCAAGAAAGAATAGGATTCCATTTAGGGACAAGAACATAAGACGAGTATAGTGTGGTAAATGCAAGAAGTACAGTCATAACAGGACTTGTAACGAGACATTGTCATGAAAGACATTATTATTTTGTAATAAAAGTATGAAAACAATATAGTACTTTTGCAATAACAGTCCATTTTTAGTGTGTTGTTGAATGGTTGTCTATCCAATTCACTAAGTTGCTTTGTAATTCAATTTGACACTTTAATATATTTTTTTAATGTTCTTGATTAGTTTCACGTAAAAGAATTTGTATTGGAGCTTGTTCAGTAGAAGCAAAAGTTTTGAATAAAATTTACTTCAAAAAATAATAAAATGTTACTGTCATAAACAATATAGGTTTTAATATGAGTTTTACTATAAAACATATCCAACATGTACCAACATATGTGCCCTTTTTATTTTTAAACTTTAAAATGATATAACTTTTGATCTAGATATCGATTTTTAATAAAATTAGTATTTTTAGAGTCCTCTCATCAAGATCTATCAAGCAAGATCCAGGTTAATATGAAATTCCTTAAAAAAATAAAAACAAAATGTTGTCGATATTGACGTAGATAGTAAAATTTTACTGTCACTGTCAAAGTAAGGCAAAATCGCACTATCATTCAGAGTATAATTTTACTTTAAATCAAAGTGAATTTTATTATGATTCAAAGTAAAATTTTACTATCGTTAAGCAAATCAACAATCAAACTTTATTTTCGTTAACCAGAGTAAAATTTTACTATTACGAAAACAGAGTACATACTGGATAAAGGAGATATAGTAGAATTGTACTTTAGATCTATGAACAAACAAATAAAAAACTCTCAATTTTTCATTGTAATATATCAATTTATCATTTTTTAAACATATATGAGGTCATTTTATCTCAGATCTGATGTTATTGATCTCAAACATGAGTTCATAAGCATCAAATCTGAGATGGTGATGGTTGACCGTAAAAATGGGAGTCGCCGGCCAATAGTAAGGATGAGCGATGCCAACTGATGATGGAGATGGTGTAGGCGATGAACAACCGTCGACGGTGGAGTTGGTAGAGAGAGAGAGAGAGAGAGAGAGAGAGAGAGAGAAAAAGAGTTATAAAAGAAAGAGTGCTTCTCTAACTTATGATGGTTGATTTGAAGTAACAATTGGTAGAAGATGATGAAATTGTTCAATAACTTTGAAACATTCGACAATGCACTTGAAAATCTCTCATTATGCTTCAATTTTTGCTTCAATTGACAATTTTTGAAGGAGGGTTTTCGAATCAAGGATTTTTGAACTTTGACAATTTTCAAATGAAGAAAAAGAACAAAAGATACAAACAGCTCAACTGCTTATTATTGCCCATATTCTTATCTTTTCATCTTATTTTTTAATTCTAAGGGGTTTTACAACATTAATTTATTCCATATTCTTTACACAAAAAAAGGACCAATGGGGGATGGGGGGGTTCTCACCAATAAACCTATAAACTACTACATAGTACCCTTCACTATTTTTTTCTTTTTTAATAAATGCGAAAGGATCTCATGTAATAGAGTAAAATTCAATGTATGTAGGGAGTCAAGCATCGGCATTGAATTCTCCGCCATACGAGTGCTTCAATCACTGTGAGTTAAATATTGGCTTGGTTTGGGATATAGATTGGGCTTTTTTGTTTTTTGGCTATTTTAACTTAGGGTTAAAAAGTCTTGTTTGGATTGGGCTTTTCTTGACTTTGTGAGAGTAGAATTAAATGATTATGGTTTGGATATGACATTTTGTTTTATTGACTTTTTAACTTATTTTGTCTTTTTGTGACTATTTTAGTCTGGTAATCTCAAAATCTAACATGCCGAATGAGGGCATTATATAATAAGGTATAATTAATAAAATATTATATTTTTTTAGATCAGAATAAAATATTATATAAGAACGTATATTTCATCATAAAAATAATTTCAAATTTGTTATAGATGAGGATCTCAATTTAATCCACAACAGTAGCACACTTGGTAAAAGCTTGGGGGTTAAGACCTCAAGTCTCAAGTTTGAAACTGCTTGGGCCAATCTCCTACGTGTAACGCAGTTGGTTAGAAGGTTAAGTCTCAAGTTATTACCACAACACTTAGTGTAAATTCGATACTCCTCCGCTAGGCGAGTCCTAATTTAAGCAAAACTTGCCTTGGGGGGTCGGGGCAAATTCTCTGGTTATAGTCTCTTACTCGGAACGGACAACATGACACCTTGGTGATTTCTGCGATGGGCACTGCCTTGAACCTGCGGAAAAGTGGAAGGATTTTCTTGTAACGTAACCAAAAAAAAAAAAAATCTCAACTTCACGATGTCAAATAAACTTGAACTTGTTTCAATAATTTAAATTGTTCATCTTATACAACTAACTAAGAAAATTATCCATATAAAAAATCAAGTTAATCCAGTATTAATTATTATACTATTATATTATTTTTATTAATAGAGCTTACATGTTTTTAAAAATAGAGCATCGATATATTATAATATATATATATATATGATTTAATCATGTGATTATTTATGTCTAATCAATTTAATTTTTTGTATACATGTTCTTCTCAGCTTATCATATGAGATGAGATGAACGGTTCAAATCATTAATATAAGTAAAACTTAGTCCACAATGCGTTTCCTCACCCGTGAAGTTGAGATCTTCAATTTTAGCAAATCCAAACTCAAAAATATAAGAGTTGGATTTCTCTCAAGTTTAAATCTAAATTTAAAAGAACTTGAGGGACATATGGGGCCCATCAAAGGTCTTGTTTTGACAATCAAACCGTTTATTTTATAAGACTCTTCATGTATATTATCTATGAAAAAAATTATGTTGATCCAATAATCCTAATATTTTCATTTTATTATTTTTGTTTTCAAAAATGTGGATGGTCTATTTTCAAAATCAATAAAATGAATTATTATAATTATCAGATTGACCAAATTTTTTCATGAATAATATACGTGAAGGATCCTACAAAATAAATTCCAATCTTTGAAACGAAACTTGTAATAGACCTCATAAGCCAATCAAGTTCTCTAAAGTTTAAAGAAACTAATCTAAATGCTTGGTAACGCCCCAAAACAATAACAACTACCCAATTCATAGTATTTAATATAAATATAACACGTGAAATAGTAAACTTTCATTTATACTCCTTGATCATGCAAAAGATGATATATGCGCGTATAAACTCATAAATTCTAAATCACGAATCTATAGCATATGACATGTGTGCAAGAATTGAAATAAAAAGAGAATCAAGTAATTTTGTGCCCTAATGGCTACATCTTTCCAAGTCAATGCTTAAGTACAACAAAATGAGTTCAACTCAATACAGTTAAAACCCAAGACTTGTACAAAAATTAATTGCATAAAAAAATAAAAATAAAAAAAAGAAGCTCTTGGCTCCAAGTCCAGGTATGTCTTTGTTGGAGACATATCATCAGTACTTGAAAGTTGTTTTCCACATAGAATGAGCTAAAGCCTAGTAAAGATACTTTAACACAATGTATAAATCTTAACGAAGTCATAAGGTGAATGCACATGTAATGCCATTTGTCAAACATTTTACATTTCCATCTCAAAGCGATGCAATGTCAAGATTATATAACAATTCATGAAAATAACTTTTTATATCAAAAAATAAGGCAGTGGATAGAAAACATTAGGAATCTCTAGATATATATCTGCCAATAGGCTATACAAGCACTACCAAAGTCATTGTACCAGTACTAACCAAAAGGGTCGGCACCTAACCGCACGGATTTCTAGACTTTCACCAAGGAGACATAGGCCAACAATAGAAACCACAATCATACCTCCTAATCACATTCACCAAGGTATACACCTGTTTTTCTCAAAACAATATATTTTCAATGATTAAGTATGAGAAAATGCTCAATGCAAGATGTATAAGTAATTAGTTTAATTCACTTAATCCTCATGCAATTTTTACAACAATCAAAGTTATCTTCCACCAATGGCCCAAAACAAATATTTCTATTCAACAGATAATTTCTAAAAAAAAAATATAATGTCATCATTTTCAAAATGGAAGCGATATTACATACCCAACTCTATTTCATCTTCAACAGAAACGTTCATTTTATCATTTCAAAACCCAATATCCTTTCCCTTTTCTTTCATAAAACCAAATGTCAATGATTTTTGAACTAAACCTCGTTTACTTTCAAAATCATATTTAAGTAAAGAAATTCCAACATCGCAACATATCTCAACCATAACACATTCTTCTAACCTTTCTCAAGCACCCATTTGAAAACCCCCTTTTTTACCTTTCAAAATCAACCCTAGGTTTAACCCAAAATGCCCAATCGCTAAACACTTCTAGGAGCAAATAACTAAGCTAAAAATTATACAAAAGGTTAAAAAAATCTCTACCTTAAAAGTAACAGAGGAAGAGAGCAAGAGTGAAACTTCAACGGAGCCAAAAATGATATCCTCTCCGATTAGATTGAAGCCATCGACGAACTCTACCTTTTTCTCCAAAGAGCAATGGTGAAGAAATCAATAGATGGTAGAGTATTTGAGGTTTTAATCAAGAACTAGAGAGAGAAAATGGAGAGATTAGGGTTTGGAAGGCTTTAGAGATAAAGAAAGAGAGAGAGAGAAAGAGAGAGAGAGAGAGAGAGAATGAAAAAGTCATCTAAAAACCCTTTTTCCCGAAATGATATACGCGCAAACTGTTTAAGTAGCCAAAACACTGTTCGATCGTTAGAGACAATAAGTGACACCACTCGAGTGGCCAAAACACCACTCGAGCGCACAATGACCCCCTCCTAGAAGTTTTGCAGACAACAGAGACCGTTCAAGAGCAAAAAAGATCACTCGAGTGAAAATCACCCTACTCCTAGAAGTTTTGCAAACCTACAAAAATATTGGAAGATCTGAAAAACCGCTCAAGTAACCAAAATACCACTCGAGTGACCAAGCAGAAAATTGGACAATAAAACTTTTGAAAACTAACTCCCAAAATGTTTCAAACACGACCAACAACTCAACTTGACCACTAACAAGACAACAAATTATATGAATAACAGTTAAAAGTATTAAATCTTGGATCTAAGAGTATTAAATGGGTCGGGTCTAAACCAAAACCGTTATAATCTTCCTCCCTTAAGAAATTTTGTCCTAGAAATTTAAAACAAATCAATAGCCACCAGATTAATTCAAACCACATTAGTAACAACAATATAATAGAGTCCTCCAACACCCAATATTACAAATTGAGTCCTCAAAACATTTACAATGTTCACATATTACAACATGAATAAAATTTAAAATGCAAGTCTTACATATCAACAATAAGGTCCAGATACTTCACACGGACTTCCGCCTCACTCTTCCAAGTCGCCTCCTTAACCCCAAGGTGTCGCTACAACACCTTAACCAATGGGATAGTCTTTCCCCTCAAGACTTGATCCTGAGAACCTAACACCTGAACAGGTCTCTCTTTATACAAGGCATCCTCATTTACCTTTAACTCGGTCCAATCCAGCACGTGTGAAGGATCGGGCTCGTATTTTTAGAGCATACAGATATGAAATGAATCCCAGAAAGTTAGGACGGCAAGGCTAAATGATAAGCTGCCTCTCTAATCCGCTCTAGAATTCCAAAAGGCCTAATAAACCTAGGAGACAACTTCCTGCTCTTCCCAAATCTCGTTAAACCTCGCCTAGGCGTTATTTCCAAAAACACAGGACCCCCCATCTCAAAAAGATAAAGGCCTCCTTCTACGGTCGGCATAACTCTTCTGGCGACTCTGAACCGAAACCAACCTCTTACGAATAAGTGCAACTTTCTCCGTTGTTTCCTGGACTTAACTTCAAACCCAACATAGGTGCATCACCCGTCTCGCTCCAACACACAGGAGATCTACACGATCACCAATACAATGCCTCAAAAGGTGCCATACCAATACTCGCTTGAAAACTATTATTATAGACAAACTCCACCAAAGGTAACTGTCTCTTCCACAACCCCTTAAAATCGAGAACGCAAGCCTGAAGCATGTCCTTTAAAATCTGAATGGTACGTTTGTATTGCCCATCAGTCTAAGGATGATAGACGATACTAAAGGTCAAATTGGTGCCCAAGGCACCTTGTAGGCTCTGCCACAACCGAGCCGTAAAATGTAGATCACTATCCGAAACAATAGCCACTGGAACCCTATGAAGTCGCATTATATCTCTAACGTACAGATCAGCAAGGTAGTTTATTGAATCACTCGTGCGCATAGGTATGAAGTGTACAGATTTGGTTAACCGACCAACAACTATCCATACGACATCATTACCCCGTTGAGTCCTTTGAGACCTATAACAAAATCCATTGTGACATGCTCTCACTTTCGTTCGGCTATAAGTAAGGATTGCAACACACCCGCTTGTCGCTGATGCTCAGCCTTCACTTGAGGGCAAGTAAGGCACCTCGAAACAAACAAGGCTACATCTCTCTTCATCTCCCTCCACCAAAACTGCTTACTAAGGTTGTGATACATCTTTGTGCCTCCCGGTTGCACCACAAGGTGTGAATAATGGAACTCTCGAAGTACCTCCTCTCTACAAGATTCTGGTACATAAAGTCAGGCTAGATATCTCACACTAAAGTCAAAATAAACATTCAAGCCCTTCTCTACCTTCTCACTAGATATCTTTCCCTGGATACACTTCACTTCAGGATTACATTGTTGTGCCTCTATGACCTGGCTAATTAAGGTAGGTTGTGCAATTATGGTAAATAAGGTGGCCAACTCAACAGATTCGCTCACGCGCAAGTCAAACTTGCCAATAATGCCCCAAATTTCCCACTCCCGGATAGCAATATTAGCTATACTACTTAAGGACTTCCTACTCAAAGCATTAGCTATTACGTTTGCCTTCCCCGGATGATAGTACAACTCAAAATCATAATCTTTCCTAAACTCCATCCACCTCATCTGCCTCAAATTTAAGTCTTTTTGTGAAAACAAATACTTCAAACTCTTGTGATCAGGAAACACCTCGAATCTCTCCCCGTAAAGGTAATGCCTTTAGATTTTCAAGGCAAAAATCACTGCCGCTAACTCTAGGTCGTGAGTAGGATAGTTTCTCTCATGTGTTTCAACTGTCGTAAACCATACGCTACCATTTTCCCCTCTTGCATCAATACATAGCTCAAACTTTCCTAAAACGCACCACAATAAACTGAATTACCCAAGCCTCTCTCCAATATAATCAAAACTGGAGCAGTGGTGAGTCTAACCTTAAACTCTTGAAATGATTTTTTGCAAGTCATAATCTACACGAATTTGATTCCTTTCCTTGTCAATCTTATCAATGGTGATGCCAATCCGTATAAATTCTTCACAAAATATCGATAATATCCGACTAAGTCTATGAAACTCCTGATCTCAAATACATTTTTAGGTTGTTCCCAATCTTGCATTACATCTATCTTGGATGAATCTACAGTCACCCATTCACTAGACACAACATGGCCTGTGAGCTTAATTTCACTAAGCCAAAACTCACTCTTCCAAAACTTAGCGTATTACCGATGTACTCTAAGTAACTCAAGTATAACTCGCAAGTGTTCTTTGTGTTCCTCCTTAGATGGTGAGTAGACTAAGATGTCGTCGTCAAAGACAACCACTAATCGATCTAAGAACTCACAAAAGACTCGATTCATCAAGTCCATAAACAAAGCTGGCGCATTAGTCGACCCAAAAGGCATTACTAAGAACTCGTAGTGGCCATATCGTGTACGGAATACCGTTTTCTGAATATCCTCTTCCCTCACCCGCAACTAGTGATAACCTAATCTCAAATCAATCTTAGAGAAATAACGAGACCCTTTCAACTAGTCAAACAGGTCATTTATTCGTGGCAATGGGTACTTATTCTTGACAGTTACCTGATTTAATTTACAGTAATCAATGCACAAACGAAACGTACCATCTTTTCTTTTAGCAAAGAGAGTCGGTGCTCTCTACAGTGAAGTTTTAGGCGAATAAAGCCCTTATCTAACAAATTTTGAAATTGCACCTTCAACTCACATAACTTAGCTAATGCAAAACTATATGATGCCATGGAAATCAGAGTTGTACCTAAGTCAATTGAGAACTCAATCTCTCTCTGTGGACGTAACTCTGTGAGATCCTCCAGAAAAACATCCGGATATTCTCAAACTGCTCTCGATAATTCACCCCAGATCATATTACCCTCATCAGCTACCATGATGGCAAAAAGAAAACTCAACGCTCCTCAACCCTTAAGGTCATACAACGAAGAGATAAGACTAACACCTCAATCTTACATGAAGTAAAAACATTTCACTAATGGCATACATACCGATACCCTCCTCCGATAGCAATTTATCACAGCCTGGTAATAAGTCAACCAATTTATACAGAGAATTACATCAAAGGCATGCATATCAAGGACAATAAAATCAAAAGAGAGTCGACGATCGTCAACCTCAATCTCACAAGATCGGCATACTCGACCCAATGCCACTCTACCACCAAGAGGTGTCTCAACCAAAGAGAAGACTCTAATAAATCAAACTCCAAACCCAAAGAGGAAGCAAAAGAAGATGATATGAATGAATGTGATGCACCAATATTAATCAACTCGTTGGCAATAGAGTTAAACAACAAAAACTACCTCTCACTACGGATGGTGCGGGCAACTGATCCGATGTTGTAATAGCATACACACGTCTTTAAGGCCTCTGCTCTACCTGCTCACCCCTCAAAGCATAGGCCTAAAACACAAATTGAGCCGAAGTGGCTCCCTGATTGGTTGCCGAGGCTTGTGCTGAATGTGTTGGCTGATGGCTCTGTGTCTGCCTCGAACTAGGTGTGCCACTAAACTGTGGGGAAAAACCTTTTCTAATGCCCCGACTATCCACACTAATAATAGGTAGGCGACTGATCTCTTCCCAAACTTTGGTTCTAAGGGCGAACCAAAGACTGTGCAGACTATTGCCCTCCTCCT
The DNA here is from genome assembly GCF_004153795.1 of Camellia sinensis. Lineage (NCBI taxonomy): Eukaryota > Viridiplantae > Streptophyta > Magnoliopsida > Ericales > Theaceae > Camellia > Camellia sinensis. The sequence continues at coordinate 1,296,783 of NW_021025540.1, read as the reverse complement.
CTCTACGGGTAAACTGAAGACTTGTGGCTCAACTGACCATATTTGAAGCAAGTAAACCCACCGTGGTTACCACTCCCTGAACCCGAACTCAATATCGGAAAGATGGATCTAGACTGTGTGGCCTGGGACTACTATGGGGTAGAACCCCTTTACCGTTTGTTATCCCTTGCATCCCCACGAACATCTTGGGATCTCTGCCTAGAGCCCCTCATCCACTCCTCCTTAGTTTGGATCTCGGTCTCTAAGTGGACCACCGACTCCATAAGACGACCATAATCCTGAATCATTGACCCAACCACCTTCAAAAAGAGCCCGATCCTCAACCTTTTCTCGACCTCAATGCAACAACATTTTTCCGTTGCTGCAAGTTCCAGTGTAAATCTCGATGTCGCCTCAAACTCGGCTACCAGCATGTTTAGCTACTTAAGCTTCAGAAACTGCTCCCTTAACTTATCTTTTGATGTGGGTGGCAAAAACTTATTCTAGAAGGCATAGACAAAAGCATCCAAAGTTACCCAAATACACTCTCACACATACTTCCACCACTAACCTCATCTCCCTTCAGCTACAAAGATGCCAAGGTCACTCTCAAACTGTTGCCCTCAATGCCATGCATCTCGAACGTCTTCATTATTTGCTCAAGCCACTCGTCAGCCTTCAATGGCCCTTTAGGATCCCGAATAAACTCATCCGGATTCAACTAGAAGAACTCCCTTTTCACAAAGGACAGCCCTCTCAACTCTGAGAATGTCCATGGATTCCCATAATGCTCTGGCCATTTTTGTGAACTAAAGTGCGAATGGCTTGTTGACCAGTTGGCTCGGCCACATTAGCTAGGCCAACTCCATTCTCTTGCATCGGAATATCATCCGGGTGCAGTACCTCCTACCGCCTAGGCCTGCCACACCTATCACTTCCATGTCTACTACCAGACATCCTAATAACAGTAACACAATAGATTAGCACATTTACAAATGTGTCGAAGCTAATTCCCTCACGTTTTTAATGCAATAGACAACAATTAACTCATTCCACATAAGAACTAAATCACATAATCACAAATGAAATTCCTTTCTAGAAAATGACCGTCCTGCGACGTTGCTAGATTTCTAGTTAGAAATAGTAGCGATCAAGTTCACTTCTAACAGAACTTCTACAAACTCATAAATCTAATCAATATCTTAGAAATCAAATCTCATACCTATCTAGTCACATAAACACATTATCACATAGCATACCAGGTCTAATTCTAATATCATCTAGTGAGATAACCCCATTGTGGTAAAAATCCTATCCCAGGATCCCAAAGTATTCAAACCCGATAGCTCTAATACCAAGTTGTAATACCCCAAAATAATAACAACAACCCAAGTCATAGTATTTAATATAAATATAACATGTGAAATAGTAAACTTTCATTTATACTCCTTGATCATACAAAAGATGACATATGCGCGTATAAATTCCTAAATCTTGAATCTTTAGCATGTGACATGTGCACAAGAATTGAAATAAAAAGATAATCAAGTAATTTTATGCCCTAATGGCTATATCTTTCCAAGTCAATACTTGGGTACCACAAAATGAGTTCAACTCAATAGAGTTAAAACCCAAGTCTTATAAAAAAATTAATTACATAAAAAGAAAAATAAAAATAAAAAAAAGAAACTCTTGGCTCCAAATTCTCCCAAGCTATGTCCTTGCTGGAAGCATATCATCAGCACTTGAAAGTTGTTTTCCACATAGGATAAGCTAAAGCACAGTAAAGATATTTAAACATGATGTATAAATCTTAACGAAGTTATAAAGTGAATGCACATGCAATGCTATTTGTCAAACATTTTACATTTCCATCTCAAAATGATGCAATGTCAAGATTATATAACAATTTATGAAAATAACCTTTTATATAAGAAAATATGGCAGTGGATACCAAACATTTGGAACCTCTAGATACGTGTCTGCTAGTAGGCTATACAAGTACCACCAAAGCCATTGTACCAATACTAATCAAAAGGATCAACACCTAACCACACGGGTTTCTAGACTTTCACCAATGGCACACAGGCCAACAATATCAATTATAACCACAACCCCTAACTAGATTCACCAAGGTATACACCCATTTTTTTCAAAACAATACATTTTCAATGATTAAGTATGAGATAATGCTCAATGCAAGAAGGATGAGTAATTAGTTTCAATTCACCTAATTCTCATGCAATTTCTACAACAATCAAAGTTATCCTCCACCGATAGTCCGAAACGAATATTTCTATTCAACAGATAATTCCTAACAAAAGATATAATCTCATCATTTTCAAAATGAGAGCAATATTACACAGCCAACTCCACCTCATCATCAATAGAAACGTGCATTTCAACCTTTCAAAACCTAACATCCTTTCATTTTTCTTTCATCAAACTAAATGTCAATCACTCTATTTGTTTTCAGTTTTCAAAATTCATTTTTCAAAAAATTTTACTTTTTCGTTTTCTGTATTTTTTATTTTCACTGAATTGTTTTAATATTTTAAGCAATGTTTTTAATTTTTAGACACACCTAACATAAATACACTTAGAAAGTATAATATTTGTGGAAAAAAAAACTTTAAAAAATTCACTAAATACCAAAAGTACAAAAAAAAAATACAAAAATTTTATATATTTTTCATATTTTTGTGTATTTATTATTTTTTTCAAATATTTTTCCACTAATGATTTACTATTTAGATACATCTAAGTAAGGCACATCTAAAAAAAAATTAAAAAAAAATATTCACTAAAAACAAAAACAAAAAACTCAATTTTCAGAAAATTGAAACCAAACACACTGAATGATTTTTGAACAAAACCTCTATTACCTTCAAAATCATGTTTAAGTAAAGAAATTCCAACATCTCAACATATCTCAATCATAACACATTCCCAACCTTTCTCAAGCATCCTTTTGAAAACCCTCTTTTACCTTTCAAAATCAACACTTGGCTTAACCTAAAATCTCCAATCACCAAACACTTTCTATGAGCAAATAACTAAGCTAAAAATTATACAGGAGGTTGAAAAAAATCCTACCATAAGAGTAGAAAAGGAAGAGAGCAAGAGTGAAACTTTGACGAAGCAAAAAATGATATCCTCTCCAATTAAATTGAAGCCCTCGATAAGCTCTACTTTTTTTCTCCACAGAGCAATGGTGGAGAAATCGATGGATGGTGGAGTGTTTGACATTTTAAGCAAGAACTAGAAAGAGAAAGTGGAGAGATTAGGGTTTGGAAGGCTTTAGCAAGGGAGAGAGAGAGAGAGAGAGAGAGAGAGAGAGAGAGAGAGAGAATGAAAAAGTGATCTAAAGACCTCTTTTCTCGAACTGATATACGTGCAGACTACTCAAACGACCAAAACACCGCTCGAGCATCAGAGACAATAAGTGACACCGCTCAAGTGAATAAAACACTACTCGAGCACACAATGACCCCCTGCCAGAAGGTTTGCAGATAGCAGAAACTGCTCGAGTACAAGAAAGACCGCTCGAGCGAAGATCACCAGGTATTTCCTACATTTGATTTGATTTTCAAAGAGAAAGGGATTTTGTCTTGAAATATGAATGTTTGAGATTGTATAGAAAAAATGGAATTAATGTTGAGAATTATGAGATTGAAGTAATATTGATGTCAGTGGCAGAGTTGGATATGTACTATCACTCACATCTTGAGAATTTGGAAAAGTGTATCTTTAATGAAATTTATTTATCTGTTTAGAGATATCTATTTTGGACTATCGGTGGAGGATAGTTATGAGTGTTGTAGAAATTGCATGAGAATTAGGTGAACTAAAACTAATTTCTCTTCCTTGTGCATTGAACATTGTTACTCATTTAATATATTGAAAATGTATGTGTTTTTGAGAAAAATGGGTGAACATTGGAAAGAGGTGTGTATCACCAAATCAAGTTGGCCTATGTGTCTAGGGTGAAAGTCCCAAAAAACGTGCGTATACATGGGTGCCAGTTCCCGTGGACAAAATATCCGTAAAATGGCCATAATGGTGCGTATATAGACTACATTAAAAAACTTTAAAAAATTCACTAAATACCAAAAATACAAAAAAAAATACAAAAATTTTGTATATTTTTCATATTTTTGTGTATTTATTATTTTTTTCAAATATTTTTCCACTAATGATTTACTATTTAGATACATCTAAGTAAGGCACATCTAAAAAAAAATTAAAAAAAAATATTCACTAAAAACAAAAACAAAAAACTCAATTTTCAGAAAATTGAAACCAAACACACTGAATGATTTTTGAACAAAACCTCTATTACCTTCAAAATCATGTTTAAGTAAAGAAATTCCAACATCTCAACATATCTCAATCATAACACATTCCCAACCTTTCTCAAGCATCCTTTTGAAAACCCTCTTTTACCTTTCAAAATCAACACTTGGTTTAACCTAAAATCTCCAATCACCAAACACTTTCTATGAGCAAATAACTAAGCTAAAAATTATACAGGAGGTTGAAAAAAATCCCTACCATAAGAGTAGAAAAGGAAGAGAGCAAGAGTGAAACTTTGACGAAGCAAAAAACGATATCCTCTCCAATTAAATTGAAGCCCTCGATGAGCTCTACTTTTTTTCTACACAGAGCAATGGTGGAGAAATCGATGGATGGTGGAGTATTTGACGTTTTAAGCAAGAACTAGAAAGAGAAAGTGAAGAGATTAGGGTTTGGAAGGTTTTAGAAAGGGAGAGAGAGAGAGAGAGAGAGAGAGAATGAAAAAGTGATCTAAAGACCTCTTTTCTCGAACTGATATATGTGCAGACCGCTCAAACGACCAAAACACCGCTCGAGCATCAGAGACAATACGTGACACCGCTCAAGTGAATAAAACACTGCTTAAGCACACAATGACCCCCTACCAGAAGTTTTGTAGATAGCAGAAACTGCTCGAGTACAAGAAAGACCGCTCGAGCGAAGATCACCTTACTCTCAGAAATTTTGCGAACTTGCAAAAATATTGAGAAATCTCAAAGACAGCTCAAGCGACCAAAATACCACTAGAGCAAACAAACAGAAAACTGGACAGCAAAATTTTTGAAAACTAACTCCCAACCTATTTCAAACATGACCAATAACTCAACTCAACCACTAACAAGACAACAAATGATATGAATAACAGTTAAAAGCACTAAATCTCGAATCTAAGAGTATTAAATGGGTCGGGTCTAAACCAGAACCGTCATAGTTTGGTTCCTATTTTCAAGATTCAATTTTCAAAAAATTAAATTTTTTTGTTTTTTGTATTTTTTTTGTTTTCATTGAATTTTTTTAATATTCTAAGCAATTTTTTAAATTTTTAGATACACTTAAAAAGTATAATCTTTGTGAAAACAAATCTTTAGAAATCTATTTAAATACAAAAAAAAAATTAAAATACGAGAATTTAGTACATTTTTCGTATTTTAGTGTATTTATTGATTTTTTACAAATATTTTACTTTTTAGATACATCTAAGTAAGGTGCATCTAAAAATATTAAAAAAATAAAATTGCTTAAAATTTTAAAAATATTCACTTAAAACAAAAAAAAATACGAAAAATAAAAAACTCAATTTCTAGAAAATTGAATCTAGAAAATTGAAACCAACACACAAATAAAGATTTGGAGTCGCTGTTGTGCGAGCCGTACAATAGTGACTGTTAGAATTATTTCGAGTTTTATTTTTATAATATGAACGGTTCAATTTTTAAAGAATATTGAGTAGAACATTTTTGTGAAAAATCAAATTGATCGGATATCAATAATTCCTTCATCAACTCATATTTGTATTCAGTTTAATTCTTACATATTTATTTGTTTTATATACAAATGTGTTTTGATGAACCGATCGACTTAATATTTTATAGTTATGTTCTACCTAATATTTTTTTTAAAATAAATGATTCAAATCATCAAAATAAAACCCGAAGTAAGTCTCATAAACCGCACAACAATCACTACTATGTAAACCACATAACAATGACCCCAAGTCCAAAATATAATTATTTATCCAACTCAACCCACACATGTGTATAGCAAAATACATCACATTTACTTCTTGTTTTATCAAAAACAAAATATTCTCTACAAAACTGATCAAAGATTGGATCAATTTGGTATAGCGGTATCACAAGATCTCAAAAAGAGATAAACCTCTATAGAAAGAATGATCTAAGCCTCCATAGAAGAGAAGACAAAGTCCCCACAAGGAAGGGAAACAAACCTCCACATAAGAAGGATTATTACATCAACAAACTAAAAATTAAGAAAACCAAATAAAAAAAAATCATATCCAAGTCACCACCGAACTCATCCAAAACTCCATTGGATGAATTTGGAATCTGTAGACCTTCGCTAGTCAAGATAGAACATTGAGCTTGAAGTGTTCGTCTAACGTGAAACAAATGCCTTATCCAAAGTTAGTCTTTGGGCTGTGAAAAGATTTGAAGCCAACAATTAAAGTTTTGAGCTTGAGGATGGAATATGTAAGGCAGTGATGGTTGGACTAGTGCGGCAAATATCAGATCTATTTAAGAACCAAATTTGGAGAAAAATTAAAAGGATAAGAGAGAAAGAGGATAGAGAGAGATCGAAGAGATATGAGAACAACCACCACCTTCCCTTTTCCTTGCAGAAAAATCTAAAAGAAAAAGAAAAGAATTTAGGGTTTAGGAAAAGACACCAAAAAAACTATATCATATTACATGTCAAACAATGATGTGATTTTTTTTGGAGTTATTACTTGATAAAAGTGTTAGTGAGAAAAAAAAAAACGAAATTCATGAGAAAGTTTATAAATTAAATTATTAATATTTATAAATTTTGTCATTAATTTATAATTATTTTTTGAGTTAATTACCTAAAAATCTTATTTACAAATGTTATGGTAGCTCAGGTCCTATCTAAAAAATTTTGAACAAATAAGTTCTATTTAGTAAAACTGAAAATACTATCAGTTTTTCTCAATTTTTAAAACTATGAACATTATCAATTTTGCATAGTAATGTTCCAGATAATTGCTTCACTAACTGACGAAAAAACAGAGTATGAGTTTAAACGTTTTTGCCTTTCTACTTATTGGTTTGATTCAACTATCCAATAAAATAGAGAACATTACCAGTTTTTTACAATTTTAAAATTGAAAACATTATCAATTTTTTCATTTTAAAATTTCTTTTTTTCCTGTGATGTCCCAAGTCTTGGACTTGACCAGCATTGCGTAGTAAGATAGTTTGTTTTACTTTCGACCCTTTGATTATCATATTGGGTTTTTGAGATTTCTTTTCTTCTCTTACTTAACCACTCTTAACATTTCTGGGTTAAAAATTTTAAGTTTTGGGTGTTGGAACTTGTTTTGGGGGGAAAATCAATTTCTGAGTTTTTTGGGAAAAACCGCTCGTGCAAATTTGGCAACTACTCAAGTGAAATCAGATAGAGATTTTCTGAGTTTTCTGGGCAAAACCGCTCAAGTGGATTTTGGTGAAAATGTTTGGGTCTTCTTTGGAGCAAACTGTCTATGGAGCATCAGAATCTGCTCCTACAGAATTTGAACTGCTCGTAAGGATTTTGACGTTTCTATCTCAAATTTTGAGCCCATTTTCTCAAAATTGATGCCAAAAAACATGTTTGAGACACTTTTTCACTCTTCTCTATATATATATATATCCATATTTTCTCTTTCTTCTCTCTACAAACACACCAAAATCCAAACTTCTCTCTAAGATTGAGCAAAAATCTCCAAGAAATTGAGAGGGCATTTTACAACAAATTGAAGAGGGCGACGAGGGCTAAGTCTACACCGATTACATCGAGTTTTCATCAACGCTGAGTTCTAAGGTTTTCATCTCCTTTCTCTTCCAAACTTGAGGTAAGGACATTCTTAGAGTTATATATATGATTTTTGCAAGTTTATCCTTGTTTGGGGTATTTCTTATATGTTTGAACTATGGTTTTGGGTTGATGAACCCTAGATGATTGTAAACGTGGATTTTCCCTATTTTTCCCAAAACATTTTGAGAATATGAGCTATGTTCTAATGTGTGGGTGTTGTTTTGGAAAAATCTTTTCAAAAATGGAACAAAACCCTAGTTTTTGGTGGAAACCCTAGAAATTTGGGGGTTTTGAGAAAGATGTTGAGATATTGTGAAATTTATACTTGATAAATTGTTATGTGAATAAGTGGTGGAGGAAATTTCTATAGTTGTATCAAATGAGAAAATTTCATGAGAAAATGAGAATTGTTGATTAGGGAAGCTTGAAAAATAGATTATTGTTGTTTGTCTTGGAAAACCCAAATTTTAAAAATGATGATTAATATGTAGAGAATGCATGAATGATGATATTGTTATATTATCTCTTGTAAAATGTATTATGATGTTACATTGATAAGAGATGTGAGAATTTGATCACAATGGAGAATTGTGTAGTGGAATTGAAAATGGAACTATATTAATGCCTTGTACATTTTGCATTGCCATTTCATTTTATCATTGTTGCAATTAATTTTGAATCTTGCATTGAAAATTATTGCTTTGAGAAAGGAATTTTTTTGTAAAACAAGATCATTTTGATTTATTTTGGAGTAAATACGTTGGTAAGTCTGCATAAGGGGTGTGGTTGGCATTGGTTAAGTTGGCCTACGTGTCCATGGTGAATGACCGAAACATGCATAAAGGAGGTACCACGTGCCTTCTGGTTAGCAACCGGTAAAGTGGTGATTGGTAGTACTTAATATGCCTACTTGCAGACACCAACTTGGGGATTACCTGTGTTGTATCTACCACCCCTTGAACTACATTGAAGTTATTGAATTTTTGTGTTTTCAAATTGCCTTGAACACAAGATTTTCAAAAGATAGAGATATATATTTTGAACATGACATAGCATATGTATTCATCTTAGGGAACAATATAAAAATGTATATACTTTGTTAAGATCTTCCTACTAGGCTTTGTGTTCACTCTATGGGATTTTGTGCAAGAAATAATGTGGTGATCCCACCGAGTTAAAGGTGTGGAATGTATTTTGAGAGCACAAGGCTCATTTCTTTTGTTGTAATTATTTTTGACAAGCCAAGGGCTTTACATGTATAGGTTCGAAAAATCATTTTTGTGTAACTGGGCTTAAGCCTTGGAATTTGTAACCCTTGAGGGCATTGAAATGTACTTGATTTATTGCGCCACATGCTATAGATTCATATTCTAGGAATGTTGAATGTATAATCGCATGTAGAGTATTTTTGTAAATCTCTAGAGTTTAATGAATACAAATGTAAGAGATCTGTGATGATGTTAATGATAAGGCTTTATATTCCGTATACTTTAAGCAATGGAAGCTATTAATTTGGAAAATAAGATTATGTTGTTGGAAGATAAGGAGCCTATTTGTGTTAATTTCTTTGGGATGTTACAACTTGGTATCAGAGCTATCGGGTTTGAATACTTGAGGCTCGTAAGAAGTGGTCGTTTTCCACAATAGGTTCATTTCGCTTAACTAAGAGATGTTCCATGCTTTAGGTGTTATGTGACAACATGTTTTTATGACTAGATAGGTATAGGATTGAACTTTTGGGATGTTGTTTGCGCTTACTAAATTCCTTGAAGCCTTAATAGAAGGGCACCAGATCAATGCTCATTCTAATAAGAATCTTAGGCACTTCGTGGGACAAATTTCATCGTAAATGAGTAATTCGTATGTGTTTATGTGATTAAGTGCTTATATGGAGTGAAACTAAGTGTTTTCATGAAATAAGAATGTATAAAATTGCTGTGATGGGACATGTGAGATAAGTTACGAGCACATATGCGATTGTGTGCTAAATTGTTTACTCTTATCCTTAATTAGGATGTCAGGAAGAGGTCAGGCATGTGGTAGTAAAGACGGGAGACGTGGTAAGCCTCGCCGAGGTGTTCATGAAGTACTGGTCCATGAGGTTCTAGTATAAGAAGAAGGGTTGCCTAATGTGGTCAAGCAAATGGAGCGAGCGAGAGTCCTAGAGCAAGCTGGTCAAGCCGCAATGGGTGCCTTAACCCGTGAGACGGCGAGCACTTTGAGAGAGTTGATGAGCATCTAAAGGGCAGAGAACCAAGCCTAAGAGAACGCCGTGGAGACAAATGCGGGCTTTCTTACTTGAGAGTTTTTGCGGCCCAAGCCAGATGAGTTTCATGGTGGCCCAAAGGCCAAGAAAGCAGACGAGTGGCTGGAGCAATCAGTGAAGACATTTAAGATGCTTCACATTGATGATAGTGAAATAAGGGTGACTCTAGCAAGTTACTACCTCAAAGAGGATGCAGGCTAATGGTGGAAGTACGCCAAAGATAGAGTGGGACCGACATGGAAATCTTTTGTCATTGCTTTTCAAGAGAAATACCTACCTCCCATAACTAGGGAGAGACTGAGTGGAGAATTTCAAAACCTCAAGCAACTAAACCTATTTGTGGCCAAGTTTGAAGCAGCCTTCACTAGTTTGTCTCGGTTTGCACCAGAGTTGGTGGCAAAGGAGGAACGTCGTTGCATAGAATTCGAGAAGAGATTGAGGACCAAAATCTTATTCAAGGTTGTCGGAAACATGATCTGGAACTATGACCGTCTTGTGGAAGCGGCAGCACATATAGAGATTACAATGCAGGCCAAGAAGAAGAGACTTTGGGGTTCGAGGTCTAGGGGTCAAAAGTCTCAAGGGTACTTTAGACCTAGCAAGAAGCATAGGGGCTTTGCTTCATCCCAGCCCCAATCATAGCAGACTAGATCTACATTCTTATTGTCAAGTGCTGGCCTGGGAAGGAATGCTCAGGGAAGCTTTACTTGTTTCAAGTATGGCTAACTAGGTCACAAGGCTAGTGTCTGCCTATAAAAGAGAGGAGGGCAGCAGATGTTACCACCACCACCACCTAACCAATCTCAAAGTTAGTCCTAGAGTAAGGGACAAGGGCCTACATGCTTTCAGTGTGGTCAGTCAGGGCATTTGAAGAGAGCTTGCCAGCAGTTGGGAGGGGCATTTGGCGCATCAAGGTCAAGGCAGACTTAGAGCCATCAGTAGGCTCATTCAGTCCAGACCTCACGAGCTAATTAGAGAGCCACCTCGGCTCAATCAATGTAGTAGGCCGATGCTCCAAGAGATGAGCAAGTTGATTAGAGGCCACAAAGGCGTGTGTATACTAGTACAGTGCCGGAGCAGTTACCAGGATCCTCTGTTGTGAGAGATAATTTTGTTGTGTTCAATTCCTTGGCTAGTGTATTGATTGATATAGGTGGTGCATCGCATTCATTTATATCTTCTACTTTTGCTTCTACATTGGGGTTAGAGATTAATCAGTTAGAGTCTTCTGTGTGGGTTAAGTCACTAGTTGGGGGTAGAGTGGCATTAGGCCGAGTGTACCGCTCTTGCATGATTGAGGTCACAGATCACCGACTCTCTTTTGACTTCATCATCTTAGACATGCACACTTTTGACATTATTTTGGGTATGGATTGGTTGACACACTTCCGGGCTACTGTAGATTGTCAGCGTCACTAAGTGTCCGTATGCACACCTACTGGGGATTGTTTCTATTTTCTATGTGATCAAGGTGATAGATTGTTTCCACCATTGTTTGACTTTAAGTGTTAAAGAGGGCTTAGTTTCCTCTTTGCCTTAGCCAATAATGGTAGCGTGGTTCGGAGTGATTTACCAAAGGGTAGTCTATAAATACCCTGATATTTTCCTTGAAGATTTTACCGGGATACCTCCTCAACGGGAGATAGAATTCTTCATTGACTTAGTGCTTAGCACGACGCCAATTTCCATGGCGCCATATAGATTTGCACCCACTGAGTTACATGAGTTAAAGATCCAACTCCAAGTAATTTTAGACAAGGGTTTCATTCGTCCTAGTACATCACCTTATAGAGCACCGACTCTCTTTGCAAAGAAGAAGGATAAGTCATTGGAGTTATGTATTGATTACTGCAAATTGAATCTTGTTAACATTAAGAACAAATATCCTCTACCAAGAATAGATGACTTATTTGACCAACTTAGAGGGTCTCATTGCTTTTCGAAGATAGACTTGTGATCGGGGTACCATCAATTGAGAGTTGAGGAGAATATCCAAAAAAATGGCTTTTCGCATACAATATTGCCACTATGAGTTCCTAGTAATGCCTTTCGGTTTAACCAATGCTCTTGCTTCCTTTGTGGACTTGATAAATCGAGTCTTCCGTGAATTTTTAGACCATTTCATGGTCGTCTTTGTGGACAATATCTTGATTTATTCGACCTCCGAGAAGGAACACGAGGAACATTTGTGAATAGTGCTTGACTTTCTTAGGGTGCACCAATTGTATGCTAAATTTGAGAAATGTGAGTTTTAGCTGATTGAATTGAAATTTTTTGGGCATATTGTGTCAGGAGACGGAGTAACTGTAGATTCTTCTAAGATAGATGTCATGCAAGATTGGGAACAACCAAAGAATACTTTTGAGATCCGGAGTTTCCTAGGGTTAGCCGGGTATTATCGTCGTTTTGTAACAGACTTCTCTAGACTAGTCACACCTTTGACCAGGTTGACAAGGAAGGGTGTCAAATTTGTATGGAACAAGACATGTGAGAAGTCATTCCAAGAACTTAAGACTAGGTTGACCACCGCACCGGTTTTGATAATTTTGAAAAGGAGCTTGGGTTATACCGTTTATTGTGATGCGTCCCGGAATAGTCTTGGTTGTGTATTGATGCAAGAAGGGAAGGTTGTGGTCTATGGTTCACAACAATTGAAAACTCATGAGAAGAACTACCCCACCCATCATTTAAAGTTAGCGACAGTAATATTTGCTTTGAAGAGTTGGAGGCATTATTTGTATGGCGAGAAGTTTGATGTTTTCTGATCATAAGAGTCTAAAATACTTGTTTTCCCCAGAAGACTTGAATTTATGCCAACATAGATGGATGGAATTTATTAAGGATTATCACTTTGAGTTGCATTATCATCCGGGGAAGGCCAATGTTCTGGCCAATGCCTTGAGTCTAAAATATGTGAGTAGTGTAGCAAGTGTGGCCATTCGGGAATGGAATATGCTAGGTGATATCGGCGAGTTTGATTTGCATCTGGGCGAGTCTAGCGAGGGTGCTACCTTATTCACTTTAATTTCTCAATCTACCTAGGTTAGTAGAGTGATAGAGACGTAACACGATGATCGTGAAATGGAGACAATCTGTGACAGGATCTCCAACGATAAGGAAGAGAAGGGTTTGAACATCCACTCGGATTTGAGTATAAGGTATCTACACCGTTTGTTCATGTTGGAATCTTGTAGAGAAGAGGTACTCCGAGAATTTCATCACTCATGCCTTGCGGTACATCCGAGAGGCACTAAAATGTATCATATCGTCAGTTCTGGTAAAGGGATATGAAACGAGTCATCGCCTTATTTGTTTCAAAATGCCATACTTGCCAACTAATGAAGGCCGAGCACCAAAAGGGTTTGCTATAACCCTTACCTATAACCGAGTATAAATGAGAGCATGTTACCATGGATTTTGTAGTTGGGTTTTCTAGAACACAATGGGGTAATGATGCCGTTTGGATGATTATTGATAGGTTGACTAAGTCTACGCACTTCATTCCGATGCGCACCAGCGACTTAGTTGATTATTTGGCAGAGTTGTACATTAGAGAGATAGTTAGACTTCATGGGGTCCTTGTGACCATTGTTTCAGATAAAGATCCTCGTTTCACCGTCCAATTGTGGCAAAGCCTTCAAGGGGCGTTGGGAACTAAGTTGACCCTTAGCACCACTTATCATTCTCAAACCGATGGCAGTCAGAGCGTACTATCCAGATTTTGAAGGACATGCTTAGGGCTTGTGTCCTTGATTTCAAGGGGTCTTGGGAGAGGCACATATCATCACCAGTTTGTTGGGCCGAAAAGAGTGATGCACTGATGTTGGACCCGGAGATTGTTCAAGAGACGACTGAGAAAGTTGCTCTCATTCAAAAAAGGTTAGCTACAGCTCAAAGCTGACAGAAGAGTTATACCGATAGAAGAAGGCGACATCTATCCTTTGAGATTGGTGACCAGGTGTTTCTTAAGATCTCACCAAGATGGGGTTTAATGAGATTTGGTAAGAGTGGGAAGTTGTCTCCAAGGTTATTAGACCTTTTAAGATTTTAGAACGGATTTGAGAAGTGGCATACCGTTTGGCCTTACCGCCATAGTTTTCTGGGGTTCACAACGTGTTCCATGTATCTATGCTTAAGAAGTACGAACTCAACCCTTCACATGTACTTGATTCGGTTGATTAGGAAGTAGATGAGGATGCCTCATACGAAAAATGACCGGTCCAAATTTTAGATGTCTTAGAACAAGTGTTGATGGGCAAGACTATACCATTAGTGAAGGTGTTGTAGAGATACCATGAGGTTGAGGAAGCAACTTGGGAATAGGATGTGGAAGTCCGCTCCAAGTGTTCAGATTTATTTGTGAACACTTAGTTTGTTCTAGATTGTAATTTTCTCTTGTGTTTGAGAATAAATCATTGAAATTGTAAACCATTTGTTGTTATGATGGTTGTTGTGGTGTTTTTTTTTTTTTTTTTTTGTGTAAAATTGTGCTCGGGTTTTTTTTTTGGCAGGAGGACTGTTGTGGAGTTGTCACAATTGTTTTTTTGAATTTATGCTTATGATTATCATATTAGTAGTTGTTGGATTGGGGCCTTGGCCCATGGAAAATTTTGATGATGATAGTGAAATGTTGTTGAGATTGAGATCTTCATGCTATAATTGATTTGTTGTTATTATGGATTCATTATTGTCATTAGTGTGGTTGTTACCACTTTAAGCCCTTCCGTTGTTGTATTGTTCTTGTTCCTTGGAAGTGGTTGGTGAGAGGTGTAACCAAATTTCGAGGGAAAAATTTCCTAAGAGGGGATATTATGATGTCCTGGGTCTTGGACTTTACCGGTATTGCGTAGTAAGATAGTTTGTTATACTTTCGACGCTTTGATTATCATATTGGGTTGTTAAGATTTCTTTTCTTCTCTTACTCAACTTCTCTTAACATTTCCAAATTAAAAATTTTGAGTTTTAGGCATTGGAACTTGTTTTGCGATGCAAAATCAATTTTTGGGTTTCTGGGCAAAACCACTCGTGCAGAATTGGCAACGACTCAAGCGAATTTTGGTGAAAATTTATAGGTCTTCTCTGGAGCAAAATGCCTGTGGAGCATCAGAATCTGCTCGTGCGGCTTCGGAATTCCGCTCGTGCAGAATTTGAATCGCTTATGCAGATTTCGGCACATCTGTTTCGAATTTTGATCCCTTGTCCTCAAAACTAATGCCAAAAACGTATTTGAGACCTTTTCTCTTCTCTCTCTATATATATATATCCATCTTTTCTCTTCTCTCTCTATATATATATATCCATCTTTTCTCTTCTCTCTCTATATATATATATCCATCTTTTCTCTTCCTTCTCTCTACAAACACACCCAAATCCAAACTTCTCTCTAAGATTTAGCAAAAATCTCCAAGAAATTGAGAGGGCATTTTACACCAAATCGAAAAGGGTGACGAGGGCTACGTTTACACTGATTGAATCGAGCTTTCATCAACGTTAAGTCCTAGGGGTTTCGTCTCCTTTCTCTTCCAAGCCTGAGGTAGGGATATTCTTAGAGTTATATATATGTTTTTTTGTAAGTTTACAGTTATTTGGGGTATTTCTTTCGTGTTTGGACTATGGTTTTGGGTTGATGAACCCTAGATGATTGTAAAAGTGGATTTTCCTTATTTTTCCCAAAACATTTTGAGAATATGAGCTATGTTTTAAAGTTTGGGTGTTATTTTGGAAAAATCTTTTCAAAAATGGAACAAAAACCTAGTTTTTGGTGGAAACCATAGAAATTTGGGGGTTTTGAGGAAGATATTGAGATATTGTCAAATTTTTTACTTGATAAATTGTTATGTGAATAAATGATGGAGGAAATTTCTATAGTTGTATCAAATGAGGAAATTTCATGAGAAAATGAGAATTGTTGATTAGGGAAGCTTGAGGAATAGCTTATTGTTGTTTGTCTTGAAAAAACCAAATTTTAAAAAAGATGATTAATATGTAGAGAATGCATGAATGATGATATTGTTATATTATCTCTTACAAAATGTATTATAATGTTACATTGATAAGAGATATGAGAATTTGATCACAATGGAGGATTATGTGGTGGAATTGAAAATGGAACTATATTAATGCATTGTAGATTTTGCATTACCATTACATTTTATCATTGTTACAATTGATTTTGAATCTTGTATTGGAAAATTATTACTTTTAGAAAGGAATTGTTTTGTGAAACAAGATCAGGTTGATTTGTTTTGGGGTAAATACGTTGGTAAGTTCGGATTGGGGGTGTAGTTGGTCTTGGTTAAGTTGGCCTGAGTGTCTATGGTGGAAGACCGAAAACATGCACGGAGAAGGTACCACGTGCCTTCCGGTTAGCAACTGGTAAAATGGTGATTGATAGTGCTTAATATGCTTACTTGCAGACACCAACCTAGGGAGTACCTGAGTTGTATTTACCACCCCTCGAATTATATTGAAGTTATTGAATTGCTGTGTTTTCAAATTGGATTGAGCACAAATTTTTCAAAAGACAGATATATATGTTTTGAACATGACATGGCATATGTATTCAACTCAGGAGACTATATAAAATGTATATACTTTGTTAAGATCTTCCTATTGGGCTTTGTGCTCACCTTATAGGATTTTGTACAGAAAAAGGATATGGTGATCCCGCCTAGTTAAAGGCGTGGAATGTATTTTGAGAGCACAAGGCTCTTTTTTCTTGTTGTAATTATTTTGGACAAGCCAAGGGCTTTACATGTATGGATTCGAAAAACCATTTTTGTGTAATCGTGCTTAAGCCTTGGAATTTGTAGCCCTTGAGGGCATTGAACTGTACTTGACTTATTGTGCCACATACTATAAATTCATATTCTAGGAATGTTGAATGTATAATCGCATGTGGAGTATTTTTGTAAATCTCTAGAGTTTAATGAATACAAATGTTAGAGATTGGTGATGATGTTAATGATAAGGCTTCATATTATGTATACTTTAAGCAATGAAAGCTATTAATTTGGAAAACAAGATTATGTTGTTGCAAGATAAGGAGTCTATTTGTGTTAATTTCTTTATGGTGTTACATTTTCATTTTTGTACATCAATGTTCCATCATCACACTCCTTTATAGATACAAAATTTTCAATTTTGCACAGAAAAATAATTCAATTTTTTTCCAAAAAAAAAAACATTTATTTTTTTTTTTTTTTTTTGCACATAATTTTTTTTGGGCAAACTTCACTTTACTCCCTTGTGGTTTGGGTCGGGTGCGGATTGTTGGAACAATCTTTTGTTTAAAATAAATAATTTGAAACCAAATCAAATAAATAAAAATAAATTACTTACAGAATTTATTTACCAAACCAAATAAGTTCAAAAAAAAAGATCAAGTCAAGTGTATGACACTCTGTTCTTAAGACAGATTCGCCCCACTACGGTGTTTAGGGATAAATGGCATCTATTTCCCAAGATGCAATGATATACACAGATTGTAATAGCACTCCAAACAATCTTTATGGCGAACTAGAACCTGTGTTCTATACTCTCAGAACTTTTTCGAAAAAACTAGTATGAAGAATAATGTAAACAGAGAGCAAAAACGAGAAGAGAAGAAATTTTTTTGGATGTCCAAATACTGAAAAACTTCTAGTATTTATAGGCATAAAAGAAACTGTTTGAATAGGTTCAATTTAAAATGAACAAATCTATTTTTGAATTGAACAGGTGCAATTCGAATTTGAACAGATCTACTGGAAAACCAATTTGAATCTGTCCAAAACTGTTGGCAGTTTTCAATCTATTTGGAACAGTTTAATCTGTTGGGAATTTCAGACTGGAAGAGGTATAATTTTGGACAGAAAATTTGAATTCAAATTTGGCACTAAAATTTGAATTAATTTTGTCTTGAAAAAATAATTTTTCTGCAAGAATTTTTAGAAAAAATTCAAACAATTTTGTCCAAAAAATTAATATTATGACTGACCCGACCCACAACCCACACTCGCGCTCGGCTTGGCTCAGCTCGGCTCGGCTCAGCCGGCCGGTCGGACAGACGGCAACGGCCCACGTGTGTATGATGGTTTGAGCCAAGGCTTACTTTGTCCATAACTCCTCACTTCTACACACTTAGGGTGCCCCTTGGAGCCCAACCCAATTGTGTCCACCTAGAACTTATATACATACATAAATTCTCTTTAAGTTTCAATGCGGGACTATCATTTCAAGGAAACCCACATTTTACTTCTTTAATTATCCATTCCATGAACCCGAAAACGACGTCAGCTTCCCATTCACTTATAAATGGTTTTGACGAACCGTTTTCACAGTGTGACTTGCCATGCGACAAAGAACACATCACCTCTTTGGACCCACCCCAAAAGACATGTGGACCCCACTCAAATTTGGGCTTAAAGTTAGCCCAAAATAAGCCTATAAAAATCATAATTCCAACAATCCCCCACATGAATGGAATTTGACGGAGAGAAAATGCAACAACATGATCTAATTACAGAGAGTTCAAAAATTGGAAATATTCTGCAAAGGATAGGTAGCTTTTGACTTTGAACCTTCCCTTGTGAGACACTATCGGATTTACTAGCTAACCAATGAATGTGATGTCTTGAACTGTTCAGCCATTTGTGTAAACTAAGATAATAGAACTCACGCAGTATATTACCAGACATAGTTTAATTCTCACTATTATGTTCATTTTGGCCCTGAACAACCTGGTCTTTCATAAGTGCTTTAGAGATTATAGCCCTTTACAAATCTCATAGAATCGGCCCAGTTCACTCTCATATGGGTGATTCTTATAAAGAGTATCCTGTCATACTCCACTAGGTATTCCTAGATATAAGAATCATTAAAAGTATTACTTAACCTAAAACACTGCAAACATCATTATTTCATCATAGAAATGGATATGAGTTTGACTCCCCAGTGATCTTTATGAGTCATACACAATTTGGTTGTCCCTTTGAACCTAAATCTTGGGATCTCCAGTCAACTAGGTTGGGTTTCCGTTGTGGAAGCTCTTATTTAATAGGCTTTAAGTCCCATTTCCCTCAATGAATTCTCAACTAACTCCCTTGCTAACCCTTTGGTTATTGGTTCCACTATGTTGTCTTTAGACTTCACATATTCAATGGAAATAATTCCATTAGAGAGTAGTTGTCTCACGGTGTTATGTCGACGACAATTATATCGTAACTTACTGTTATAAATATGACTCTGTGCTCTACCTATTGCTAATTGACTATCACAATGTATGCATATAGTAGGCACCGGTTTTGGCCACATTGAAATATTTTCAAGGAAATGACGAAGCTATTCTGCTTCTTCCCCAACTTTATCTAAAGCTATAAATTCTGATTCCATAGTAGACCTAGCAATGCAAGTCTGTTTGGAAGATTTCCAAGATACAGCCGCCTCACTAAGAATAAAGACATACCCACTGGTGGATTTTGAGTTTCTAGTATCCGATATCTAATTTGTATCACAGTATCCTTCAAGTACTGCTGGATATCTAGTATAATTTAGCCCAATGTTACAAGTAAATTGGAGATATCTTAGAACCCTTGTAATTGCTTTCCAGTGTTCTACTCCTGATTACACGTATATCTACTTAATTTACTTGCTGCATAAGCTATATCCAGGTGAGTGTAGTTTATCAAGTATATTAAGCTTTCAATAATTTGAGCATACTCTAATTGAGAAATACTTTCTTGTATATTTTTAGAAGAAAAAAAAATAACATCCACAGGTGTTCTAGCAAGATTATCATCATCTTTGCTGAATTTGTCAAGTATTTTCTCAATGTAATGTGATTGTGACAAAGCACATCATTCTGATGTTTTGGTAATTTTCATATCAAGAATTACATCAGCAATCCCCATGTCCTTCATGTCAAAATTTTAGTCAATATTTTCTTGATAGTTTTAATCATATCATTATTACTACCTATGATGAACATATCATCCATATAAAGATATACTATTACATAACCTTTGTCTATGTTCTTAATATAAATACCTTTGTCACATTCATTAATTTTAAAACTACTTGGCATCATTGCCGTGTCAAATTTCTCATGCCATTGCTTTGGCGCTTGTTTTAAACCATATAATGATTTAACCAATTTACACACTTTCTTTTCTTTTCCTAGAACAGAAAATCCTTCTGGTTGTTCCATGTAAATTTCTCCATTTAACTCATTATTAAGAAAGATGTTCTCACATCCATTTGATGAATTTCTAGATTGTTCAAAGATGCAATGGCAATTAGCATTCTAATGGATGTTATTCTAGTAACTGGTGAGTATGTATCAAAGTAATCTAGATCTTCTTTTTGTCTATATCCTTTAACCACAAGTCTTGCCTTGTATTTGTCAATTGACCCATCTGCTTTCATTTTTCTTTTGAAAATCCACTTGTACCCAAGAGGTTTACAACCTGGTAGCAAATCCACCAATTCCTAAGTGTAATTTTGCAAGATGGATTCAACTTCACTATTTACAGCCTATTTCCATAAAGGAGCCTCAGTACTGGACATAGCTTCTTTAAAAGTTAAAAGCTCATTTTCTAACAAAAATGTTAGAAAATCTAGACCAAAAGATTTTGAAGTTCTAGCACGTTTACTACACCTAGGTTCCTCTTCCTCATTTTGATCTATCTCTTGTTCTCATACTTGATCTTGACTAGTAATAGCATCATAAGATCATTTGTTAGTACTAGTCTCTTGTCTAGTCTTATTTGGAAATATATGTTCAAAGAATGATGCATTCCGAGATTCAATAATAGTATTTACATGCATTTCGGAATGTTCTGACTTATAAATCAAAAACCGATATGCACTACTATTCTTGGCATTAGCAATGAATATGTAATCAATAGTTTTAGGACCAATCTTAGTCTTTTTAGGACTAGGAATAACCACTTTAGCAAAACACCCCCATACTTTTAAGTATTCGTAGGATGGTACTCTCCCATGCCACATTTCATAAAGTGTTTGATATACTTTCTTCCGGGGTACTTTATTAAGAATATAATTAGCAGAAAATATTACTTCCCCCACAAGTTCTGAGGTAATCCAGAACTGATTAACATGACATTCATCATTTATTTTAAAGTCCTATTTTTCCTTTTAGCAATTCATTTTGCTAAAGTGAGTAAGGAGCAGTGGTTTGATGAATCATTCCATGTTCTTTACAAAACTCACCAAAAGGTTATTCATATTCACCACCTCTATCACTTCTAAATTTTTTAATTTTCTTACCAAGTTGATTTTCAACTTTATTCTTATATTGAATGAAAGTTTCCAAACTTCATCCTCTGTTCGAATTAAATAAACATAACTATATCTAGTATAGTCATCTATAAAAGTGATAAAATATTTTTTCCCACCTCTAGTTTGAATTGATTTAAAATCACAAATGTCACTGTGAATTAATTCAAGTGGCTATGTACTTCGTTCAATTGAATGAAAAGAGTTTTAGTTAATTTGCCTCAACACAAATTTCACATTTATGACTTGAATCAATGTCAAATTTAGGTAAACATTCCATATTAATTAATCAACACAAAGATCCATAATTAGCATGTCTTCGTCTACCATGCTATAAATTTGAAGACTCAAGCAAGTAAAAAGAAGATGTATTATTATTAATAACAGAGGGTACAACAGTCATTACATTTATTTTGAAAATGTCATCAGACATGTAACATTTTCCTACATACATCCCGTTTTTGGTAAGTACAAATTTGTCACTTTCAAAAACTAGCCTAAACTCAATTTTACTCAACAGAGATCCAAAGACTAGATTCTTGCGAATGTCTAGCACATACAACACATTGTTGAGAGTGAGTTCCTTTTCAAATATCATCTTCAAAAAAATCTTTCCTTGTCCTTCAACTTTAGAAGTCGAGGAGTTGCCCATAAAAAGTTGTTTGCTATTGTCCACCACAGAATAAGATGTGAACATCTTTTTGTCGGCACAGATGTGACGAGTAGCACTAGTGTCCACCCACCATCTTTAGGATTTCCGACAAGGTTTGTCTCGGAAACAACTGCATAAAGATTTATGTCATTTACACCATTGAAAATTTTGTCCACTTCGGTCATATTGGCTTGAGCAGGCTTCTTGCTTGATCTTCTTTTGCCTTTGCTCTTCGACAATCTTTGGCTCGATATCCGTCTTTGTCACAGATGTAACATTTGCTATTGAACTTGTACTTCTTAGTTTCTCCTCCTTTAGAGCCTTGTGAGGAACTTTCTCCAGAATACTTCTGTTTCTTTGCTTTTGGAGCATGTTCCACCACATTTGCCTTGGACTCCATTGGATGCTTACCAGCCCGCTTCTCAGAATTGCGGTTGTCCTCCTCAATTCTCAAAAGCACAATCAATTCCTCCAAAGTCATTTCTTTGCTCTTACGTTTGAGATAGTTCTTGAATTTCTTCCAACCTTGTGGTAATTTTTCAATTAAGACAGCAACTTGGAAGGATTCACTAAGAGACATGCCTCCTGCATGAATATCATGCAAAATGAATTGGAAATCTTGAACTTGGCTGATCACAGTCTTAGAATCAGTCATCACAAAATTTAAGAATTTGCCAACTACAAATTTCTTCGAGCCAGCATCTTCTATTTTTTACTTTTTCTCCAAGGACTCCCAAAGTTCCTTTGCCGCCTTGATAGGACTATAGACGTTGTATAATGTGTTGTCAAGTCCGTTCAAGATGTAATTCCAGCAAAGGAAATCAGCATGTTTCTAGGCATCAACTGCAGCAACCACTTGCCGGTCGATTTCATCCTCCTTCAGAATAGAAGCATTCTCACGGAGGAAACACGCCAAGTTAAAAGTAATAAGATAAAACAACATCTTCTGCTACCATCTTTTAAAATCAGTTCCGAACAACTTCTCTGGCTTTTCACCGTGATTGACTAGCACAATCACAACAGGAGAAGGGGTCAGAGCAATTGTAGCCACCATATCAATACTTGTTTGAGCATTAGTTTCAGTAGCCATAAATTCTAAATTATAAAACAAAATTATAATTAGAATTTGTTTACTACATAGAAAATTAAACCATAAACACAAAATTTTAATTCTGTCAAAGTAAAAGAACAAAAAATTATATCTTTTATTTCCAATTAATTTGAAAATAAAATTTATTTAAAAAAATTAATTCCACACAGAGAAATATTGGTGTAACACTTCAAAAATTAAAATACAAAAAACAGAATTTTAATTAATGAAAACTCAGAAATTATTTCTAAAAACCAAAATTAATTTCTGATCAACTTCACAAATGAATATTCTGCAATTGTTAGTACCTACTAGTATATTACTACTAGTTGTCAAAGAAAATAAACAGTATATTATTACTATTTGTCAAATAGTATATTGTTACTATTTGTATTTTTCAACCAGAATATTTCTTTTCAAAACCACAGAAAATAATTTCTGTAAGAAGAAAAAAGAAAGAAAATGAAACAAACAAAAAATTATGTATAAACAGGATAATTCGAATCTGTCTTAATATTGTTGGAACAATCTTCTGTATAACTTGAAACCAAATCAAATAAATAAAAATAAATTACTTACAGAATTTATTTACCGAACTGAATAAGTACAAAAAAAAAAAAAAAGATCAAGTCGAGTGTGTGACACTCTTAAGACAGATTCGCTCCGCTATGGTGCTTACGGATAAATGGGGTCTATCTTCCAAGATACAATGATCTACACAGATTGTAGTAGCATTCCAAACAATCTGTACGGTGAACTAGAACCTGTATTCTATACTCTCAGAATTTTCCCTAAAAAACTAGTATAAAGAATAATGCAAACAGAGAGCAAAAACGAGGACAGAAGAAATTTTTCTGGATGTCCAAATACTAAAAAACTTCTAGTATTTATAGGTATAAAACAAACTGTCCGAACAGGTTCAATTTGAAATGAACATATCTATTTTTGAATTGAATAGGTGCAATTCAAATTTGAACAGATCTGCTAGAAAACCAGTTTGAATCTGTCCGAAACTGCTGGCCATTTTCAATCTGTTTGGAACAGTTTAATCTGCTAGGAATTTCGGACTAAAAGAGGCACAATTTTGGACAAAAAAATTGAATTCAAATTTGGCGCAAAGATTTAAATTAATTTTGTCAAGAAAAAATAATTTTTTCGCAAGAATTGTTGGAAAAATTCAAACAAATTTGTCCAAAAAATTAATATTAGGATTGACCTGACCCACAACCCACACCCGCGCCCGGCACGACTCTGCCGGACTGCTGCTGCGAGCGCGCGTGTCGGGTGGTTTGAGCCAAGGCTCACTTTGTCCATAACTCCTCCCTTCTACAAACTTGGGGTGTCCCTTGGGCCCAACCCAAGTGTGTCCACCTAGAACTTATATACACACATAAGTTCTCTTTAAGTTTCAATGTGGGACTATCATTTCAAGGAAACCCACAATTTACTTCTTTAATTGTCCGTTCCACGAACCCGAAAATGACGTTAGCTTCTCATTCACTCATAAATGGTTTTGCTCAACCGTTTGCACCGTGTGACTTGCCATGCAACAAGGAACACATCACTTCTTTGGACCCACCTCAAAAGACGTGTGGACCCTACTCAAATTTAGGCTCAAAGTTGGCCTAAAATAAGCCTATAAAAACCATAATTCCAACACGGATTACCTCCCTGACATTTGGAAATTACCACTTAACCCCCATGTGGTTACTGGATTGAAGTGCACAGTTAGGATTTCCATCTAACATAACAGCCCGTGCATGACACGCACCTAGTGTGCAAATGGGTCTAAAAAGATAGTTTTCCCTCTGAATTAAATAACTAAAATACCCCCATCATGATCATCAATTTCCAAAGTCTACCATCTCTTCATCATCAATATCAAGATTTGTAAACCTCTACTTCAAAAAAAAAAAAAAAAAAAAGGAGGAGGAGGAAGTAAAAGAATTATTAGATCTATAAAAAATAGAAAAGAAAATGCACAATCTTTTCAACTTAATTTTCATATAATTATATTTTACAAATACATACATAAACATAGATACTATAATTTATATATATATATATATATTCGCTAATTGTCCAATTGCTAAGGCCATGGCCGATCGTTAAAGCCATGGCCATGACCCAAAGCAAGTCTCAACAACACTATTTACCTTTCCACCCATATCAATTTTTCATAAAGCTGTTAAATCCTTTTGAACTACAACATTATCATCAATGAAGAGAATTTGGTGCAACTTTGGGTACATCTCTGGTTCTATTTTGAACTACAACATTATCATCAATGAAGAGAATTTGGTGCAACTTTGGGTACATCTCTGGCAAATAGAACCAGAGGTGAATCAACATGTACAAGTACTTGGGTTTCTTGAATTTCATGTTATTTACATCTTTAGAGCATTCTCTGCCTTATTCTCAAAGTAAAACTTTTGCATTTTCAGAAATTCAAATTGTCGAAGTACCAACACATAAGAGGAATTTAAGAATGTGAAATCGCCCACAGATTTCACCTCAACATAGGTATGCATATAGATACATTCAAGCTAGTTCATGTGTAGGTGTTGACAAATCCATATATTTTGGGCTTTTGTGGTTCTGGATAGTATTCTTTGAAGTGCTTGCATTTCTAATTAACAATTTCTTCTTGAAAATAGCAAGCTTTTGAACTTGTCACCATGTTTCTTTACATGTTTGGATGGAAATTATATTGTTTAAAATAATTTGTTAAATCAAAACCTTAATTTCATATGTAGAAACCTAGGTTTTCTCCATACAACTTTTACTCTTCTCAAATGCATGACTGTTGAATGAGGAATGGTAAATAAGGGTTGTATATATGTATAAGAGCAAAATAGTCTTTTTATTTTTGTAGTTAACGGTGTTAACTGTACGCTTCAATCCAGTAATCACATGAGATTATGTAGTGTTTTCCAAATGTTAGAGAAGTAATCCGCACCTGGCCCAAACTACAAGAGGGTAAAGTGAAATTTGTCCACTTTATTTTTTAGTTTTTTCAATTTAAAATTTGATATTTTAAAGTTTTGAAAATCAAAATAAATGTCAAATTATCATATTCATTTGTAGATAATCATAAATGAGGAATAATCATTATTTGAAAGAGATCTGATTCGTAGCTCGAATTCGGAGGCTCGAATTTGGCCTGAATTCGAAGAAGAGGAAGAAGAGAAGAAGAAGAAGGAAGAAGAAAAGAAGAAGGAGAAGAAGAACTGGACTGGAGGAGGCCATCAAAATCGAAGGTGGAGACGGAGGCGGCGGCGGGCGAAGGCAGAGGTGGAGGCGGGGCTGCGATGTGACGATCGGCCGACAAGCGACGAGCTGCGACGCCGATGAGCTGCGACGACGACAACGACGACTCTGTTTCTCTCTCGCCTCTGCACTTCTCCTGCGTTCAACGAAGAAAAAGAAAAGAAATAAAGAAAATGCAGGAAAAAAAAATCGAAATCCAAAACGACGTCGTTTTTTTAGATTGGTTTAAAATATAAATTATTTTATATAATTTTAAAAATTATATTCTGATTCTTTTAATTTTTAATTTCATAAAAAATGACTATTTTTATTAATAAATAATTAAATTAATTTATAATTTTTAATAATGATAGAAATATATTTTAATTAATAATTTAAATAATTTTATTATTATATAAGAGGATAATTAAAATTTTGTTTTTTAATTAATTTGATTAATTAAAAAATTCAGGCAATAAAATATTTATAATTTTTCAGATGTTGTATTTGAGAAACTGGCCATGTTCCGTTGAACTAATTAAATGATAAAAATCGAATGGTCGATTGGCTTGTAAATTAAAATTTAGGGAAAATTACATATACCCCTTCGAGGTTTAGCAAAATTACAGATATCTCCTTGAGGTTTGAGAAATTACAGATATTCCCATGAATGTACTATTTGCATAACAAATTAAGGAGTAAATTGTTATGAAAATATAAACCTCATGGGACAATTTGTTATGAAAATATAAATCTCAAGGGGATATCTGTAATTTCCGAAACCTCAAGAGGGTATTTGTAATTTAGCTAAATCTCGAGAGAGGTATATGTAATTTGCCCTAAAATTGATTATCTCGCCTATATTTCTCAACACACAATCTCTCTCCAACCCCACCTATGTATATATACATATACAAAATTACATTCTTTTGGGAAGAAGTTACAAAAGTCAATTTTTTGGCTTTTTAACTTTTTTACACAAAAAAGTTATAAAAAGTCAAAAATATATAATTTTTTAGTCAAAAAAGTCAAAAAATTAAAAGGTTAACTTTTTACCAATTTCTCAAAACACCTTTCTCTACATAATCTCTCTCTCATACGATTAATCAAATACTCATGTCTCCTTTTCATCACATATCTTCTTCGTAATTTGATTGTTATGTTTTATTAATTAGTGAAATATGATTTTGAATAATATCATGTATTTGATTAATTTATAAATTTTGTTTAGAAATTTAGAATAAATAATATACTTTTAAGGTTTTACATTCATTAATATTTTTCTCATTTTATTTTTCCAACCGCTCAAATTGTAGGTTTGTTAAAGGCCTTAGCAATTGCCCAAATGGTTATAAAGAGGACACTCAACTGCCCAAATGAGTGAGATTTTAAGTTTAAATTTATGGAGGATGTTGGTTTACTAGCTAGTAACATACTAATCGCTATATTGTGAAATTCAAAAAAATCGTAGGTTTGAAATTTCTAAAATTCTCAACCAATGGCGGTTTCAAAAATAATTCTACATATATTAATAATCATACTAAAAACTTACTAAAAATAGAAGAAGTCAAATGTAATTGATTGTTAAAAACACAATAATACTTAAATATTCAATGATGTGGTGACATTTATGTTTTTAGTAAGATTTCCAATAAGAATTTAAGTAGACATGACATTACTCTTTTAAAAGGATGGGTTGACAATGTTGAAAATTTCAAAATCATTCAATGGTTATCTGATTGATGATTTAGAACTCGTTTGGAATGTGAGTTGATTTTTTGATTTTTTGATTTTTTGGCTATTTTAGCGTGAGGTTGAAGAGTCTCGTTTGGGATAGGTTTTTTTGCCTTTTTTAACTTTTGTGAGAAAAAATAAAATGATTATGAATTGAATGTGACATTTTATCATATTTGATTGAAATAACCTATTTTATCTTATATGATTATTTTAACCCAAATCTTCTTCCTAAACAAGTTCTATTTTTCTTCCAAAAGTTATCCAAACCGACTTGTACAACCCTAAGCCAGCTATATTTTTACATGAATTTGACTCGCATTAAATTTAAAAAATAAAAAATTGGATCATAATATTTTTAAAATGTGTATATGTGAAAAGCAGAAAATCCTTTATAAGACTCAACAGTAGGTTACATAGGATTCGTTTGAGAAGTGAGTTAACTTTTTAACTTTTCAATTTTTTTAGTTATTTTAATTTGGAGTTAAAAAATCTCGTTTGGGAAAAGTTTTTGACTTTTTTAACTTTTTTATGAGAAAAAGAATATAATAATTATAGGTTGAATGTAATATTTTATTTTTTGTGACTAATTTAGCCAAAAAAATCCAAGGTTTGGCTTTCCAAACGAAGCCATACATAGGATCATTGACAAACGGAGAGAAAAAGGAGTGCAGTGGAAGAATGACGTGGGATGGGAGGAAAGCATGACGAAGAACATGAAACAGTTTGGTAGAATTATATAGATAAAGAGAGAGGAATTAGAATGAAAAATAAATTAAGATGTTAGTAGTGTTATATAAATAAATAAATAAAATTATACATAACAAACAATATAGGAAGAGCTACTTGGGAAGAGCTATGTGGGGCTTTTTTGGAAAGATAAAATCAATATAGAATGACGGGTTAAATAGTGTTTTGAGAAGTTGGTAAAAAATTAATTTTTTACTTTTTTTGTGTTAAAAAAATTGACTTTTTTGTATTTTTTTTTTTTTTGTGTGTGTAAAAAAACTAAAAAACTAAATAGCTAGCTTTTTCAGCTTCTTCTCAAATTGCTCCTAAGTTCTGATTTACTTTAAAGTAAAAGTTTTCATTGTATCTTATATTTTTAAATATGGAATGCACAGTTTGTTTGGTTTTAATTTTCAGAAAATAGCTTTCAAGAAATTTTACTGTTCAATTTTTTGTATTTTAATATTTTCAATTTTTTTTTTGCCTTGGTCTCAATTTTCGGGGGATTAGGGCTCCCCAAATTAGGGGGATGTAGCACGGCCCTATCTTTAAATATGGAATGCACAGTTTGTTTGGTTTTAATTTTCAGAAAATAGCTTTCAAGAAATTTTACTGTTTAATTTTTTGTATTTTAATATTTTCAATGAATTTTTTTAATATTTTAAGTAATTTTTTTAATTTTTAAACACACCTAACATAAATAACTTAAAATTTATAATATTTGTGGAAAAAAATTAAAAATTTCACTAAATACCAAAAAAATATTTTAAAAAATATGAAAATTCAGTACATTTTTCATATTTTTGTGTATTTGTTAATTTTTTAAAATATTTTTTCACAAATATTTTACTATTTAGATACATCTAAATAAGGGGCATCTAAAAAGTAAAAAAAATTACTTAAAATTGAAAAAATATTCACTAAAAACAAAAAAATACAAAAAATAAAAAAAATCAATTTTTAAAAAATTAAAACTAAGCACACTGATTATTATCTAGGGATAATTGGCGATAGGTCTATTTTTATGAAGATATCTTATTTGGTTCAAGTACTGATCTTTTATGAACATATAAAGATATAATTGATGAAATTGTTTAGTTAAAAGAACAAATTATTATTTTCAATGATTTTTCTTCTATTTTATCTCATTGTCATTAGATTATCATCATTCGGTCGCCAACATTAGAAAAGTTGCCAAAGGTGACTTGTGGTGGTAGTGGTGATATAGACAAATAGACAAATTAAGTAGACAGATAGATAAATTAAGTGGACAGATAAGTAACATATGAACAAATAAAAGAATAATACTTAAACAAATAAGTAGACTGATAAATGATATAGACAGATAAGTAAGTAAGTAAAAATAATATAATATTTGTAATTATTTTATCATTTTGACTATTAAAAAAAAGAACTTTAGACTATTGCTTAAAAAAAAATTTAAAAATGTTTGGTGGCCTGAATTTTTGTGGTTCAAATTGTTCAAATGTGTCAAAACAACGTCATTTTGCACACAAAACGACATATAGTCGTTTTTGGTGTCTCGGGCCATATTTTTTTTGGCCACTAAGCATTGTTGAAAATTTTTATATTAGAGTTATGATCTGAGTATCTTATTTTTCTTTGATGGTGCATATACTAACTAGTATACTAATACTAATTATGACATTATTATTGATCTCACTCTTTAATCACATTACAAATTTTAAAAATCTTTTAAATTATACTAAATCATTAATTAATACATTAATTAATATATCAATAGAATACATATGACATTATTCATTTTTCTTTTCTTTTCTTTTTTGTTATTTGGAGTAGGATGATTGGGGAGGCACTTTTGAGGGGTTAACTTTTCGGAGGGAATTGGTTGGTGGCAATGTCTTTCTCACTGGGGCGGTTGCCCAATCATAATCCCCGTCACCGCACGCGCACCCCTCCTTTTTATTGGCCCTTTCCAGTGGATTTTAGGGCCCCCTCTCTCTCTCCTCTTTCTCTCTCTTCCATTTCGAAAGCTAGGAAGTCAATCTTGGCAGTTCATACTGATTCACGTTAATCAATACTTCAATGACTGCATTATATTCTCCCTTCTCCGAACCTAATTACATCACTCCATGTAACCGAGTCCAGATCCCCTCCTTGAGCCACTCCTTCATTTCCTCCTTGCAGGGGTCTTCGGGTCTACTTTGAGGCCTAGTTTTGATAATTCGAACCGTTCATATTTTTAGATTTATTCAGTATATTATACCTGTAAAAAATCAAGTTGATCGGATCAGAAACTACGTGTTCAGATCATTGAACTGAAAATCTTTTTTTTTTTAATTTTAATAAACAGTTTTCCGAACACATTCATAAATTTGTAACTATTTTGTAGAAATACCACTTATTTACAATTTTCCCTTTTTTTTTTTATGGGAAAGCACGGGGCTTAATATATATTGCACATCTAACAATAAGTCGTCAATTAAAGTACATCAGAGTACCAAATATATCCCAAAAGGGATAAAGAGAACTTCCATGCAGGGAGGAGAAAACCTCTATAGAGAGAGGTATTATTGAAAAAGAAAAATTTTAAAAAAATACCAAACAAGCATTATCAATCACATTCATGATCCGTTCATCGTCATAAGTGGTGGATGTGGTATCTTAATCACCACCTCTACATTACAAAGTAAAAGCAATCTGGATATGAGGTGGTCGCCTAACGTATAAAAATGTATTTAGTAGCGTTAGATTTTGGTCAAGAATGAGATTTGTGTAAAGATCTGAAAGTTTTCTCAATGGCAAATCGATGATGGAGACGAGAGAAGACGAGAGGAATGGCAGGAGCTAGCATAGTGATGAACAAGATTCAAGCCATATTTTTTTTGGTCACCAAGCATTGTTGAAAATTTTTATATTAGAGTTATGATCTGAGTATCTTATTTTTCTTTGATGGTGCATATACTAACTAGTGTACTAACAATAATTATAACATTATTATTGATCTCACTCATTAATCACATTACAAATTTTAAAAATCTTTTAAATTATACTAAATTATCAATTGATACACTAATTAATATATCAATAGATACCTATGACAATATTCATTTTTCTTTTCTTTTTTTGGTTGTTTGGAGTAGGATGATTGGGGAGGCACATTTGAGGGGTTAACTTTTCAGAGGGAATTGGATGGTGGCAATGTCTTTCTCACTGGGGCGGTTGCCCAATCATAATCCCCGTCACCCCATGCGCACCCCACCTTTCTATCGGCCCTTTCCAGTGGATTTTAGGGCCCCCTCTCTCTCTCCTCTTTCTCTCTCTTCCATTTCGAAAGCTAGGAAGTCAATCTTGGCAGTTCATAATGATTCACGTTAATCAATACTTCGATGACTGCATTATATTCTCCCTTCTCCAAGCCTAATTACATCACTCCATGTAACCACTCAAATTTCAAACAACCAATGATAACCGGACAAATCATCCTATTCAACAAGCTAAAACACCAAACAAAAAAAATTCAAAAAGAGAAAATCGAATGCAAAATAAACAAATTTGAGATGATGATATACTTGTAACTACTGATGTAAATATTTTTTATTTTTTATTTGTGAAGATACAAATGTGACTTACACCCTTCTATATTTTTGTAATAAATTTTTTTATATCCCACTGAGATATAATTCTCCCAAAAAAATTCACAAAGCATAGTACAAAATGCTTTTTCATCAACATTACATTCATTCTTGTAAAGCATAGACTCTATCTAAAATAAATATAGTTATCAACATTGCATATATATTTTATGCAAAAGTTTCTAGTTTTGTACTCCTACTGTTTTTTATAGAGGAAAAGGAATGTATAGGAACTATGCATATACTAGAGTGGCCATTGTAACCATGTTCTTGAGTCATTTTCAATTCGTGTCAAAATTATTTTAACAATAATTTAATTTATTTATTATTTTATATTATTATGCCATGTTATTATTTACTCATGTTTGATTTGTTTTGTGTTAACCGAGGGAAAACGCCATTAGGAGTGTGATGAGGTCCCATTCACCCATCATGCTACGAAAAGCCTTGAATTTAGGGTAAGTTACACTAACATCTCTTAATGTTTCTAACAATTATAAAGACTTTTTCTGTAATTGTAATAATTATATTAACTTATTTTACTTTTAAAATTATTATTAAGATTCTTCCACTGTTACCTTCTGTTAAGCTATTAACAAAATTTGTTGATATCATGCTAATGTCATAGGTTATAATACCAAAAATGACGAAATTGCCCATTAGTTACTTTATTTATTCTAATGAAAATTTTCAGTCATCTCCCCTAAGATTTTGTATGTATATTATCAAAGACTCATATATATTTTAGCATTATTTAATAAAATTCTTAAATTTCATGCAATATTAAATAAAACACATAAATTGTTAAGGCATTAATAAATTATTTAATTAAAAAAAAACTTAATTTGTATTGATAAAATACTTAAAAATAAACAATCTCTCTAAAATTAATGTTAGATGACATTCTAATAATTTAATATAAGACTTATTCCACATTACATAAACAACGTAAAATTTATCATGTGAATTTTTTTTAAAAGTTGAAATAAATGGATTTATTTTTTCTAACAATTTGCATTACTTATTTATTCACATGTAAAAATATTATTATTTTGTCTTTTCTCAATCATATATTATTCTCAAATTTTAATTTTTATCTTTGAATTATTAAACTTCTAGTCGATGTTTATTTAAAAAAGCGCAAGTTAATATTTCTTACATGATTAAAAAAATTAAAAAATAAATATAGAAGTAAAAAAAATTCTAATTGCCTCACAATAAATTAAAATTAGTTGATAGGAAATGAAGGATTAAGAAATCATTTGAGAATAATAAACAATTCAAATAATCTATCATTTTTTATAGCTAAAATTAAAATTAATCTTTACTTGAATGGAGAATTATTTGAGAATAATAAAATATTCAATTGATTTGTCATGCATCATACTTAAAATCTAAGGAAAATCATCAAAAAGTCAACTTTCAGGAACAATTACTCCAATCAGTCCCACATTTTTTCTACTACTCTGATAAATCATGTTGGTATTGACAACATAATTGTGACACCCTATTTTGTATGTTTGGTAATTTTTGTTAGACAATTATACCCTTGCCTCGTTAGGCGATGTCATTTTAGGGAGAGTATTGATGTAGCATGTGGCATCACCAGGTCTCTAAAAGGTTAGTGTGTTTTTTCCTACTGTAACACTCAACAAAAACCTAAACAGGATTGGAAGAGTGCTGATGTAGCATGATGTGGCATGTTCCACCATAAAAAAAAATTCTAAAAAGCTATAATATACTTTTTTTTCACTTAGCCAACAAAAGGTTGGGGTAGTGCTGATGTGGTGATGATTGAGACCCCCTCCAATCATCACCCCACACACACGTGGCGGGTGGTGATTAGAGGGGGAAAAAAAATGTGACCAATCATGAAAAGAGAGGGTCAAGGAGGTGAGAAAAAGAGGATCCAAGTCATTATTGATGTACTTTTTTCCACTATAACACCCACTTTTCTTCATTGTAACACCCAACAAAATCACACTAATTACTGACGTCTCATACAATCACTTAAAAAGTTTTAAATAATGGTAAATTTGTCATTACACATCCAATAGATCAAATGGAACATAAGAAAAATCTTGAAACTGTTTGGATCACAATTTCAACATTTGGAATTTATTGGTCAATCTCCCTAAAATCTATTTCTTCATCTTTGTTTATCTCATTTAAAGTATTTTTATTAAATTAAATCTTAAAATTAATTTCTCACTTTCATTAATGGTTGAATTTTTATTTTATTTTATTTTTTGTTTATAAAAGTTCAAAAACTTGTTGTGGAAGAAAAAAAAAATTAAGATATTATATTTATATTTTGAAAAAGTTATGAAAATAAATAACGATTTCATATATATTTAATAAGATAAAATAAATTTAGTGCATTTAAGGTAAGATTTTTTTTAATGAATGAGTTTTTTTTAATTGTCAGAAACCTCATGAGAGGTAAGATTTTTTTTACTTCTATATTTGTTTTTTAATTTTTTTAATCATATAAAAATATTAACTTGCATTTTTTTAAATATGAATCGATTAGAAATTTAATAACTCAAAGATAAAAATTAAAATTTGAAAATAATATATGATTGAGAAAAGATGAAATAATAGTTTTTTTTATATATGAATAAATAAGTAATGCAAATTGTCGGGAAAAATGTAAATCCATTTACTTTAACTTTAAAAAAAATTTAAATTATAAATGCATTATTTAAAATGATAAATTTTATGTTATTTGTGTAGTGTGGAATAAATCTTATATTAAATTATTAGGATATTATCTAACTTTAATTTCAGAGATTTTGTTTATTTTTAAGTATTTCATCAATAAAAATTAATTTTTTCCATTAAATGTTTTAATAATACCTTAATAATTTAAGGGTTTTATTTAATATTGTATGAAATTTAAGAATTTTATTAAATAATACTATATGCAAAACCTCATGAGAGATAAGTGTAATTTACCTATGTTGGTCATGAATGAGCCTTCCTGGTTTATGGATATTTGCGTCTTTTCATGTGCAAGTCAAAGGGTAATATGGTAATTTTTACACCCAAGTAATGCCTTTTATACGAAATTAACAGATTGGAGAAATCTTTATAATAGTTTCAAAAGTAAGAGAAATTAGTGTAATTATTAAAATCACAAGAGAGATTTTTATAATTATCAAAAACCTTAAGGAATATAAGTATAATTTACCCTTGAATGTATTATTTTTTTATGGAAAAAAATTTATTTGATAACTATTTATCCTAGTAAAAAAAAAAATTACTCCATCCAATTAGAAACCAAAACTTAGAAACCCAGTCCTTTGTTATGCACCAAATGAAAGATCAATGGTTGAATGGTTACTTGATCATATATATATATATATATATATGCATTTGATGCTATTGGCGATGAGATTAACATGCAATAATTTCAAAAAATGACATCTTGTGAGATAAGATTGCAAACATTTATGTATTTTATTTTATTTTTTTGGTTAGTCAATAGTATTTTATTAAAAATTTATTCTACTTGAGTTTTTAAAAAAATCTTATAGGATTTGTGGGGCTTAAATTTCTAATTTCTTTGGTGACAGCATCTATAAAATTATTTTCTTTTTACAGCTTAAAAATGAAACTAGTTTCTACTATTCAACTCAATTCTATTTTCCTCATATATAAAAACTATATCCTATTGGTATTACTTAGATTTGCCGACAAAAAATATATTATTTTTAATTAAAACTATCTTGTAAATAATTATATTAATTTGAAAATCCTATTTTATATACTTTTTAATTAGTTAAATAGAATTACATACAAGGTTTAAAATGTCATGTCTTTCCTTAACAAAAATAATATTAAAATATACAATTAATTTTTTATCGCATGAATTATTCAAGTCAAGTTGGTGTCATATTGGCTGCTAAGAAAACAAACTTGAGCACTCACTCAAGCAAGGTGATGTAAGGCTGACATAGGAAGACCGACATAATTAAAAATTAAAATTAAAATTAAAATTAAAATCAAAGTTAGGTGTAGTTTCCTTGTCCTAAAGTTTGAATTTTGTTTTGCGATAAAAAGGCAAATTCAACTTTATGTTTTTGTGATAGGGAGAAAATTAAGTAGGTGTTTTGTTTGTATTCATATGTCGGGTTGTTTTGGTAAGACGATTAAAATTTGATTTTTTAATTTTTTTTAATTTTAAAAATATATATATAATAATATAAAAAATTTGCCTAGGTGGTCGACCACCCGGTCGACCGGCCGGTTGACCACCCGGTCGACCACCAAAAGTTCAAAAAATTCAAAAAAAAATGTTCAAACAGGTAAAAAAAAAAATAATAATAATTTTTTTTGCCGTTACCGACCGGCCGGTCAACCAACCGGTTGCCCAGCGCAAATTTGATGAAATGGATTTGATGTTGAACCGTTGGAGCGCGAAGTATCAAATTAAGGAAATGACCCATTTTCGACTCAGATTTGGTGAAACATTTGCTACACCGTTGGAGATGCTCTAAGAAAACAAACTTGAACACTCACTCAAGCAAGGTGATGTAAGGCTGACATAGGAAGACCGACATAATTAAAAATTAAAATTAAAATTAAAATCAAAGTTAGGTGTAGTTTCCTTGTCCTAAAGTTTGAATTTTGTTTTGCGATAAAAAGGCAAATTCAACTTTATGTTTTTGTGATAGGGAGAAAATTAAGTAGGTGTTTTGTTTGTATTCATATGTCGGGTTGTTTTGGTAAGACGATTAAAATTTGATTTTTTAATTTTTTTTAATTTTAAAAATATATATATAATAATATAATCTAAAATGAATTAACAACTAAAAGAGTATTTTTTTTAAGTAATCCTTTGTTTAGGTCCACCTAGGTTTGCGCATGTCAATTTGTACGCGGTTTATAATCATGTGGACCTGGTAATTATGTCTTTTGGGTCCAACATTTAAAAGTGGGAAATAACTGCCACATTTTTTTGTAGCACAAATATATGGCCCCGTTTGGTGTAGCTGTTAAAACAGCTTATAGATTATAACTTAACAGATTATAAATTATGACTTTAATCAGAAGTTGTTAATCTGTTTGGTGTAGCTGTTGGATTATAGATTTAAGTTACTGAGTAGTGTTTGTTAAATAAGCTGTGAAATAGCTTTTTTAATTAATTTTTATTTTTTGTTTGTCTACATTTCTCATAAAAAATAATAATAATAATCTATAATCCATTTGGGTCTTTTTCTATTTTTAAAAAAATAAAAAATAAAAAAATTTAAGAGTATAACCATAAATTAACATGTCCACAGCAGAAGCTGATAATCAGAAGGAAGGGGTGAGCAGCTTCTCAGAATCAGCTTTTTTGAGTTAAAATAAGCTGTTAGAATCAGAAGCTGTTTGAAATAAGTTTAACCAAACAGTCCAAAATAACTTTTTCAAAGCTAAAAGTCATAAGTTAACTCTGAAAAGCTGAAACAAACACCCCCTATAGCAAGAAACTCTGCCACCACAAGTGTGAAGAGAAGAAACAACATACAAAGTTTTTGTTTCACATGTCAGGTTTTTTGATTTTTTAGTTATTTTAATTATAAGTAGATAAAATAAATTTTTTAATTTAATAAGATAAAATATCATATTTAATTTATAATCATTTTATTTTTTTTCTCACAAAAGTCAAATAAGCCAAAAAGTCTATTCCAAACGAAACTTTTTAACCCCAAGTTAAAATAGTCAAAAAGTCAACCCACATCCCAAACGAATCTAAAAAAAAATTTAAATAGAATTTTTAAATGTAAATTATATTTAAAATGATGTGATATTAATATTTTTATAATTATGTGATACAGTAGTGAGTCTTTTGACTTTAAATGGAATAATCATAAAAAAATATATCACTCTATATAAAAAATTTTGTATAACATTATCGATAAAACAGACAATCTCATTAGAACAAAATAAGAACATGCTCACGACTATGTTTTCAATTTTTTTATGGCTATCACTTTCACTAGTGATGATGACTATGATGAAGCTGGATTCAAGCTTTTGTAGATTCGGAGCTTTTTTTAATTTTGATCCCCTTCATTCATTCCATTTGGTATACAAAACCTTATCCTCTCTGCAACCGCACCATGCTTCTACATTTTTCTTTTGTTTTGTTTTTTTGAACAACACCATGGTCTACATTGTTCTTGCATATGCCTAGGTGTGCCATTTTGGGACATTTTGTTTTGGGGGTACCCATTATTTGATCATTTCCTACCAGACCATATCATATGTTCATGAGTAGCATTTGGACACATAACCCATCTTCTTTCTCACTTTTCTTTTCCTAGTCATTCCAAATGTCAATTAGATTTGTCAATGCACTAATGTTTATGTGCAAACAAAATATATATATATATATAATGTCCAACTTGTTTCATATTAAAATCAAGACTAGATTCGTCTAATTCTGCCCATGGGCCCATTTGGAGCCACATTGTGATAATCTGAACTGTTGAATGTGTAGAACTCGTCGAGTACTATATCTTTGTAAAATATCACGTTGATCGGATATCGATAGTTATTTGATCAGAATAGATTTGTATTTAAAAAAATGAACTGTGAAAAAATAAACAGTTGATAGAATTCTTATCCGATCAAATAGTTATCGATATTAGATTAATGTGATTTTTTAAAGGAATATAGTACTCGACGAGTTCTACACATTGAACGGTTCGAATTATCGAAATAGGGCCCCAAGATGAGCCCATGGGTCAGACTGTACGGATCCAATCTTTGATCTCAACATGAGACAAGTTGTACCCTATATATAAGTACACCAAAACTAATGTATGATCTAAATTTATTTTAGGGGAAACATTATCGTACACACTCTTCAAAGGCGGTGTATCATATGCACTTTATAATTAAAAATATATATATAACTTTATATTTTTTGAATTATAACTAAAAAAAATATTATAACTAAACACTAGGCATAACTAAAGAATTCATTAGTCATAATTAAAATAATGTTATAATTTAAAAAATTAATTATAACAAAAAAATAACATAATTAAAACATATAATATATTATTTTTAAGAGCGTGTATATTAGAATTTCCCGCCAGATGAGATACCAAACTCAGGGTTGGTTTGGGGTGTACTAAAAAAGTGCACTTTTTGTCTTTTTACGAAAAGATGTGCAGAAAAGTAGAGAGGTGGTGTGATGGAAAAAAAATAAAAAGATAAAAAGATGGATTATATAGTAGATGACAAACAAGGCTCTAATGAATTTAGACAATGTTACTCAAATTTGTTTTAGGTGTTGAAGTGTACCTCACTCAGGCTTGTTTGGTAAGCACATAAAATAGTCAAAAAAAAAATATTATAAAAAGTAAAGGTGTGCGAGATACAGTTTAAATGATTTGAGAGTAAAATTATAACTCAGATAGTAGATTAATGAATTAGCAGATCGGTAAATTGCAGTTTGGGCGAATTGGTGAATTAAAAAATATTCTAATTAATTATCAAGTATTTGCATAATATATAAGTCTAATTTGCATAATATTTTTCATATAGATAATACAAACTAATTTTATATAATATTTTTCATATATATAACTTTTAATTTGTAATAAATTTCACATCCTAAATCTTTCTCACACTCATTTTTACTTTGATCTTTCATTAGAGATTAAAAAATATATATGTATTAACTATCGGAGCGAAGCGGTTTCAAAAGCTAATTACAAATTTTAAAGTTTAATCCGCGATTAGCAGATAGAGCAGTGTGGATTGATGTAGATCGGTGCGATTTTAACAGATTAGACGGTATTTTACACAACCCTAATAAAAAAGTCAACTCTTCTTTTTATTTTTTTATATGTCTTTTTATAAAAAGTCAAAAAATTAATTAAACAAACTCTCAAAATGAATTTAACTTATATATTAATTTTTCTGTGCATTTTTTATTTTTATTTTTTTTTTGGACACAGGCATTAGTGTCGTCGACCATGAGCTTTTCAATCATTTTTTAACGCATCACAGTGTGTAAGCAAGTTGAAAGCTCCTTTGAGTTTAGGAGCAAAGTTGTTGGCTCTCTTTTGATTGGTTAATCAAGAGACTTTGTTTGGTGATCCCCTCCGACAAATCATTTCACTCAAACAAATAATTAGTTTTTCTCTTCTCAAGATAAAAACTAATAATCAAGATGATGTATGATTTAAAAGCATCTCTCTTTCAGTTTGCTAACATATTTATTTAGGTTATTTTTGTTTATAAATTACAAAAATAAAAATAAAAAGTTGCACAAAACACTTACATGGATTTTCAAAATAATAATAATAATAATAAGAAAAATGTTTGAGAGCCCTAATTTCTGTGGCTCAAATAGCTCAAATTTACCAAAACGACGTCGTTTTGGCAATTTTGATGTTGTTTTGTACTCAAAACAACGTCGTTTTGAACTCAACGTTTTGGTAAATTTTATGTTGTTTTGTACTCAAAACAACGTCGTTTTGAACTCAAAACAACGTCGTTTTGACAAATTCGAGCCATTTGAGCCACAAAAATTAGGGTCTCTACCATTGTTGTAATAATAATAATATATTGCACCAAATAAGCTAAAGTTAACTTACTCAGTATTGTTTTGGAAAATAGAAATTTTAGTTTATTTTTTAACTTTTTAATTATTTTATAATGTTGCCAAGAGAGTATAATTTTTTTTACTCATCATTATCACCAAAAACATTTAAAAATAAAAACAACTGCTTCATATTATAACAAATGTAAATTACATAATATAATTTTGCCTGTAACTAGTGTTTTTGTTTTTTCTTTTTTCTTTTTTCTTTTTTACCTACTGAAAAATGGACCTTTTTTTGGTACATTAATTGAAAGTGGGAATTTGGGGGAGGAAGTAATATGTCTTATTTGTGACAAGACGAAAATAAGTCTTATTAGTGACAAGACTTAAACTTCTAGCCTTTAATAAGGTATTTTACTTGGATATTTAAGAAAAATACACACAATCACATGCACAAAATTATGAGTTACATTCATAAGACATTTGGGATTTGAACTTATTGCAACCAACTAACTAGGTTTAAATTATTGAGGGAATTACAAAAACATGACACTTGAGCAAAATAATCACACTTTTAATAATAAAATATATATATATATATATACACACACACTCTCTTATATACACGCACTCTCTTATATAAACAAACAAGTTGGTATAAGTGTTGAAATGAGTTTTATTAAACTAATTCAGACACCCAATTATCACAACAACATCATCAACAACAACAACAACAACAAAAAACTTTATTTTTGCAGTTTTGCGAATAACATTTGCACCAAAACATATGGAACACTGCACCAATTTTTATTTTTATTTTTTTATAAAATTGAAATTACTTTCTCATTCTTCCACTGATTTGCAATTTATCCTAAATTATTTAGGGTGTGTTTGGTTTGATTTTGAAAGATTAATTTTCAAAAAAAAATTTGGAGAGAGCTTAGAAATTTTTTTGATTTGTTTGGTTGTACATTTTGGAAATAGTTTTGGAGTAAGAGAGTTTGAAATGATTTGATGTTTTGTTTTAGTTGAGTAGATGTGTGTGAAAGAAAAAGTAATTGAGAAAGAGAGGAGAGAAAAAAGTAATTGATTAATGTGTAGGAAAGATAAAGTAATTTTGGAAAAAAAAAATTCCAAAATCACTAAACCAAACAAAATTTTAAAAAAAATTCTCGAAAACTACTCTCAAAATCAAACCAAACAAGGCCATAGTGTTTCACATTAACAGAGACTTCAACAACAAACTAGAAGTGGTCTTACCACTCGTAGTCCCAAATTTTGTTGCTAAATTGCTATTTGCTTCCTAAAACAAGTGTTGTTGCTAAATTGCTATTTGCTTCCTAAAACAAGTGTTGTTGCTAAATTGCTATTTGCTTCCAACACACGTTCATGTTTCAATGGAGGCTGAGGGGCAAGATGACAATACGACTACAGCTGCAGCAGCAGCAGCCCCACCCAAAAAAAAAAAGTCATGTACTTCAATTAGAAACAATATTCCGCATGAGACAATAACAAATGTCACCACTGAGCTTTCATGCCCGTCCTAGTCCTAGTTGTTGAATCAAAAGAGTGGCTAAGTGAAAACTCAAAGCTGTTGGATCAAAATTTATAAGGGGTAGGCAGGAATGTGACAGACGTACAGATGATAATTTTGTGTTCAAAATGAACATGGCCAGCCAGCTAAACCTAAACTGAAAGTAACAACTTCAACTGAGAATTTTCCTCTGCCAGAAAAAGGCATGGCGCCAGCTCTCTGTGTTTACCAAACATCTAGTGTCGTTTTCCAAGACAAAAGATCATATTCAGCAAGCCAAATCTCCAGGTTTCCTAAATTAAATGTCAATTTTTTAGTAAAACTAGTAATATTTAAGTGGACATCACTGAGGGTAGATACCCAACTCCTCCCCTACAACCAACACCCAAAAACCCCAAATACATATATATATATATATATATAAGGAAAAAAATTCCAAAAGGTAAAAGGAAATTTTGTCATGGTGCATTAACCAATTCCAAGCATAAAGACTGTAGCAACTGTAAAAACCAAACAATTTGCATACGCTACTCATCACTGGGTTAAGACAGAACAGAAGTATTTCAGCCAATGAAACTTTAATTCAGAGAACTATCACATTCAGTTTAGCAACTATGTCAATAAAATCAACTACAAAGATGGACTGTCCCATCAACACAAAATTTCATCCCCTGCTAATAACTTGGTCTAGTCACAAAGGAAATTGTTAAATTGACTCTCATTTTTGTAACAAATCCACTAAACGGAGTAAAATTGAAAACTGTGTAATATTAGACTAGTATTTACAAATTTTTGAACTGAACTAACCACAAGTCAGAGCTTCAACTTGATTTGTGGACCCTGACCACCACAGTATTCCATAGCCTTCTTTGGGATATCGGTCGATACAATAGTTCCCCTATTGTAACCATCTACAAGTAACTTCCCGATCTTTGAGCTCCACTCTGAGCTGTCCCTCTCATTCTTTCGGTCATGAACAACTCTGTCGCAATAGTTGAGCATGGTTCCTAAGCCGCTATTTGGCGTCCAACCATATTCCTTCAACACATCTGCTTCGCCTTCAGTTAAGTCCTCTCCCACCTTTTAATAAAAGAAGAATGCCATTGTAAGATACAAAACTTGACAGCAGTTTTCCTTATGAAACAGTAATATCTGGAAATTATGAAGAGATCAATATACAAGGCTCAGTAGTGGGTTATTTAGTTTTATTCAAAAGTCAGTCTTCAAACAAGTTAATGTCACTAATATAGCAGAGCCTGAGTAAGATATAAGCAAAGTGAACCCATGCTCATATTCTTCACTAGAAGTTCACGAAAGGGATGGTTGGCCAGTGTCAGTCCTGCCTGCAGGATGCTGCAAGGTATCAAATGAATAATAATGACATCACATGACCATGTCCTATTAACTATGTTTCTAATTTTCCCAATGGCTACTTCATGTAAATCAGTACAATAAATACTTGAATAATATTTTCCCTACTTCATGTCCTATTAGCTCTGTTTCGAATTGTCCCAATGGCTATTCCACGTAAATTAGGATGACAAAAACTTGAGGAACATGATTTGCCTTTTCACATGTTGCACTCAAACTGTCCGTTATCAGTGACTCCAAATATATATACAGATACAGATACAGATAGAATAGACATCTATTATACAAGAGTTGCAAGGCATACAACTATCATGAAGTGAGTCTAGCAGTGTAAGGCATGCATTCTAATCCCAAATATCTGAATC
Organism: Camellia sinensis; assembly: GCF_004153795.1. NCBI lineage: Eukaryota > Viridiplantae > Streptophyta > Magnoliopsida > Ericales > Theaceae > Camellia > Camellia sinensis. The sequence continues at coordinate 1,252,479 of NW_021025540.1, read as the reverse complement.
AAACAATGATCAATCCCAAATGAATAAAGCAAATCAACTAATGAATAAAAACCATGGTTGATTCAGTGATCAATTCATATTTTGAACTGAAATACAGGCAATGACACATGCTCTGCCCTGTATTATATTGTGTATTATATTCTAAAATGCAACAACATAGTAGGTCATTCAACTTACTAACAAGGAACAAAGATTTGAATTTTAGAAGTGCATAGCATAGCAATTAACCATTTCAACCATCGAAGTCAACAATCATATAAGAAATACTTATAAAGTCATTACCAATAATGCTTTATTCTCAATCAGGGTAACCCTGCTACAGCTAGTAAGCTTCATTGCAGTCACCAAGCGCTTGATCTGCCAATTGATGGGCAGGAAATCCAACAACTCAAAGAAGTATGTTGCGTAGCCATATTCGGGACGTTCCAACACTATTCTGCATTCAAGTGAAATTGGATAGGAGTAACCCCATCATCCCCATAAGAACAACAAATTAAAAAGATGGATTCTAAAAAACAACTTGTGTTGCCAAACACACCTGTTATGTCTTTTAAAAACAAATATAAATGATTGGAGGTCTCGACACCACCCCCACTCAACAGGCCAATTCCGAAATTGTAGATATCTGGCCTAAAATTAAAGGAAGAGTGATTAAGAGATATTAGAACTCACAACCAATAAGGATGGAAGTGAAAGTAAATGATATTAGTTAATTTCACTATTCACCACATCAAAACTAAGTTCCAGTAATGTTCTTACTTGCTCCACCAGCGATATTAGACAAGCCAAGCAATAACTAGCCTTCTCTCCCTTTGTGCATCGTATGGGAGCAAGCTTCAATAATGACTGGCGTTGAGAGAAAAGCTGTCCACACATAATTAGAAATGGCACTAACATCAGAAACTAAGAACTAACAGTATAAGTGTTCAATCAAAACATCAAAATAACTGAACTAACAATGCATACCTATTTGCATGCCAATGATAAACTACTAAAATAATCAAATATCAAAGAGTACCAAACAAAAACAAAAACAAAAACAAAATTGACTAAAAAAAAGAAGAAAAAAAGAACTTCCACCTACCAGCAGTATTTTGTAAAATAAATGAGTATATAAATTAATATGAACACAAGGACCCTGCCAATTGCCTGCTTAAAAAAATGGTCAAAGTGCCTCATTTGGATTTGGACAAAACTACATTCCTCCAAAGCTAAAACTTACCAAATAAAACATATAAATTTGGGAATTTCAGAACCCCATCTCTTATCCCCAGTCACTTTCTACTCAGAAGTAGCCTTTGTTTGTCAGGAGATAAAATTCAACATGCAAATTCAAGATTTTGTGGATTATACCTCAGCTGTTATCACATCTTGTCAGTCATTTCGGTTAAATCTAAAAATCTAAAGGCAAGTCTCAAAATTAAAAGAAACTTTTGATTTAATTGGTAAGGTAAGGTAATATAGGTAACATAGGAATGATATTTATAGGAGCTTAGGATCAAAAGTTTCGGTTGACTCACAAATTTTTCAAATCAAAAGCCTCTTTTGATTTCAAAAACTTATTGATATGAAAAAGCATATTGACAGATTGACCTACAGACACACAACGAGTCACACCTTAACTGAATCCACAAGGCACCAATTGTGGTATTTAGGGAATCCTAGGTAAGAAGGGTTACCTTTCCGCTGTGTTTGGTTGAAAGATTTGAAAAGGAATTTAGAAAGGAAAAGAGAAAAGGTGTGTGAAACTAGGTGAAATATAAATATATTTTAATCACATTTCACTACCTTTTCCCTTTCCCTTTCCAAATCCCTTCTCAAATCTCCCAACCAAACACAGCGTCAGAGGATAATCCTAGGTGTGAAGATTTTTAAGTCCGGTCATTGAAAAGATTGGAGACTAGTAAGAGGGCTTTGATTTTTATGGGAAGGGTGTATTTTGGTTCAATTGGTCTTGGTTTTAATATATATTTCTAATCTTTATTTGAGATTATGGTGCTAATAGAATTAAAAAAATTGAAAAAAAGTGAGGTGTGGGAGGGTTGTGAGGGGAAGAAAGAGAGTTTTGTAGGGATTGTAGGTTTAAAAAAGAGAAAAAGTTAGAGGTGTGAGTCCTATCTCATCCCCTTTTATATTAGATCATTAGCAAAATTACAAGAGCTCTAAGGCATAAATAAATATACCAAATATACATACGGATGACATAGGAAACATAGGAAACATTCCTAATACATTCTAACAGTATTAGGAAACATTCCTAATACATTCTAATTCCTAATACATTCTAACATTCTCCCTCAAGTTGGTGCGAAGATATCTCTCATACCCAACTTATTGAGAATATCACGAAATGGTTTATTCCCTAATCCTTTGGTGAGAACATCAGCCAATTGGTCCCCAGAGCTCATGAATGGTGTATATATAGTGCCAGTAGTGAGCTTTTCCTTGATAAAATGCATGTCAATCTCCACATGCTTGGTCCTGTCATACTAAACCGGATTGTGAGTTATATTGATGGCTGCCTTGTTGTCACAGTATAGTCTCATCAAATCAGTCCGATGAATCCCCAAATCCCGCAAAAATAATCTAATCCATAATAGCTCACACACCCCCTAAGCCATAGCTCTAAATTCAGCCTCTTCACTAGACCGCGCAACTACATTATGTTTCTTGCTTCGCCAAGTAACTAGATTTCCTCCAACAAAGGTACAATAGCCAGAGATTGACCATCTATCAGTGACTGATCTAGCCCAATCAGCATCTATATATGCCTCCACACTAAGATGACCATGTTTGGAGAAATAGAGACCCTTTCCCAAAGAAGACTTCAAGTACCTCAGAATCCTCATAACGACCTCTAAGTGCATTGCACGTAGAGCATGCAAAAACTGACTAACCATACTCACTGTAATAGCAATGTCAGGACACGAATGAGATAAGTAACTAAGCTTGCCCACTAGTCTCTGGTACCTCCCCTGGTCTACAAGCTCGCCTCCTAGATCCTCACTAAGCTTCAGTCCAGGGTCTAGTGGTGTATCGCAAGCTTTACTGCCAAGCTTTCCAGTTTCTTTTAACAAATCAAGCACATACTTTCTTTGATACATGAAGATGCTATCTTTGGACCTAGCAACCTCAATACCTAAAAGGTACTTCAAGCTGCCTAAGTCTTTGATTTCAAACTCATTGGCCAAATACTCCTTTAACCGAGGAACCTCCTCAACATCAGCCCCTATGAGTACAATATCATCTACATAGACAATAAGAGTTGTCGTCTTACCATGTGAGGAGTATTTCACAAACAAAGTATGATCAGCTTGACTCTGTTTGAAACCATATCGCAGCATAGCCTGAGTAAATCTCTCAAACCAAGTCCTAGAAGACTGTTTAAGTCCGTAAAGTGACTTGCGTAGGCGGCACACTTTTCTTTTAGTTTTAACATCCTCAAAGCCTGGGAGAATGTCCATGTACACTTCTTCCAAATCACCATGGAGGAAAGCATTCTTCACATCAAATTAATGGAGAGGCTAGTTGAGATTAGCAGCAAGGGATAGGAGGACTCTGACAGAATTCATCTTAGCAACAAGTACAAATGTCTCCTAGTAATCTACTCCATAAGTCCGCGTAAAGCCCTAGGCCACCAATCTTGCCTTGTAACGTTCAATTGAACCATTGACTTTGTGCTTCACAGTGTACACCCACTTACAGCCAACAGGCCGTTTGCCCTGAGGTAACTCAGCCAATTCCCAAGTGCCATTTTTTGCAAGAGCTCTCATCTCCTCCATCATGACATGTTTCCACTTATGAGTAGAAAGAGCATCTTGAAAATTAGAAAGAAGACTCACAGAAGAAACTTTAGACAGTAAAGCTTTATAGAAAGAAGACAGATTAGTGTAGGATACAAAATGAGAAATAGGATGTTGAGTGCAAGACCTAAACCCTTCCTATTAGCAATGGGAACATCTAGGTTAGAAAGAATAGAGTTACCTGAAAGTTCATCAGTAGAAGAGGATTCTAGACACTCATTAGAAGGAGAAGATAGCAGTGGAGAATCCGAATTGATCTCTTGTACCCAAGTAACTTGTTTTCTATCCTTGTCCCTGACATAAACTTTGCCATCTTTCACTGTGGATTCCAATTCAGACTCAACAGTCTCAATTGCTAAGTCACCCTTAACATCCTGCTCAATCACTGATGGTAGTAATACAGGTAGTGATACAGGAATCGCTTCACACCAAGGCTTCCCCTGAAGGGATGACTGGGACACCGGTGAGGACAGGAAGTACGACTAAGGCTCAAAGAAAGACACATCCATAGAGACAAATCATTTCCGAGAGGCTGGATGATAACAGTTTTAGCCCTTTTGGGTGGCAGAGTAACCCAGGAAGACACACCAAAGAGACCGAGAATCCAACTTACCAAGGGATAGGAGAATGGTTATGACCAAAGTACACACCCCCAAAGGTTTTGAGAGGAATGGAAAAACTAGAAGAGGGAGATCCTAACAAAACCTGAAGAGGAGTGTGTTTGTGGAGAACTTGGGTAAGCAGGCGATTGATGAGGAAGGCAGTAGTGAAAACAGCTTCCCCCCAATATGATCGAGAAACATGCATTTCAAAGAACAAACAATATGCAATATCAAGAATATGGCGGTTTTTCCGCTCGGCAACCCTATTCTGTTAAAGGTATTAGTACAAGAAGTTTGTTGAATAATACCATGAGTAGCAAAATAGCTGGCAAGGCCAGAGTCAATGTATTCCCCCCCCCCCCCCCCTCCTTATCAGAACGCAGAATTTTGACAACCGCCTCAAACTGAGTGCAAATCATTTTATGAAATTTTTGAAACACAGAAAAAAAACCTCACATTTGTCCTTCATAAGATATACTCAGGTGGTCCTAGAACAATCATCAATAAATGTGACAAACCATCTTTAACCCTTTAAAGACATAAAACCAGAGAGACCCCATACATCAGAATGAATCAATGAAAACGGGACTAAACTTTTATTACTAGAAGGAGCAAAAAAAGCTCTCTGTTGTTTTCCAAGTTGACACGACTCACAGTTAAACTCAAAAACATTATTTTTCAAAAAAAAACTGAAGGAAAAAGATGCTTAAGTAACAAAAAAAATGGATGCCCAAGATGACGTTGCCATAACCATAGGAATGAGCCACCAGGTCTACTTGATCCAGGATGTAAAGACCATTCGCGTTTCTATCACTGCCAATCATCTTCCTTGTGATAAGATCCTGAAATAGACAATGATCAGGAAAAAAGGTCACATTACAATTTAAGCCCCGAGTAATACGACTCAAAGATAAAAGATTAACACTAAATTGGGAACATGTAGAACAAAAGACAAAGGAAGGGAAACAGTGGCATGACTTCAACCTTTCCGAAACACAGAAAAAATAGTACCATCAGCAATTCTAACTTTATCCTATCCTGAAGAAGGGGTATATGCGGAGAACAAATCGGAAGACCCAGACATATGGTCTGAAGCACCAGAATCGATAATCCACGGCAATGTTTGATGAGATAAGAAAGCATTTGTAGAACAAGCTAAGTTACCTGAATGGGTAAAGTTACCTGAAGATGAACTAGACTCCCGATGGTCTAGCAAGTGGCGAAAAGCAACCTCCACCTCAGAAGTAGAAAAACCAGAGATATCAACAGAAGAAACAACCGGAGCTGGGGACGGTGGCTCAACTGTATTAGAATGATGGGCTCGGGCATTAAGCCCTCGGCCTCTAGACTGACTAGAGCAACCCCCACGAGAACCAAAACGATCCCACGACCCCTAGATGGCAGCCCATGCAACTTCCAACAAGTCTCACGAGTGTAGCGAGGACGACGACAACAGTCACAGAAGAGGGTATCCTTCTTCGAAGAAGGACGGGAACCACGATCCCTATCTCTAGAGGGTGCAAAAACCAAGGCAAATCAGTCAGAAGAGGTAGATGGAAGCATCGCCAAACGACTCTCCTCATTCTATGCATAAGCAAATGCTTCTTGGAGAAAAAGAAACACATCCATACCAAGCACATAACTCCGAACAGGATCAAACTCCACATTCAGACCTTCCAAAAACTTGAAGACCCGCACTTGTTCAACAAATTTCCGATAACCAGCAGAATCAGTGAGACAGACCAGTTTGTACTCTTGAAGATGATCAAGTCGCTTCCACCTATTGCTAAGAAAAGTGAAATATTGGAGGATAGTCATCTCACCCTAGACGGACCGGTCAATGGAGCGTTGCAACTCAAAAGTCTGTGAAAAATTGCCTTTGCGAGAATACATAGTGGCCCCAGCCTCCCAAATATCTTGTATTGTGTCCATAGACAAGTATCCCTCACCAATCTCTGACACCATGGAATGTATCAACCAGCCCATGATAAGAGAGTCGATAATCTCCCACTGATCATAACCCGGATTTGTGATACTGGAGGGCTGAACACGCCTATCAACATATCCCATCTTCCCTTTGCTCCTCAAAAAAATAGTCAAACTCTACGACCACGCTAGATAATTCTAACCATTAAAGAGAGGTGGTGATTTTCTAGCCAGAGTGGAGAGAATCAATCATAGTAGTAGGCACAATGGTACTCTCGCTCTTAGGTAACTGAGAAGTAATGGACTCACTAAGGGAATATGTCATGGATACTCTACTATTTAACTCTCAAACACAATGCCAATCGCAAATCCGAAAGAAAATAGTTGAAAGACACCACTATACGCCTATGAAAGCATAAAGAATTACGAGTTTGTTTTTCTTTTTTACTACATTTTTTTCCTCCCTTACTGCCCCTTTTTTCCTTTTGTTTTAAAAGAGAAGAAATACAGAAAAAAACGAAAGACGAAGAAGAAAAACACTCAGACTAATGAGGCAATAGTCAACAAAGGTAACGAAGGCCCCGTCGACCAACCAGGGGCTGCCGACTGGCCCAGAGAGAGACAAAAGAGGCCTCCAAGTTTGCTGACAAACCTAGGATGACAGGCTAGGACTGCCGACAGGCCTAGCGGGGGACGGAGGAAGCGTCGGCTAGCCTGGGGAAGAGCCGACTGAACTTCTTCCTAACTGGGTAAGGGCCAAATGGGCAGAAACTTCCTTCGGTTGGCCTGGGTGGGGGGTTGGCTGTCTCAGACAAGGGTCTGGGCAGTCCTGCGGTGGAAGAAGGTGGCTGTGCTTAGGTTTCTCCCACTGGCTCTGATACCATGTAGGTTTAAAGAAGAGAAAGAGTTAGAGGTATGAGTCCTCTCTCATCCCTTTTTATATTAGATCATTAGCAAAATTACAGGAGCTCTCTAAGGCATAAATAAATATACCAAATATACATACGGATGAATAGGAAACATAGGAAACATTCCTAATACATTCTAACAGGGATTTGGTGTCCCTACCAAAATGCAAAAAGGGACTTGCCATTGGAAATATATTGCTAAGAATAAGACATTTTTAAGTAAAAGGTCATGGAAATTCCCCATTGAGCAAGATTCTTTATCACGTGCTGTGATTAGGAGCAAGTATGAGACCCAATTGAATTGTTAAAATTCTTGTGGTCTGTAGGAAAAAGTGCATTTCTTAGCAAATTGATCATTTCTAACATTTCATTTGTTTCATGGTCGGGAATGGGTAGTATATTCGTTTTGGGAGGATGTTTTAATAAGGGATGACACTTAAATCATTTGTTTCCGCCTTGGCAACTTGGCATCTTTGTTAGCCATAGTTCATAATGTTTCTTTAAGGCATGATGCTATTCCATTCATTCTTCAGTTCTACCATGAGTTAATCGATATTCCTAATGTTCTTCTTTTTGCTCCTCATTAAGTATTTGGAATGATTGTGTCCTTAAAAGTTCCGTCTGATTAGAAAGAAGAAATGAAAGTGAAAGTGAAAGTGAAAGTGAAAGTGAAAGAGATAGAGAGGAAAATATATTTTCTTGTAAACATTTGATTAGAATGAAAATTTTGTAAGAAAAATATAGAGCAATTCAAAATTTTAATTTATATATAACACTTAAATGAACAAATTTAATTATTCTTGTATTTTCTAATGTCTTATTGCAAGGAAATTCAAAACTTAGTGATGAAGATCATGGAAAGAAGAAAAAGAGCAAACTGGAATCTTACATGAAGCACATTTAGGGCATCAATAATTAAAGATGAATAATTTCGAATCTTCATGTCATTATAGTAGGTTTTAGTAATTAAGGGTATAATGATAATTCCAATAATTGTTGGGCATGGGTTGTACGCATGGGTTTTATTATTTTGGGTCAAGTCATTAAATGGGTTATTATATATGGGTTTTATTATGTCTAAAATAATCTTAGTGGTCAAAAGTTCAAATTTCCTATTTTGATATTGAATTATAATTAGAAATCATTAAAGTTTCCTATTATGATTGAAGTAGAATTGAAAGTCATAGTTGGTCTAAAATATTAGTACTTACTAGATATTTTTAATTTCTAAATTTTAGTTATAGTCATTATAGAATTAGGAGTCTTTAACCTATAAATATGTGTAATCTCAATGATTGAGAAGAGTTAATATTATGAAAATTTGAGATTGTGTTTGGGTGATTGGCCTATCCCTTGAGAGGGTGAAGCACCTCTCTCTCTCTCTCTCTCACTCTCTCTCTCTCCAACAAGGTTACTATTCACGTCACTATTCACAATTCTTAGAACAGGCACCCAACAGCCCCTAAAAACTTTTGTTTTCATTCCCAAAACCTTACCCTTTTGGAAACCCTTGAACTCCTATTTTTTAATTACTTTTGCGGCAACAAACTCTCATCAAATCCAGCCCTATAAGCCTATTGTTGTTGCTGCCAGTATACTTAACCTGGGCTCACTACTTGTAGGAAAGTAATCCTCGTCCTACATCACTTAGTTAAAATGTTAGTATGAGTCCTACAAGAAAATTGACTTTCTTGAAATTTCTACCACTTTCATGCTAAACAAACTCAGAAAAAGTTTATTTTTCTCTTTCCTTCACTTTCTATCACTTTCATCCTAAACAAAGTAAGCCTAAAGTAAAAGTATTTTTATGGTCCTCAGCTCATATTAAGATTAATACCAATAATTTGTTTCAGAGAATGAGACCTAATAATTACTTTTACTTTCACAATGGCATGGCTTGTGTAGAAGGGAAGAAGAAAGTATTGACCTCTTTTCTTCTTCTTTTTTTTTGCATTGCCATGCGGGCTTTATTATTGTGGCACAAACTGTTACATATGGTGTATATGTATTAGGAGGCATGGCTCCTCTTTGTTGTCTATAGATGCCTTCAATTAAGTATAAGAGATTTGGCACCAACTGCAACACCCAAGTTCTTTGGGGTTGTGTCCATTTTGCTATATTTTGAGAGATTTGGTAGGAAAGGAATGCAATAATATTTATAAGACAAAATTGAAGATCTAGATGGACTATGGCATAAAATGTCATAAATATTCCTTTGGGGCTTTAGTTTCTTGTTCTTTTTTATTAATTAGGATTGAAGGGTGGTTTGTGAAATGTAATCTTTTTTTCTTTTTTTTCCCTTGTAATTTTGTTTTGTTGTAATTTTTTTTGGATTTCTTGTTCTACACTTTCTTTTGTATGAATTCTTTTCCTATTATTAATCAAATTTCTTTGTTGCAGATCAAAAAGATATCACAATCACAGAATCGTCATCAACCTTCGATATTACAGCTTCAAGCTCTGAAAATCCATCTTCACTGAATGATTCATCAAGGGCTTCATCACTCTCCATCTCCCCGTAAAGCTTAATTTCGTTGACTGATACCCCTTTGCCAATTAACACCTGCCAACTGACATCTGTAAGACCCCAATCCTAAAGAAATACAGCTGCCCAATTCCTAAAGAAAACACAAAACTGACTTGATATTACCTGCAGAAGTCCAGGAGCATCTTCTTCCAGTGCTGTTTCAACCGAATCACTGCAATTTATATTAAAAACAAGAGAAACAAATCACAAAGCTAGAAAAAGAAATACCAAGATATTTCTACAAAGATACGTACACTAAATATTATAAAAGATAAGAGCAGACAAATAAAAGTGTTTAAAGAAACAAATATTACGTGGCAGTTTTTCTCCTCTTCCGTGGACGGCTTATTCTCAAAGGTTTAGAAGATTCAGATACAATAGGACTACAGTCTCGGACAGAAGGCACAATCTTCCTCAAGCATTTAAAATTTTTTGAATTGTCCAAATTAGGAGGATCTCTTGACGCCAGCAACTTAATCCGATCTCGTAGTAACATATGGTCTAATTTATCTCCATAAATTTCTTCAGGGATTTCTAGTTCACTCTTGACTGGTATCATGCTATTAGAGGGAAAGTTACATACAGCACTCTTATCCAGGCTATGTACATCACTGTAATCCAAGGGTTCAGCCTTGATATTTACAAAGGTTGACGATATAACTGAAGTACGCATGCAATGAGGGTTACCAGACACATAATTCTGTCCACCACATAATTCATGCATTGTAGAAGCCTTCTTAGATGAGCATATCCTGTCACTTCCTTGAATTCCAATAAACATTCCTGATTTACCAGATTCAATCCCTTGGCATGACTCCATCAATGTTGAACAATGAGGTACTGTACAAGATGATCCTGCAATAATACGATTCAAAGAACCTGATTCCAAAGTCTTGCAAAAATCAGAAGCATTTCTTTCTGAAACATCATGAGTATGATCTCCAGTAACTGAGGATTCTGCAGCACAAGAATGATTGTCTCCCTTCCTCATGCCAACACTCTGTTGAATGGTGGTTTCCACAACTGGCTTAGAGGACAATGAACAATCACCCTGCACAACATGAGGTAAGGCAAAATTAATCAGAAAGAGTTACAGCTTCAACTAACACATTAAAATGATAAAAATAAAAATAAAAAACAAAAAAAAAAAAATTAATAATAATAACATTACTTATAATTATAACAATAGTAGTAGTAGTAGTAGAAGATTCATACAAAAAAAATTGAATTCAACTATATTATGATAAGGGTAATTTACATGGAGACCTCTACAATTATTGAAAAATATCACTTTGACCCTTTAACTATAAAAGCATACGACTGAACCCCCTAAACTATTGAAATGTATCACTTTGCCCCCTAAACTATAAAAGCATACAAATAGACCCTCTAAACTATTGACGTATTTCACTTTCACCCCTTCATTTAGGGGATCCTATTGATACGTTTTTATAGTTTAGGGGGTCTATTTGTACACTTTTATAATTTAGGGGGTCAAAGTAATACTTCTCAAGAGTTTAGGGGGTCTTTGAGTAAATAAACCTTATGATAATATTAGGGGTGAGAATTTGGCACGTAACCCGTTAATATAACTTGAATCATACATATAATTAGAGGGTTAGGGTTAAGCATTTTTTACTCAAACCCAAATATGACATGACCTGAAGACACGAATATTAAATGGGTCGGGTTTGGGTTGAACACGCAAAACTCAAAATGGGCACGTTTGACCCGTGTAAAAATTCGTGTCGACACGTTGACACAAACCCACTATTGACTGGCATATAACCCGGATACAACCTGAATTTAGTAACCATAAGATATTGAGTAATTCATTCTCATTCGTTAGATTAAAACTTAAATTTTCATATAATATATATACCTAATGAAGTGTAACCCTAAATTAATGATAAATGGGCAGAAGTCAAGATTAGTAGACATGAGAGTTTCTGAATGTGTGCCAGCAATGTTTTTTGTGGCAGAAGTGAATGTGAATGTCAACAATAATGTTACTTTGGAGAGTCGAAAGGAAAATGACCCAACTTTAGAAAAATTTAGTGGTGGAGGGAGGGAGGAGATCCAAGCGGTAATAAAGACGAAAAAAGAAAGCTTTAAAAAGTGACAGAATGATAAAACTGAGGAAAACCTTAAGCGCTACAGAATGGCCAATAAGGAGGTCAAAAAAGTAGTGAGGGAGACTAAGTTAAAAGCCTATGATGACCTGTACATTAGACTAGATAGTAAAGAGGGAGAAAAGAGAATATACAAACTTGCTAAGATAAGAGAGGAAAAAAAAAGAGATTTTAATCAGGTTCAGTGCATCAAGGGTAAGGACTCTAAGGTGCTGGTGAAGGATGAAGAGATTAAAGAGAGGTGGAAGAACTATTTTGAAAAGTTAAATGAGAAACATGAAGGTAGGTCAAAAGGGAGGAAGTAGGGGGTAATAAGAAAAACCAAGACTATAGGTTCTATCGTAGGATTAGGGACTTTGAAATAGAGTTTGCACTTTAGAAGATGAAATTAAATAAGACTTTAGGACCTGATGATATACCTATTGAAGCGTGGAAATATTTAGGTAAGAAGGAGGTTGTTTGGTTGACTAGGTTATTTAGCAAAATTTTGTTGGCTAGGAAAATGCCAGAGGGGTGAAAAAAGAATATTTTAGTGCCAATATATAAAAATAAAGAAGATGTCCAAAATTGTAGCAACTAAAATTGTAACAACTATAGAGGAATCAAGTTAATGTGTCACACAATGCAAGTGTGGGAGAGAGTAATGGAACGTTGACTGCAAGATATAACAGAAGTGTCAGAGAATCAATTTAGGTTTATGCCTGGTAAGTCAACAATGGAAGCGATCTATCTTTTGAGAAGAGTAATAGAAAAGTATAGAAAAAAGAAAAGAGACATTCATATGATTTTTATCGATCTTGAGAAATATAATAGAGTGCATCAGGATATAATCTAGTGAGTGCTAGAGAAGAAAGGGGTGACAAAAGGTTACATTGATGTGATTAGGGATATGTATGAAGGTGTGATGACCACTATTAGATCGCTTGCTAGAGAAACGAGCGAATTTTTAATTTCTGTAAGGTTACACCAAGGATCAACCTTAAGTCCTTATCTTTTGGCTTTAATTATGGATGAGTTGACACGCAATATTCAGGATGATATGCCATGGTGTATGCTCTTTGTAGATAATATAGTGTTAGTGGATGAGACTAGAGAATGAGTTAACACTAAGTTGGAGATTTAGAGAAAAGCACTTGAATCTAAAGGATTTAAGATAAGCAGAATTAAGACAGAGTATATGAAGTGTAATTTTAATAACAGTCACAATAGAAACAAAGGAGAAGTAAAGATTGAGAACCAAAAACTACCTAAGAGTGAACATTTTCATTGCTTACGATCGATTATTACAACGACTAGGGAAATTGGAGCGGATGTGGTCCACAAAATTAAGGCTGGTGGCTTAAGTGGAGGAGTACGTCCAAAGTACTATGTGATAAACAAGTACCCATTAGACTAAAAAGGAAATTATATAAAACGCCTATTATACCAGCGATATTATATGGGACGGAATGTTAAGCAACTAAGAAACATGTATATAAAATTAGTGTTGCTGAGATGAGGATGCTAAGGTGGATGTGTAGCAAGACTAAAAAAGACTGAGTTAGAAATAAGTATATTCGAGAATAAGTACGAGTAGTACCGATAGGGTTATTATATATGGGTTTTATTATGTCTAAAATAATCTTAGTGGTCAAAAGTTCAAATTTCCTATTTTGATATTGAATTATAATTAGAAGTCATTAAAGTTTCCTATTATGATTGAAGTGAAATTGGAAGTCATAGTTGGTCTAAAATATTAGTACTTACTAGATATTTTTAATTTCTAAATTTTAGTTATAGTCATTATAGAATTAGGAGTCTTTAGCCTATAAATATGTGTAATCTCAATGATTGAGAAGAGTTAATATTATGAAAATTTGAGATTGTGTTTGGGTGATTGGCCTATCCCTTGAGAGGGTAAAGCACCTCTCTCTCTCTCTCTCCCCAACAAGGTTACTATTCACGTCACTATTCACAATTCTTAGAACAGGCACCCAACAGCCCCTAAAAACTTTTGTTTTCATTCCCAAAACCCTACCCTTTTAGAAACCCTTGAACTCCTATTTTTTAATTACTTTTGCAGCAACAAACTCTCACCAAATCCAGCCCTATAAGCCTATTGTTGTTGCTGCCAGTATACTTAACCTGGGCTCACTACTTGTAGGAAAGTAATCCTCGTCCTACATCACTTAGTTAAAATGTTAGTATGAGTCCTACAAAAAAATTGACTTTCTTGAAATTTCTACCACTTTCATGCTAAACAAACTCAGAAAAAGTTTATTTTTCTCTTTCCTTCACTTTCTATCACTTTCATCCTAAACAAAGTAAGCCTAAAGTAAAAGTATTTTTATGGTCCTCAGCTCATATTAAGATTAATACCAATAATTTGTTTCAGAGAATGAGACCTAATAATTACTTTTACTTTCACAATGGCATGGCTTGTGTAGAAGGGAAGAAGAAAGTATTGACCTCTTTTCTTCTTCTTTTTTTTTGCATTGCCATGCGGGCTTTATTATTGTGGCACAAACTGTTACATATGGTGTATATGTATTAGGAGGCATGGCTCCTCTTTGTTGTCTATAGATGCCTTCAATTAAGTATAAGAGATTTGGCACCAACTGCAACACCCAAGTTCTTTGGGGTTGTGTCCATTTTGCTATATTTTGAGAGATTTGGTAGGAAAGGAATGCAATAATATTTATAAGACAAAATTGAAGATCTAGATGGACTATGGCATAAAATGTCATAAATATTCCTTTGGGGCTTTAGTTTCTTGTTCTTTTTTATTAATTAGGATTGAAGGGTGGTTTGTGAAATGTAATCTTTTTTTCTTTTTTTTCCCTTGTAATTTTGTTTTGTTGTAATTTTTTTTGGATTTCTTGTTCTACACTTTCTTTTGTATGAATTCTTTTCCTATTATTAATCAAATTTCTTTGTTGCAGATCAAAAAGATATCATAATCACAGAATCGTCATCAACCTTTGATATTACAGCTTCAAGCTCTGAAAATCCATCTTCACTGAATGATTCATCAAGGGCATCATCACTCTCCATCTCCCCATAAAGCTTAATTTCGTTGACTGACACCCCTTTGCCAATTAACACCTGCCAACTGACATCTGTAAGACCCCAATCCTAAAGAAATACAGCTGCCCAATTCCTAAAGAAAACACAAAACTGACTTGATATTACCTGCAGAAGTCCAGGAGCATCTTCTTCCAGTGCTGTTTCAACCGAATCACTGCAATTTATATTAAAAACAAGAGAAACAAATCACAAAGCTAGAAAAAGAAATACCAAGATATTTCTACAAAGATACGTACACTAAATATTATAAAAGATAAGAGCAGACAAATAAAAGTGTTTAAAGAAACAAATATTACGTGGCAGTTTTTCTCCTCTTCCGTGGACGGCTTATTCTCAAAGGTTTAGAAGATTCAGATACAATAGGACTACAGTCTCGGACAGAAGGCACAATCTTCCTCAAGCATTTAAAATTTTTTGAATTGTCCAAATTAGGAGGATCTCTTGACGCCAGCAACTTAATCCGATCTCGTAGTAACATATGGTCTAATTTATCTCCATAAATTTCTTCAGGGATTTCTAGTTCACTCTTGACTGGTATCATGCTATTAGAGGGAAAGTTACATACAGCACTCTTATCCAGGCTATGTACATCACTGTAATCCAAGGGTTCAGCCTTGATATTTACAAAGGTTGACGATATAACTGAAGTACGCATGCAATGAGGGTTACCAGACAAATAATTCTGTCCACCACATAATTCATACATTGTAGAAGCCTTCTTAGATGAGCATATCCTGTCACTTCCTTGAATTCCAATAAACATTCCTGATTTACCAGATTCAATCCCTTGGCATGACTCCATCAATATTGAACAATGAGGTACTGTACAAGATGATCCTGCAATAATACCATTCAAAGAACCTGATTCCAAAGTCTTGCAAAAATCAGAAGCATTTCTTTCTGAAACATCATGAGTATGATCTCCAGTAACTGAGGATTCTGCAGCACAAGAATGATTGTCTCCCTTCCTCATGCCAACACTCTGTTGAATGGTGGTTTCCACAACTGGCTTAGAGGACAATGAACAATCACCCTGCACAACATGAGGTAAGGCAAAATTAATCAGAAAGAGTTACAGCTTCAACTAACACATTAAAATGATAAAAATAAAAATAAAAAACAAAAAAAAAATTAATAATAACAACGTTACTTATAATTATAACAATAGTAGTAGTAGTAGAAGATTCATACAGAAAAAATTGAATTCAACTATATTATGATAAGGGTAATTTACATGGAGACCTCCACAATTATTGAAAAATATCACTTTGACCCTTTAACTATAAAAGCATACGACTGAACCCCCTAAACTATTGAGATGTATCACTTTGCCCCCTAAACTATAAAAGCATGCAAATAGACCCTCTAAACTATTGACGTATTTCACTTTCACCCCTTCATTTAGGGGATCCTATTGATACGTTTTTATAGTTTAGGGGGGTCTATTTGTACGCTTTTATAATTTAGGGGGTTAAAGTAACACTTCTCAAGAGTTTAGGGGGTCTTTGAGTAAATAAACCTTATGATAATATTAGGGGTGAGAATTTGGCACGTAACCCGTTAACATGACTCGAATCATACATATAATTAGAGGGTCAGGGTTAAGCATTTTTTACTCAAACCCAAATATGGCGTGACCCGAAGACACGAATATTAAATGGGTCGGGTTTGGGTTGAACACGCAAAACTCAAAATGGGCACGTTTGACCCGTGTAAAAATTCGTGTCGATACGTTGACACAAACCCACTATTGACTGGCATATAACCCGGATACAACCTGAATTTAGTAACCATAAGATATTGAGTAATTCATTCTCATTCGTTAGATTAAAACTTAAATTTTCATATAATATATATACCTAATGAAGTGTAACCCTAAATTAATGATAAATGGGCAGAAGTCAAGATTAGTAGACATGAGAGTTTCTGAATGTGTGCCAGCAATGTTTTTTGTGGCAGAAGTGAATGTGAATGTCAACAACAATGTTACTTTGGAGAGTCGAAAGGAAAATGACCCAACTTTAGAAAAATTTAGTGGTGGAGGGAGGGAGGAGATCCAAGCGGTAATAAAGACGAAAAAAGAAAGCTTTAAAAAGTGACAGAATGATAAAACTGAGGAAAACCTTAAGCGCTACAGAATGGCCAATAAGGAGGTCAAAAAAGTAGTGAGGGAGACTAAGTTAAAAGCCTATGATGACCTGTACATTAGACTAGATAGTAAAGAGGGAGAAAAGAGAATATACAAACTTGCTAAGATAAGAGAGGAAAAAAAAAGAGATTTTAATCAGGTTCAGTGCATCAAGGGTAAGGACTCTAAGGTGCTGGTGAAGGATGAAGAGATTAAAGAGAGGTGGAAGAACTATTTTGAAAAGTTAAATGAGAAACATGAAGGTAGGTCAAAAGGGAGGAAGTAGGGGGTAATAAGGAAAACCAAGACTATAGGTTCTATCGTAAGATTAGGGACTTTGAAATGGAGTTTGCACTTTAGAAGATGAAATTAAATAAGGCTTTAGGACCTGATGATATACCTATTGAAGCGTGGAAATGTTTAGGTAAGAAGGGGGTTGTTTGGTTGACTAGGTTATTAAGCAAGATTTTGTTGACTAGGAAAATGCCAAAGGGGTGAAAAAAGAATATTTTAGTGCCAATATATAAAAATAAAGAAGATGTCCAAAATTGTAGCAACTAAAATTGTAACAACTATAGAGGAATCAAGTTAATGTGTCACACAATGCAAGTGTGGGAGAGAGTAATGGAACGTTGACTGCAAGATATAACAGAAGTGTCAGAGAATCAATTTAGGTTTATGCCTGGTAAGTCAACAATGGAAGCGATCTATCTTTTGAGAAGAGTAATAGAAAAGTATAGAAAAAAGAAAAGAGACATTCATATGATTTTTATCGATCTTGAGAAATATAATAGAGTGCATCAGGATATAATCTAGTGAGTGCTAGAGAAGAAAAAGGGATGACAAAAGGTTACATTGATGTGATTAGAGATATGTATGAAGGTGTGATGACCACTATTAGATCGCTTGCTAGAGAAACGAGTGAATTTTCAATTTCTGTAAGGTTATACCAAGGATCAACCTTAAGTCCTTATCTTTTGGCTTTAATTATGGATGAGTTGACATGCAATATTTAGGATGATATGCCATGGTGTATGCTCTTTGTAGACAATATCGTGTTAGTGGATGAGACTAGAGAATGAGTTAACACTAAGTTGGAGATTTAGAGAAAAGCACTTGAATCTAAAGGATTTAAGATAAGCAGAATTAAGACAGAGTATATGAAGTGTAATTTTAATAACAGTCACAATAGAAACAAAGGAGAAGTAAAGATTGAGAACCAAAAACTACCTAAGAGTGAACATTTTCATTACTTACGATCGATTTTTACAACGACTAGGAAAATTGGAGCGGATGTGGACCACAAAATTAAGGCAGGTGGCTTAAGTGGAGGAGTACGTCCAAAGTACTATATGATAAACAAGTACCCATTAGACTAAAAAGGAAATTCTATAAAACGGCTATTATACCCAGCGATATTATATGGGACGGAATGTTAGGCAACTAAGAAACATGTATATAAAATTAGTGTTGCTAAGATGAGGATGCTAAGGTGGATGTGTAGCAAGACTAAAAAAGACAGAGTTAGAAATAAGTATATTCGAGAATAAGTACGAGTAGTACCGATAGAAGATTAGTTGGGAGAGAATAGATTGAGATAATTTGGTCATATACAACAAAGACCAATAGAGGCAGTAGTGAAGAGATGCGATACAGTGACAGTAGATGATAGTTGTTAGACCTTTTATATTTTGATGATTGTTTTTGTCTTGTTTTATTTCTTGTTTTGATTTATTTGGAAAAGAAAAATAGATTGAAATTTTATAATTTATTCCACGTCAATTTATTCAATCATGATGTTATTCTTGAGTTCTAAATGAAGCATAAACATGTGTGAAATTAAGCCCAAACCGTAGCAGAAAAGAACCACCGCAGCAGCAGCCCAGAGCAGTCCAGCCCAAAGGGGGTCGGACGTGAGACAGGACGACCGGTCAAGGTAGTTTGGCCTAGTTTCGATTCTGTGCAGTTCTGCTTCGCACAGGCTGTCAAACCAGCAGTATACTCGACAACTGCAGCAGTCATCCTTGACGACTGGGACTTGACCTGACATCCGAAAGGACATCCGAACAGGCGTCCCAGTGAATGACATGACCACCAAGAACACAACTTCATCTGGGACATCCGGGTGGACCACCACTCTGTGCTGCAACGACTCTTTTTCAAAATACTTGTCAACAATCAAGCCCATCTTTCAACTCATCATTCAACATCTAATTCTGGGAAATGTAAGATTGAATAGAGCAGATTTAACCAAAATCTCACTCAATCTTCTCAACACACGCAACATACAACAACTGATAAATTTCTCTTTAGAAGTGCTCTTGCTAATTAAAAAAATAAAACAACACAAACAAGAACATATTTTTCATCTTTAATCACTCTCATCTTTCATCTATTCTCTAAGAAATGTTCTTCATTTTGGTTTACATCTTTCCCTCAGAAAATACAGTGAGCTTCAGCCTTGAGCATATCTTTCCGTAGAGGTTATACAGAAAACACTGAGCTTCGCCTTTGTATATTTATCTTTGAGAGATTTTATTTGTAGCTTTCTTTGAAAGCAAATCAACTTCATTTCAGTCTTGTAAGAGTGTAGTACACTCAGGTTTCGTGACTCTTTGAGTGTGATTGAAAATCAGCTAAAGAGAGCAAGGGTTTGGACTTGGAAAGTTTGTGTAAAATCTGTGGAGGATTGCTCCATTTATGAAGAGGTTGCTAACACCCCTGTGCAGCTAGAACATAGTGAAAAATCTCAAGTGAAGCTTGAGGAGTGGATGTAGGCTTGGTTGAAACCGAACCACTATAAATCTGTTTGTCTCCCTCTC
The DNA here is from genome assembly GCF_004153795.1 of Camellia sinensis. Taxonomy (NCBI): domain Eukaryota; kingdom Viridiplantae; phylum Streptophyta; class Magnoliopsida; order Ericales; family Theaceae; genus Camellia; species Camellia sinensis. Next base: position 1,232,565 of record NW_021025540.1, on the reverse strand, counting down.
CCTTATCTCTTTATTTTCCTCACTGCACTTGCTATATTTTTCATATTCTTTGTGCTAATTTTTCTCATTGCTATCTCTGTTTGAGTATTTGTTGTTCTTGAGCTAAACACCTAAATCTCTTCAACTGATATACCTATCTGTTATTTTTGTGAACAACTTCACTTCATTGAACAAAATCTCTGTGCTAACTATACCTCACTGATATAGTCATTATAACACTTGTTATTTTTGTGTGACCACTTCAATTACCTTATATAGCTATCTATCACCATCTTCCATTGAGTGTGAGTTACTTATTTATCTACATCAAAATTTGTTAAGGCACAAAATCAACCACTGCATTTTTGCTTAGCTATTTCACTGTTAAAGTCTTCATTGCATCAACTAATAATATTTTTTGTCTAGCTCTATCGTTTATCTGTTAATCTTGTGCTATCCTAGTCGTAATTTTTATTGGGGTAATATTAATTGAAATTTATAGAAACCTAATTCAACCCTCCCCCCTCTCTCGGGTTGCTTTTTGGGTAACAACAGTGTTAGGGGAAAGGGTAGTAGACCTAGATTAACGTGGACTAGTGTAGTAAATAGAGATATGAATCTCCTTAATTTGACTAACGAAATGGCCTTGGATAGAGTCGAGTGGAAAAGAAGGATTCATGCAGCTGACCCCATTTAATGAGACTTAAGGCTAGGTTTGGTTAGGTAAAACATGAACTTTTGCTAATCATATTAAGTGTGTCGTGTTAAGGTTAACACAATTGTAAGTAGGTTAGGTCAGGTCAGTGTCAAGATAATTGACATGTTTAATTAAATAGTCCGTGTTCTTGTTGGATTGTTTTGAACACGAACCCGATATAACACGGCACGGCACAGCATGATTCCCAACCCTAGATAATATCCACAAAGAAGCGAAGAAAATATAAGATTCATATAAAAAACAAAAACGGTTTTCTCAGTATCTCACACATCTTAACGGTCAAACAATTTCTCAAGCTCCAGTAAAAATTATGTTAAATGCCATTTCACAACACATCCAAAAACACAGAATCATCACTGAAAGTGAATAGCATCTTTTAGTCATCAAGTGCAGGAACAACATTTCCTAAAAATACCATGGTTGAGAAAAACAAGTATTGAAAAAGAACCATCAGAGCACTTATTCTGCAATCACTACCCCATTTTGAGTAAGAATAATGAATTAACCAAAGTTTAGCACATCTATTGTGCACTCTTGTGCAGTTCACCAGTTACGGTTGAATAATTATTCAGGAATCTAGTGATGTCTTGACCAATAAGCAAAAGGAAAATGGTGAGACTACAAGGAGCCACAGATGCCCAAGTGCCTCCCCTATTCAGCAAATTTAGCTATACAGGCTGATAGCCAGCAAAGCACCATAGTTGATTGTAACTGAACTTGCAATCAACTAGTTTACCAAACAAAAAATGATCAATTACATCCCAACCATCACAAAATGCATAAATAGATAAAATCATAAAAGAAATGACTTGCCATATTTCCTCCACAAATCATTAAGTTCATGAAGGCATTAAATCAACAACATTAATCAGGAAACCTCAATAATTTTTTAATCCCACTTAAAAAAAAGGCTTTTATTTTCTGCTAAAATCACAAAATTCAACCTACTGGATTCGAACCATCAACCAAGAGGGACATTCCTCTACTGTGCCTTCTGAGCTAAGGCCAACCAGAAAGAAATGTCCACCTTTCCATGGTTAAACATTGCGCTGATGAGATGAACAGAACACAATAGAGAAGATGTCAACCCCATGCCCAATGAACTATGTTTAACACCCTAATCTAGCCTCACTGCTAACAAATGTAATTAATAAACAATATGAGTGCTGTTTTCTTTTCTTTACAATAGCACTTGTATTCATTAATAATATCTGTACACGTACAAACACTTGAAACAAGAGAACAATTTGATTTCACCATTTATATGTAAAGTAGCTTCCAAATGTCTCAAGCAACTTTTGTGCTACTCTTGTTTCTCAACTATGGACTTGTTATCTTGCCAAATTTAGGCTTCTAGGCCCATGTTGTGGTGGACCTTGTCTACAAACTTGGCATCAAAAGGAGGTAATCATCTAGAAGTAACAAAAATCAACGAATAGGAAAAACAAGAAAGATGCCCCAAGAATCTAACATGTGAATCATGCATGATCAAAACAAAGGCCCCATTTGGGAACTTGGCTGTTTGGCTTTTCAGCTTTTTTATGAGTTAAAAAAAGTTGCGTTCGGAAGAGTTTTCTTAGTTTAGTAGATAGTTGTAAGGAAAAAAGTGATTGATTGATTGATGTATATGACATGACATTTTGGCATTTTGTGGCTTTTTGGCTTTTTTAGCCATATAACTTGATGCCAAACGAGCTCAAAGAATACCCCTAATTCTGAGTGTACTCTCCCATGTTGACATGTAAATTTTCATCACTTCTGATTTCATAACTTGTAGTGTGTCTAAATAATCCGAAGTTTTATACACACCTGTTTGAACTAATTCTACTTTTCCAAATTTCACATTTACATTATTGGAATGTAGTTGAGAAGTTCCATAGGCACTTGAAGTTGGCGGAGTAGAAGGGACAATATTTATTTAAGGTAAATTACACCACTGGTACCTCTAGTTTGAGCAAATTTCACTGTGATCCTCGTAGTGGGCTGTTCAAGAACCCGTCCAGGCCGACCCAATCCGACCTTGAACAGATAGTTTTGCATGGTGTTCCGGTCAGCTGCAGTTCATATTCTTGAAATTTTGTGGATTGGCAGTCAGCAATGGATTTCATTGAAACAAAACCGAAAAAAACTGACTCGACCGATATAATAATATATAAATATATATGTTACGTGTTGTTAGACTTTTCATATTTCCCTAGTCAGTCTTGGATTTTGTTCACCAACACTCTCTCTACTTATTAATTACACTGACGCATTCTCTCTTTGTTACTGTACCTGACTTGCATCTTTCCATCACATTAATTACATTCTATCACTCTCTCTCTACTATTGATCAATAGCTATCTCTTTACTTTGTTTTTTTTTTCATTAATTACATTCTATCACTCTCTCTCTACTATTGATCAATAGCTATCTCTTTACTTTGTTTTTTTTTTTTCTTTGTTTTTTTCTATAGAACTTATGACTTCTCCTTGGTCAGAAAGCTAGCCTGCTAGCTGGTTAAAGTCTCCTCATTTTATTTTTATTTTTATCTGTCTCTCTCCTTACTGTCTCTTTCTAATTTCGTTCATTTATCTTCACCCATTTCCACTCTTTTATGAGATACAGATTCTCTCTCTCTCTCTCTCTCTCTCTCTCATTGTCTTTTTCATTTGTTCCTTAATTTGACTAACAAAATGGCCTTGGATAGAATCGAGTGGAGAAGAAAGATTCATACAACCGAACCCATTAGTTTGGTTTAATTTGGTTTGGTATCTATATTTGTTGAATACAAGGATGCTGCCCTGACATTGCTACCGCTGTTGCTACATGGTCGCTTTACCACGCCTCGAACCCCCTTTTTCCTAGTATTTTCTTTAATCACTTGCCCCCATCAGATCTTCCCCTCACTCTCCCTCTCAGATCTGCCTACCTTCCATCATCCTCCCTCTCTCTCTCTCTCTCTCTCTCTCTCATGTCTGTTTGTCCTCTCTACTGCGCACCGACCGAATCCAACCGTGAAAATAGTGACCCGATACTTTGCGATTTTGAACAATACTCAGTTGAAATCGGATGCCATTTCTTCCCACCCAACGAGGTCGGTTCGACGGGTTAACTATGAACCCAAATTGACTTAACCCGTGAACAACCCTACCTCGTAGTTTCAATTTGAACAATTTGGTCCCTACACTTTCAATTTTGTTGGAATGTGGTCCCTCCATCATGTATTGTTAACATTTTGAACAAAGAAAATCACGTGCAAGACTAGAAAGACCAAAGTGAAATCCAAAATAAACTACAACCTGTAATTTGTTTTGAATTCAACTTTGGTCCCTCGAGTCTATGAAGCATAGACACGGAACACGGATACAACACAACACGTCAACACGGAAAATTCCAAAAATGTAGGACATGGACACAGCTCAAACACGCCACAAATAAATATATGTTGATATAATATTACCTAAGAATGTATTGGCCTTGTTTGGTTTGTCTCCTGAGAGAAATTTTTGAGAAAAATTTTAAAAATTTGTTTGGTTGAAAATTTTTGAAAAATCAAAATTAAAATCATTTTTCTCTCTACTACACATCAATCAAAATCAAAATCATTTTTCTCTCTACTACACGTCAATCAATCACTTTTTTTCTCTCCTCTCTCATTCTCTTACATCCTATACATCAATCAATCACTTTTCTCTGACACCCATCTATTCAACTACAAAAAAAAAAAAAATCAAATCATCTCAAACTCTAAAATTTCAAAATTATTTTCAAAACATACAACCAAACAAATTCTCAATTTTTGTAAACTCTTTCCATAAAATTATTTTTCAAAATTGTTTCATAAATACAAACCAAACATGACCATTATATTATATAGTAATATATGTGCATAATATAAACAAAATTCAATAATTACTTTATACTAAGTAAATCTTGTATCTAATTCTCTTACGTGAATTTTTAGACTATTGGATTGGACCATAGTAGTTAAAAATTAGACAAACTTTGGGAAACATTAGTTTCAGTTATTCAAGATCTTAGCAAGCCATCATCCAATTCGGCTAAAGTAATGGATTCAATTGCTTCTACGCCTAGTGAATAACTTTTAAGTTCTATTATCCAATATGAATAATAGATATTCATCTTTACCATATAAAATAAAGGACGAATTACCTCCAGAACTGGTTTTGTCAGTTTCAAAGGCTTCCTGCAAAATAAAACAGAGTTATCAGAAATCACAAGTTCCTCCACTCCAAAATAAGAGACAATAGGGAATCAAGAACACCTTGAAGGAAAAATTAAAGATGTCAGTTAACTACTTGCTCTCCAAACCTGAACTGAAAGCATCTGCTATAGCACTTAACACAATCAATAGATTCAATATGCACACATGCACTTTTTAACCCAAGGGCCCCTAATTTAAAAAGAACAACAAATCACAAAGCACAAAAGAGCACCTTGATAGCAGCAACCTTCGCCGCTCTTTCAGTACAATGTGATCAAGATCATCTACAAAGTCATCAAAAATCTCAGTTTTCATCTTAACTGCTTGTACATAAGTACCCAAAGAGCCCTCTACACCATTTATCAATGAACTTGTCAAGTTGTTATCTGCATAATCAACCTCCAGTTTGACAGGATACTTTAAAGGCATTGAAGATTCGGGTAAACTGCTTGCACTGGCAACAACTTTCTCCACCAAAACAGCATAAGTATTAACTTTATTAACTTGCGTCCCATAGGAGTTAATGTACTCCTTCACTTCAGTCCCTTGGCAACTGTATTCAAAAGGCATACCTGCATATTGTTCATATTGGCATGTTGGAATCATTGATCAACTGAACCATAGTGCAAAGAAATGTACAGCATCAAACTTCAAAATAATTTCTCCAAAATTTACCAGCATGACTTTGTTCTAGTGACAACCTCTCTTCCCGAGCAAAGCAAACAGGATTGGAACCCTGCATTACACGCACGTAGCGTTTAGTATCAGGAACTAGAACAAACAAGTTAAAGACCAACATCCCCACAGATGAACAATGCCAATACTGAAATGACACTTTATGCTAGTAAAAGAGTTAATTCAACTAAAACTATAAAGACAAACATTAACAAATGAGAAGCCGGGTCAGCAAATAAAGAAGCAGAAAAATGTTGGAGGGTCTCAAGCATGAAGACTAATGCTTACACACAGTGGCATAAGGGACCAGGAGAGTGATAAGTCACCAATACCACCAATACAAGTAACTCAGTCCTCCTCCTCATCATCAAGAGAACAGCTCACAGAGAAACAGAATAACTGATAGGGTTAAGTTAGTTAGATTGGTAGTCTACTATAGTTAAGAAGTTGTTAGATGTTGAGTTAGTATAAACCATAGTTAGGCTAGTGACTCTATTGTATGTATATATAGATTAGTTTCATCACTGTATCTTTTCAATGATTCAATAATACAAAGTTTCTTTATGGTATCAGATCTTTGAAGCTCAAACGAGCTGTGGTCCTTTGCGAAGATTCAACAAGCTTCATCAATGGCAAAATCTCAACAATCTTCATCAATGGCTAAATCACAGTCTCTTCCACCAAATCTCTCTTCTCATTTCTTAAAAATCTTTCTCTTCTCATTTCAAATCTGAGTTCGTTTGTTACTGTCAAACTGGATTCATCCAATTACATCATTTGGAAGAATCATTTGCTAAACATATTGAGAGCAACAAAGCATCCCTGTTATGTTGATGGAACGAAGCAATGTCCTTCTCCAACTGTTGTCGATTCAAGCAACAAAGAAATTCTGAATCCAGAATATGCACAATGGTTAACCACTGATGCACATCTTCTAAGTTACATCACCGCAAATCACCAACGATTTTTACCTCTGTTTTCCATTGCACAAACAGTTGTGAGGTATGGACTGTTCTTGAAAAGAGATTTACTTCGTTATCTCGATCACATATTCATCAATTAAAGAACAACCTTGGTTGTTTGACTAAAAAAGGATCAACTATGGAGGAATATTTGTCTCAATTCAAAGCAATCTCAGATCAGTTGGCCTTGGCTGCTTCTCCTGTGAATGATGAAGATCTAGCTCTATTAATACTCAATGGTCTTCCTAATGAATACAGTGCATTAAAGACCACAATTCGAGCAAGATCTGATCCAATTTCAATGGAGTCCTTGTACTCTTTACTTTGTTCTGTAGAAATTCAAATCGAAAATGCTATTAAGCATAATCATGCTTGTGAAATTCCGTTTGCATATGCAGTTACTAGTGGTAGCAGATCTCATTCTTCCAGTTCTAGATCTTCGGAAGCAATTCTGGTAATAATACTTCTGGTAGTGGCAGAGGCTATAGAGGCATAACAGAAATGGAGGTTGATTTTATAGAGGCTATCGAAGAAAAGGAAGATTTCATGAATCTCAGAATTCATCACAACATGGCTCTAGTTCTTCCTCACCTTCTGTTATCTGTAAAATTTGTGGCAAAATTAATCACTCTGCCTTGTTGGTATAGAATGGATAATCCTTTTCAGTCTCAACCTAGATCTGCTCCCAAGGCCTACGTTGCCTCTACATCACAGTCTTCACCACCAGCCAACTGGTACATTGATTCAGCAGCCTCGGATCACATTACAAATGATCTAGCTAATATCTCTATGCATGAGCCCTATCATGGTCCAGATCAAGTCACTATTGGTGATGGTACTTCACTTCCTATCCACAATACTGGTAAAGGCATTCTTCCAACTCCTCTTCTTCTTAACGAAATACTCCATGTACCTTCCGTTTCTTCTAATTTGCTTTCAGTTCATCAGCTCACTTCTGATAACAATTGCTCCATCACTTTTGATGCTAACACTTTTACCATTCTGGACAAGGCTACCAACAGGGTTCTGCATAAAGGTTGCCATTCTAATGGCCTTTATCAGCTTCCTCTTCCTACATCTGTTACACATCCTGCTACTTGTTATCATAGCACTACTACTTCTGTTCCTGATAAGTCTACTTCAGCAACTAATTGGCATTTCAAGTTAGGCCATCCATCATTCAAGAAACTTCAACACATTGCTGCTAAACTTTCATCTTTCTCACACACTACCACTGGTTTATGTTCTCATTGTTGTGTCCCTGAGACACATAGATTACCATTTGCCTGGTCTAATTCCATTGTTAATAAGTCTTTTGCTTTAATACACTCAGATGTATGGGGTCCCTTTTCTGCTTCTATGACAGGATTTAAATACTATGTTGCGTTCATTGATGATTTTAGCAAGTTTACACGGTTATATCCTCTTCATTATAAGAGTGAAGTATTTTCAAAATTTCTTGAATTCAAGGCTATGGTTGAAACACAATGTACTACTTCTCTTTAAATTTTAAGGAGTGATAATGGTTGTGAATAATTAGCTAAGGAATTTCCGTCTTTCCTTTCCTCTAAAGGCATTTTGCATCAGCTCACATGTCCTCATACTCCAGCTCAAAATGGGGTCGCAGAAAGGAAGCATAGACATCTCATTGAATTGAAACCACCATTGCCCTTATGCATCATTCCTCCTTACCCTTGCTTTTGTGGTTTGATGCATTGGCTACTGCAGTTGTTCTTATAAATAGACTTCCTTCTGCTAAACTTCAATTTCTCACCCCTTTTGAAGTACTCTATCATAAACCACCTGATTACTCTTTTCTCAGGACTTCTGGTTGTAGGTGCTACCCTTGGTTAAAACCTTACACCTCTCACAAACTTCAACCTAGGTCTATCCCTTGCATTTTTATTGGTTACCATCCAGCCATTAAGGGATATAGATGCTTGGACCCTGTCACAAACAAAGTTTACACATCTCGCCATGTTGTTTTTGATGAGCATAGTTTTCCTTTTTCCTCTTCTCATTTGTTGACTTCTTCATCTCCCTGTCTTACTCAATTACACACCTTTTTTTGGTCTACTCCACCTACTCAGTCGACAAGACCCAAGCCTGCTTCTCCTACAGTCCCAGCTGCAGCAGTCCCTATGTCTGCTCCCACTACCGCACCTATACCTGTTCCACCTGCAGCACCTATACGTATTCCACCTATGACTGACTCTGCTGCAGACCATGCTGTTTTCCTATCACTGGTCATTGTCCAGTTCCTCTGTCTGGCCCTACTCCAACCCAAGCTGTAGCCCCTGCCACAGCCTCAGATCCTATATCAGTTGCTCTCTCATCTGCTCATCCATCTTCTTCTATTCCTATTTCTGCACTTACTATTGATTTACCATTTCCACCTCAGAATTCTCAAAATACACACCATATGGTTACTGGGTCTAAGTCTCATCTTCCTCTTTCTTCTGCTTTTGTTGCTTCCTCTGTTACTGAACCTACATCCTTTAAAGAAGCCTCTCAATCTCAAGCCTGGTCCAAAGCTATACTTGAGGAATATCAAGGTCTTCAGAAGCAATCCACTTGGTCCCTAGTTCCCTTAACTCCCAACAAACAAGCCATTGGGTGTAGATGGGTGTACAGATTAAAGACTAATTCAGATGCATCCATTGCTAGATACAAAGCAAGGTGCTATCTTCAAGAAGAGGGTGTGGATTTCCAAGACACATTCAACCCTGTGGCCAAACAACCTACTATTTTCATTTTGTTATGTGTTGCTCTTCCCTTTAATTGGGCTATCAAACAGCTTGACATAAGTAATGCTTTCTTACATGGAGTGTTGGAAGAGGAGGTTTACATGTCTCAAACCTCAAGGGTTTATTGATTCAGCTCAACCTCATATGGCGTGTACACTTCACAAGGCCTTGTATGGTCTTAAACAAGCTCCAAGAGCTTGGATTTTCACTTTTTCCATCTCCTTTCTCAAGGCTTTATTTCTAGTCATTGTGACTCATCCTTGTTTGCTCATAAAACTCCTATTTCCATTACCATTTTGGTTATATATGTTGATGATGACCTTATCACTGGCAGTGACTCCTCTTACAATTCATCTTTAATCACTTATATGCACACTGTGTTTTCGATGAAAGAGTTGGGATTTATCAATTACTTTCTTGGCATATCTGTGCACTCTTCTCCTAATGGATTCTTTCTTAGTCAAGCTAAGTATGCCACTGATATTTTGGCTAAGGTAGGAATGCTCAATTGCAAGGCCTATGCTTCTCCTATGGCTACCAAATTCTTTGTTTCTTCCAGCTCTGATGATGATCTTCCTTTTGCCCAACCACCCCTTTATCGTAGTCTTGTGGGAGCCCTCCAGTATTTAACCATTACACGCCCACACTTAGCTTTTGCTGTGAACTCTGCTTGCCAACATATGCAATCCCCTCTTATTCATCATTTTAATGCTGTCAAACAACTGCTCCATTATGTCAAAGACAATCTTGCTTTTGGTCTCCAATTTTCACCTGGTCCACTTGTTCTCAATGCTTATTCTGACTGCGACTGGGCTGGTAACATTGTTGATCGTCGCTCTACTACTGGCTATTGTGTGTTTCTTGGTCCCAACTTAATTTCTCAGTCCACCAAGAAACAACCCACTGTTTCTAGATCTTCAACTGAAGTTGAATATCGTGCTTTAGCTCAAACAGATGCAGTGCTTAGTTGGTTGGGAATACTTCTCAAAGATCTTCATATTTCTCTATCCACACCTACTCTATGGTGTGACAATCTTTCTACTATAGCCATGACTAGCAATCCTGTGTTTCATGCTTGCTCTAAACACGAGGTCAACTACCATTATGTTCGAGAGAGAGTGGCATCTAAACTCTTGTCTGTCAAACATGTGGCTTCTTTTGATCAGCTTGCCGACATTCTAACCAAGCCTTTGTCGGTAGCTTGCTTTCAATTGCTTCAGTCCAAGCTATTGGTTCTTCCACCACCTGCTAGCTTGAGGGGGAATGATAAGTCACCAATACGACCAATACAAGTAACTCAATCCAGCTCATCATCAAGAGAACAGCTCACAGAGAAACAGAATAACTGATACGGTTGAGTTAGATATATCGATGGTCTACTATAGTTAAGAAGTTGATAGATGTTGAGTTAGTATAAACCATAGTTAGGCTAGTGACTCTATTGTATGTATATATAGATTAGTTTCATCACTGTATCTTTTCAATGATTCAATAATACAGAGTTTCTTTAGAGAGGCACATGCCCCTCCTCAATTATAAAATATATATATATATATATATGTTTTCAAAATGTTTTCAATTTCTCCCTCTAAAATTATATATGTGTGCCTCCTATATACCTCCTATTCTTCTTCCAATAAACTCGACATAACATTAATTAACTAAACAGGACATAGATTGACTTCTTATATGCTTCACAAATAAATCCACGAAAGCATTTCATTTTTATTGTGTAGTTTATTGATATTTTTTTAATTACTTGAGTTATGAATGTTACAATATTTTATTGTAGTGAAATGTGTGATATTGGAATTTGAAATAGTTTTAAAATATCTATATTTTATTTTATTACAAAAATAAAACCAAACTAAGTTTTGTGTCCCAAACCAATCTTACCCAAAAATTTGTCTTAACATTTGACAACCCCCACCCACTCCACCCTCCCCCCTCCCAATCAAAATCCTAGGTCCACCACTGCTGACACAACAACTAGCATCAACCCCGCACGCACCCTAGGGGAGGAGGGAAATAGAAGTATGATGATTCCTACAATAACAAGAGAAATTGCAGGAACAATGTGATCATGTTGAACATATAGAGCCCACATCAACAATTAATCTCTTAATAATTCCATATTCTAATTTCATCCTCACCTTTATTAAAAGTATACAATATCTTCTATGCTTACAACCCATAAAACAAACATCAACACAAATATTAAAGTGTGTGCGTGTGGGGTGGGGAAGATTGTAGAGAAATGATTATAACTACAATACCAACAAGAATAACAGGAACCGTCGTTAGAATAATCACTTTGAATTAAAAGCATTCTCTTTGATAACTAATCTCTTTATAACTCCAGTTTTTTCACTCTCAAGTATTAAAAATGGAACATATACGAAGACATATTCCTAAAGACTACAATCCATAAACCAAACCAAACTAAACCAAGCCTTAAATCCCATCAAATGGGGTCAATATTAAGGGAACACTGCAGTGCCCCTAGAAACAAATGCAAGAACAAATCGATTATTATGCAAAGTTGCAATAGCAAATAACAAAGAAAAACTAAAAGATGAGAATAGCAAGCAATGAAACACAGAAAATCCAAAAAAGCCACATACGAGTATCAAATATGTATCGGATACAGAAATGCATCCAATACGGATACAAGAGGGATATTCCAAATAAGTATCCAATTTTTTTTTCAAGGTCAGTGCTCTCTCCCTCTATCCCTCTCTCTTCCTCTATTTCTATATCTCTTCATATTTTGTCAGGCCTAATTTGTCTTCGATTTATTACCTTATGCTAGACCAATTTCTAGTGTGTTAGCCTTGCTATAAGGGCTACTCAATTTTGTTAATTTTGAAGAAGGGAAAAAAAAAATTGTTCACTATTTTTACTTTTTAATTTGTTTCTATTGTTATTTTATTTTATTTTTTGTGGATATTGTGAAAGTTATGTTATCACTACTAAATTTTGTTATCTTTATTGTTCTTTAAATTTCCTTGAATTGTTAATCAAAGCCCCTGTTATTGTTGGTTGTTGATTCTCTGTAAGTATGCCTAGTTGTTAATTGAATACTCTTTGATACAATCTTTGATGAACATAAAATTATATTTTTGATATTAAGGAATTTAGTAGCAGATGTTAATAAATGTATTCTTGCATTTGGTTTTATGTTTATGCACGCTACATTTCCAAAGATTATAAAAATACTTTTATTGTGTAAACATATCCTCGTGATACCCGTATCCCATATTTTACGTTTTTCCGTGTCCATGTCCGTTCTTCCTAGATAGCAAGAGACCACAACATTATCATATAGTCTGAACAGTAAAAGGAGAAGTGAGTAAAGATAACAAAAGGCCAACAAAAATAATTTTAAACCAAATAGTAGAAAGGAGATGAAATGACAAACAAATCAAAAACTCCAGTCCAGTACGACCCAAAGGCACAAGGGCAACCACAGAATAACAAAACCGCAACAATTTTTGTATAAGAACACACACATGAAATTGCATATCACAGTTTTGGGGCTAAGTTACCTGTGAATCATAATGTTGTTCTTCCTTATGTACATCATCAACTGGAGATCTGCAAATAATCAAGAAACAAAAAAACATACACATACACACACACACACAAGTTCTAGCACTAAGCCCACAATCTAATACCTTATTATGTATTTGGTTGAAGGATTTGGAAAGAAAAAAAAAAGAAAACGTATGTGAAATTAGGGGAAATATATGTATATTATATTCACATTTCACCAATCTTTTTCCTTTTTCTTTCTAAACCCTTTCTCAAATCCACCAACCAAAACAGCATTAAAAAAATTAGGGAAACATGAATGAATGAAGAATCGAAACTCACATCGATGCACGATTCAGTTCAATTTCGGATTCAAAGTCAGCAAAATTCGAAATAAGCTTAATGGCGAGTAGCATTTTCCTGCGTTTTTTCAACGGAATGCAATCGGGCTCATCCGACCAGACACTATCGTTAGTTCCATTCTTAGGTTTGATCATCATATTACCAGAACCACGCAAATGAGCCATTTTTTTAAGAGTTTCGACTCTAATTGCTGTGAGTTCCCATAGACAAACCTACCTTCAGTCACAGATTTAAATGTTATTATCATAAATAAATAAATAAACATATTGATCCTAGGGTTTGTACATATACATAGAAGCTGTAGATGTGAGCATAAATACATGGAGAGAGAGAGAGAGAGAGAGATTGTACCTCCAATGGTGTCTCTCATGTGTACGGAGAGAGTAGCCGATACGGAGGGAAGAGGGTTTTGAGAGGGTCGTTCTACTCATGCTTTTGGCGCGCCCCAGGAGGACAGTGTTTATCAAGTTTACGGGACGAACATGTTTCGATTTGGATTACTGAGTGGATTCATTTTATTTTTGGATTTAATTTCTATTAAATAATAAAATTATCCTTCAAAAATAATTTTTTATGACAAATTTTTTTTATATATATCGTTAAAAATTGGTGATTAAAATTTTTTTATGACAAATTTTTTAAATTGTAGCTAAAATTTATAATTAGTAACATTTTTTTGATAAAATTTTTAAACTGTTGTTAAAAATTAACAATTAATAACTTTTTTAATGATATTTAATGAAAAATATCATTAATTATCCTAAGATTATTGAATAATAAATCTACTTATTACCTACACGTAAATCTATTTTTATTTTTAAATAATAATAAAAAAAAGAAAAAATTACATTAAACCCCCTCTAACTACAAATCATTTACGTTTAAAACTTAACACTTAACCCCTCAATGTATATTAATCAAAAATGCAATTAATGCTGTTAATATTGTTTGGTTTAACTCACATTTCAAAATTTTGAGTTTTTTATTTTATTTTATTTTTGTATTATTTTGTTTTTAATAAATTTTTTATGTAATTTTTATAATTTTTTAAATACACCTAATCTAAACCTACTTAAAAAGTTGAAAATTTTACTTATAAATCCTATAGTGAGAAATGATGATTCATTTAGTCCTAATAATTTTTTTATAGACCAATTAGTCCCATTGATTTTGGAAAAGTAAATTTAATATATTATTTAAAAATTAGATTTACAGTTATATCCCTATTTCTATTATATTTCTTTTTTTTCTTCTTTTTTTTTCTTTTCTTTTATGCTAGAAAGGTAAAATACACAACCTATGAGAATCAAATTTTAGATGAATTTTTATATGAGAATCTTTTCGATTTGAAATGACTTAAAATGTGAAACTCTTCTCTCATTTCAAAATAAATACAAAAATGACTTGAAATATATTTTTCAAATATTCAAAAAGAATGTGAGATTTTTCAAACATTTCAAAAGGAGTATAAAAACTCCTTAGTAAGCTTTGGACAAATGTATAATTTCAAATTGTAATACTCAAATGAAACACTCAAACGTAACACTCTAATATAACATTCTAAAAAAAATTCCTTAGCGTATTTTTTCCAAACGTAATACTTCAACATAACATTAAAAAAAAAAACTCCTTACTTTAACACTACAATGTAACACACAAAAAACTCATTAGTATATTTTTCCTAAATGTAACACTCCAATATAACACTTACAAAAAAAAATATGGAATTGTTCAAACCATTCCAAAAAGAGTATAAAAATTTATTAGTAAATTTTTGGCAATGTGTATTTCCAAACTGTAAGTATACGTTTTGAAAAAGTATACTAAGTTACTTTTATTTATTTTTTTGTGTTATATTGGAATGTTATGTTTGGGATTCATTGATTGGAGTGTTACGTTTGGAAAAAATATACTAAGAAGTTTTTTTTTTAGTGTTACATTGTCACATTTGGGAAAACTACACTAAAAAGTTTTTTGTAAGTTACATTGGAGTGTTATGTTATTAGAATGTTCGTTCTTGTCCGTAATGTGGGATTTGTTTCAGGAAAAAAAAAATTCAAAACGTTTATACTACAAATTACCCAAATGTGTAATTTCACATTTAGAAAAACTCACTTTTATCCCTAAAAAATTAAACCAAAAAAACGTGTAAATGACTATCTTTCTGTATTAATTTCACTTTAATGGAACCTTTGGGTTAAAAAAAAAAAAAAAAAGGTTAAACAATTCACAAAATCACATTTTGAAATTTATTAGTGTTTCACCCTAATTTTTACCCTTTTTTTTTTATCTTTGGCTATTTTTTACTCTGGTCTTTGAAATTTTTTTTTTCATTTTGATCTTTCGCGTTTTAAATTTTTCTCAATTTACTCCTAAAATTAACTTTTATTCAAAATTGGACAAAAGATACTATGTTAACTGCTTCATGACATTAAAAATATGTTATTATATTAGGCTTTGGAGTTATGTCAGATGTGTGAGTTATATATAATATAATATTTTTATGTCATGTGATTGTTAATGTGTCATTTTTTGTCTAATTTTAGACAAAAAATATTGAAACAAGAAGAGCTAAAGCGGGGAAAAAAATTTAAGGGCAAAAGTGAGGAAAAAAAACTTTAAGGTTCAAAGTGAAAAAATAACCAAACACAAAAGGATAAAGTGTGATTTACTCAATATTTTTTGTGTGGATAAATTATACTTTTAGTCCTTATTCGATTAATAGGATTAATAGTGAAATGATTAATAATCTCATGAATTAGTGTAAGATTAGTTATCCAATTAAATTAATGAGATAACCATTTATTATGTATTATTTTGGCTTTTTTCTCATACTTGAAATTATGAGCCTCAACCCATATCAATGTTAAAATTTTGCCAATTTTATCAAAGTGAATGCCTATCGTACATGTAATCCAATCCAGTTAATAAAATTTGCAATCAGACTTGAGATTATGAGTCCATGTAAACTAACAATCCCAATACTATACTATAATCCTACTAATCAAACAAACTCTTAATTTCTATATTTTGATTTAAATTTCACTTTGATCTCTATTATTTTAAATTGAATAATTTGGTCTCTACACTTTAATTTTAGTTCAATTTAGTCATTCTATTCAAGTTAAAGGTTAAAATTAATAATTTTAATATACTTGTTAGTCCGTGAGATGTACACATATAAAAAAATTAACGAAAATTTAGACAAAAGGGCCAAATAATTGAACTTAAAGTGCAACAGCCGAATTATCCAAATTAAAACAATAAGAATTAGAGTAAAATAAATAAAACAACAAGATGAAAAGTGTAATTTACATTATCATTATTATTAGGGGAAATTATAGTAAACCCCTCAACTATAGGTCATTTACACTTTATCCCCTTAAAGTTTAAAACTCCCTTGAAGTATTTTCACACTTTACACCTTATGTTATATATTTGGACAGAAACCTCAACAACAATACCATTAATTAAAGCTAAAACATACATCTATATACATGATAGGCAATAGGATACTATAGAATGATCAAAATATCATATCTACCGTAGGTTCTATATGCCATTAATTGATTGACCGTATTTAAAATTTTAATATCGTTAGAATCAAAAGCCCATCTCCAACCTCAGACCAAGAAACATTCGAAACTTCAACATTGATGTTGATTTGATCATCTTCATTGTCGATTTGATCATCTTCAATATCAATCTAGCTGTGATTGTCTTCAAAATCAACACCGACCTAGTCTTTCCACGTTTCCTTTCCTATCACTCTTATGCTAATCTGCAGATGAGGCAGTGAACCACTGAGAGATTGAGTGGTTTAAAGATGGGAGTTTTTAGTCAAAGTGAGGGCATATTGAGTGGTCTAGGAGGGTTTTCGATTAGAAGGGGAGGGGCGACGTTTGTAAAGAAGAGGGAAGGCAGTAGCAAGGTTTTGAGATATGGGTTTAAGCTTCAATGGCTTCGAGGGAAGTTGGATTCACTTTGAAATTTGTAGTTACGTTAAAATGAAATATGAGAGTGTTATAATAAACTGATAGTATGTGTGTATGATGGGAGCTTCTATTTTCACACTCTCATTTCCCTCTTTACACATTTTTTTCAATAAATAATTAGTTCGGAAGTAGAGTTTCAAAAATAAACAATTGGTTCGGAAGTAGCATTCTGAAAATAAACAACTTGTTCGGAAGTAGAGTTCCGAATTTTTTTCATTTATTCGACATTCAACTTCTGAATATGTTTATTTAATGTCCATAATAGTAATTTCACTTAAAAATAAAATTATAATAAAAATAATTTTTATTAAGTGTGTGTAAAGAGGGGAATGGGGATGTGCAAATAGAAACTCCCGTATATGATGCACTAACATGTGAGGAATGATGTTTGTATATAGGATTTTGGACTTGTGAATTTGACCCTGTTTAGTTTGGAATTTTCATAAACAGTTTTACGAGTTTTTAATTAGTATTTTTGTATTGTTAATAATTTTTTAAAAATATTTTAATCAATTTTTTTTTTAATACATTTTAGATCCACTTAATCTTGGTATATTTAAAATGTATAAAAAAATTTAAAAAATTTATTGAATATAACAAAATACAAAAATGAATTAAACTCTTTTTCTTTTCTTTTTTGTATTTTTTTGTAAGAGGGACTTACGCGTAGGTTTTAATAGGTGAACTTATTGTCCAATAGGCCCTGTAATAATTAATGACATTTTTTATTAAACACCATTAAAAAAGTCACCAATTGTTAATTTTCAGCGACAATTTAAAAAATGTCACAACAATGTCACTAATTATAAGTTTTAGCGATAGTTTAAAAAAAATCGTCACAAAAAAAGGTTCACTAATTTTCAACTTTCAGCAACAGTTTGAAAAATTCATCACAGAAAAATGTTACTAATTGTAAGTTTTAGCGAGAATTTATAAAAATCATGATAAAAAAAATCACTAATTGTCAATTTTTAGCGATATATGCAAAAATTCGTAAAAAAAATTATTTTTAACAATAATTTTACTAGGACTTATTTTAAATAGATCTGGATGGAAATTAAGTTTAACTACTACTAATTAAGTTCAACTAATTTTCAATTTTCAGTGACAGTTTGAAAAATTAATCACAGAAAAAAGTTACTAATTATAAGTTTCAGCGACAATTTATAAAAATCATGATAAAAAAGTCACTAATTGTCAATTTTTAACGATATATACAAAAAATAGTCACAAAAAATTATTTTTAACAACGATTTTATTATGACTAATTTTCAATAGGACTTGATAGAAATTAATTTCAATTATTACAACTTATTAATAGTTTATCCTAAAATATTTACCTAAAAAAATATTATGGACTAACAATTATATGGAATTGTTAATTATTTTGAGGGGTTGGAATTCACAATCTAAAACCATACAAATAAAAGGGGAAGTTACGTGTAATTGGTGAACTTATTGTTCAAGAGGTCCTGTGAAAATTAATAGCATTTTTCATCAAACACTATTAAAAAAACGTTACTAATTATTAATTTTCGGTGACAGTTTGAAATTTTTTTCATAAAAAATGTCACCAATTATAAGTTTTAGCGACAGTTTAAAAAAATTGTCACAAAAGAACGTCACTAATTTTAAACTTTTAACGACAGTTTGAAAATTTTATCATAGAAAAAATGTCACTAATTGTAAGTTTTACCGACAATTTATAAAAATCGTGGCAAATAAAAAGTTACTAATTGCCAATTTTTAGCGACATATGCAAAAAATAGTTACAAATTTTTTTTTTTTAGAGACGATTTTACTATGACGTATTTTCAATAGGAATTGATAGAAATTAAGTCCAATTATTAGGATCTATTGATAGTTTACCCCAAACAAAAAAAGGGTAATATCATTAAAGTGGAAACTAAAATAAATATTTTCAAATTAATAAAAAAAAACTTTGCAATATTAAAAAATAAATGTATAAATTTTTTCATGAAAGTGACAATATTTTTAACATTACCACTGGAATGTTATTTCCCTCATAAAAAGATGTGATTGAGCTATGGCCCTAAAACTTTCAAACAAAAAATTCATCAAAATGACTCTTAATTACAATGATAACATTGTCAAACTTTCAAATATTTTAAATGGGACTAAGAAGTTTGGCTTGGCAAGAAGCATGTCCTAATAAGTGATGATTACTCAATAGTCTGAGCATATTGTCATGTGATATTTTATTGTAATATAATTGGTAGAGAAAGTTGAGTATTAATTATTTATATTGGGTGATTGAAGAATATGAAAAGATATAATGAATGATAATTGGTAAAAGAGTATGCCCACATGATATTTCAAAGCTGTTGTATAATTTTCCCCTAATAAGATAGGATGAAAGTAGAATTTTTGGTGATAGTCCTCTCATAATAAAATTCATGCATTTAGGACATAGTAAAAAAATTGACGATTACCAAAATACCTTTATTCCGGAGCAAACGGAGTTGGTTAAGCGGTCCCGAACCGAGGCACACGGCCAACGGCTCCGAAAAATCGGAAACCGGACTCCAAACGGGCAAAATGGCCTACGACCACGAAACGTAGCCTACGGCCACTGAGAGAAGATCTACGAGACCTCTCCCTCTCTTCGGGAAGAGAAAATAGAGAAAATTGAGCCTGGTTCGCAAACCGAAGCAAAGCACAAAAAAGTCCGGAAGTCCGAAGGCAAGGTTCGCAGCCGGGACTCCGCAACCTCAGAACGAGCACAATATGCAACATCACCGAGCGCTCAATCAGTGACGTCTGAGTCTTAAGGTCGGCCAAAAATTGGGTGTCTACACATAGTCTCTCCCTTATTTGTAAATTCTGATTTTCAAAATTTAAAGTATCATAACTTCAAGTTATATGTTTATTTTTATTATTAAAAGTATATATTTTTACAATTCTTTCATTGAAATCTATCAAATGAATATAAAATTCTAAAATATTAGTTGTTTTCATATTTTGAAATTTCACTTTATTTGGAGAGTGAAATTTCATAAAATAGAGAAATTTCAAATTGAAGGCTAAAAAATGCAAAAACAAGGAACAACAGAGAAAGTAGAGTACCTAAAAAAATTCTAAATTGAAGATTACAAAATGATAAAACTATTTCACTATATTTTCTTTTTATTTTTGAATAATGAAATTTTATTATCTTAAGAAATCCACTTTCAAATAAAAAAATTTAAAATAATAAATAAAAATAGAAAATTGAAGTACTCAAAACACAACTTCCAACAAAGTGATTTAACACACTACAAGCATAGAATTATCAACAATGATTCATCCACACAAATTTTTTTCCCGAATCACCCCGAATGGATTTTTTACCGATAATAGTCTAGTAAGAAACCCATTCAGATAAAAAATTTGTGTAGATGGATCATTAATGTAAAATTATATAAAGATTGAGATTGTTCCCAAAAAACCATATTCTCCACAAACTTGACGATTCCACTTTTGGCTCTATTTTGAGTGAGCAAGCCAAGGCTAATTGTGACGCCCCAAATTTTATTTTATTTTTGAAACATCATAAAATTCAAATTACAAATAACTTGCTAAAAAATTTTTTTAACAATTAATTAGGAAATTTTAATTTCTCACATAGTCAAAGCTTAACTACAAAACAAAATTATGAGTCCCCATACAATATTACAACAATTTTATAACATTCGTAATTACTAATATAAAAGATAATAAAATTTTATTTTGCTAAATTCTTGATTTCAAGTTAGCCACGGTATTATATTAGAAGCGGCCCCAATTTCGGCTTCAGCCCCTTTCTCGTCATAATCTGGCATAAAATGCCAGGGCAACAAAATATATGCCATGGGTTTTGCAACACGGTAAGAAAACATAACCAACCTACCATTCTTTTTAAGAGAAAATAATCAGATAATAATCATAACAATTAAGAGAAAATGACATAATTAATAGCATGATAATATAATAACAATTTAAAATAATTTCAACAATTTTATTAATTTAGGTGACACTCAAAATCTCACCAAAGAGATTTTCTTACCAACCATTAAGCCATGGCCACGATTAATTTGAAAACCCCCCTTGGTCAAATATTCAAGAACTACCAAGGATGCCTCCACCCAAAATTATATACCCAAGCCGTGGCATCGTGGTTTGCCCCAAGGGAACGGTCTAATAGGGATATGTAACCTTCCTGTGTGCCACCCGCACATCCACCCTTATCTCAAAACCAAATACCGATGAGGGTTCAAATAAGTCCCATGCCATCTTAGGGTTTCGCGACACAATTATATAAAAATTATTAAAAATCAGGGCTCGCCCTGAAACAACCGGTATTAACCCTCAATTGTTAACTTTGTATATGCCATTAATCATTCTAGTTAGTTTTTATATTAATCACAAATAATTCCAATTTTTAATCGCAAATAATGTTATATCAACTCATTAAAATTCCTAACATAAAATATTACACGTCATACAATAATAAATCAATGTACAAAATTTAAATAAACAATTAACTTAAACCATGGTATGGAATAATAATTTAGATAGAAAGAAAATAAACCATAATCACACACATGCATTGATTTTTAATTTACAAGATTAGACTAGCACAATACTAAATAAACCACAATACACCCATACATGGATTACTAATTTACAATATTTAATGAATTAGACCAACACAATAATTAATTTTTTTATCCAAATAATTAATTGAAGTAATGATCTTAAACCTGCTCAGAAATTTTCAGCATATACCTTAGGTAATAAAAATTATAAATAAATTATTTATGCAATTCTAAAATTCGTGAAAATATATAGAAGATTCAATAAACATGTTTAGGTAATTTTCCATAAATAATTTTCCAAAAATAAGTTATAAGTAATTTTGTAAAATTCCCAGAAATTTCATGACACAGATTTATCACATTTTCTTAAATTAATTTCATACTTAAATTCATAAATCAATTCCATAATCTAAAAATTTATTATGAAACTAGACTTCTCAAATTTCATTTTTTTATTTGGAAATTACCAGATTTTGTGTAATATAAAATTTTTAATAATTTTTCAAACACATAGTAAAATCTGCCTATAGTTCCAAATTTGGTTAAAATTTTGTATAAATTCGTACAAAATTCAATAATTGTTGCAAAAATTTCTTGATGAAGTAGACATCATTATAAACAACTTTGTAGAAGAAATTATCTCAAAATTTTGAGTATAAAATTATCTAAAAATTCGTACAATTTTCTGACAGATTTAAGGGCCAAATAAAATATTCAATAATCTTTTTAATGGCATAAATTACACATGCAAGTCCAAATTCCACAATATTCTCATGATTTTAAGACTACCAATATCTTCAAATATTTGACATACAAATCATAAATTTACATACAACTATAAATAAAATTCTATCTACAAGGTTAGTCATTTTATCCTATGAATATAATCTGAAAATTTCATCAATTAAAAAAAATGAGAGGGTTAAGAGGATTTTCTTACTTAGTTATAGGATTGAAATGGAATTGTGAAATTGTAGGAAAATTTCAACTCCTTAATCTTCGCCTCTCCTTCTTGTCCCTACTGCCTAGCTTGCTCACCGATTTCCTTTTCTTTTCCTCTCCTCACTGATTTGGAGGAGCAACATTTACACACACACACACACATATATATATATTGAAAAATCTAGAAATCCCCTAGATGTTGATTTGTGATTATGTATAAATTTTGAGCAGTATATAACAATTCTAATCAAGCAATCAAGACAAATCGACACAACGATTTTAACGTGAAAAAACCACAATTGGAGCACCTTCAACTGTGATAAAAAACCACGGGCAACAGCCACAAAACAGTACACTAAGAAGATATAAAGGAATTACACAGGTATACTCTCAATTACCTAGTGAATCCACGCTCGAATTGAACCAACCTCTATGTGTCTCTTCCAACCCCGTCTTCACCTCGGAATTGTCTTGACCATGAGCCACTCTGAAATCCACCAAAGCTTCAGGCTCGAATTCTTCAGAATCCACCGAAAAACAACTCTCTCTTTTGTGTAGAACAAACAAATAATCCTTTGATGTATAATTCTTAAACCATGAGTTGAATACTCAATGAAACATCAAAGAAAACTAGCAAAATATCTCCAGATATAAACCCTAGAACCCAAGAAGAAGATCTGGAGGCGTAATCCTAGAATTGGACTGAAACACGTATTTATAGAAAACTGTCCCGCGATCTCCGCTCGAGCGGCCAATCCGCTCGAGCGCGGAAAGTTCCGCTCGAGCGGGAAAAAACAACATCCAATATTTTTGCAGGCGAACTAAACTTCTGGAACTCAGCATTCTCCGCTCGAGCGGACAGACAACTTGGAATGCATTTTTGCATTTTGCTTCGGGGGCGCTGCCCCTCGCCCCCGCCGTGGCGCTGCCCCGGACTCGCCAAGGGGCACTGCCCCCTGGACCCCCGCGAGCTGATCGGGCAGCTCGATCCCTGTCATAATCAGCGAAGTGGTAATCTTGAAAGCATTAGCATCACAAACTTCTCTGAAAGGCACAATTCGGGTTGGATTCGCATCTAAACACTCATAGCCTCATAAAAACCTAACATATATATATATATATATATATGAATTCACCAACTGAGCCTTCTCTCTCTCTCTCCATCACTTTATGTAGTCATTTCGTATATCTCAATTCCAAGAAGCATGGTGGAGTTATAGTCCTTATATGGCATGCATGCAAACATGTGGCATTCATTGCCACAGAAAATTTGAAATTTCAGATTTTTTATTTTTTTAAAAATTAATACACTAAGGCTTTTAACTAAGTTATTTAACAAAGATAATTATCATGTTGAATCCTTATTAAAACAATTTATAAACAACAAATATTGAACATCCATAAAATTATTATTCTTAATAATGCTTTTGTTAGTGATTGAATTGGGTTAATTTGAAACTAACTTATACACTAATATATATTTTAGATAGACTCTGGATAAAATTAATTAATTAATTTATTCATTTATTTTCTTTTTAAAAAATTAAATGCTGGTTCTCACACCAATGACGAGTATGAGGGCCAAGACTAGAATGACAACAATGTACTAAGGGACAAGAATTAGATTGGAGCACCCAATAAACCACATCTCTCTTTATAAATGACACACAAATGTTTGATTTCCTTACTTAACAAGCTAAAAATAAATGTATGCAAGGGCAAAGTTGTCCATAACTATAGAGAAAAAGAAAAAAGGAATACCTATTTTCACAATAAATTTGACTTCGGATAAATTACACTTTGTATCAAATTTCATTTTGACCCTTATATAAGAAATTATGATAGTCAATCTCCTGCATTTCTTGTCAAATTTTAGTTTGGTCCTTACATATGAAATTGTGATAATCAACCCATATACTTTTGGTCAAATCGCATTTTGGTCTTTACACAAGTGTCAATGTCTCCCCTTTTATTATTCCATTATTTAAATTTTTAACAGAATCTAGACATGTGACAAGAATGTGACTACGAAATGAGATTAAGAGAGGAAAATCATCCTAATTTCCTACCAATCCACATTTTGTCCTACGTGATAACCATATGAGAGTTTCGTAAAGACTATGTTAATGTGGAAAATCGAGTTTTGTGATTCCAGTTTATGCAAAATCCTAGTTCATCTTGTTAATTGTTGACAATTTGCACTTTGTTTTAGCCTAATATAGTCATAATTTAATGTAATTTTTGGGACAAAACGTGTATTGGTGGGAAATGTGAATGATTTTTCTCTTTTACTTTCATTTCGTAGTTACATTCTTATCACATGATAGATTATGTTAAAGAGTTAAACAATGAAATAACAAAAGGTGAACATTGACACTTATGTAAGAACTAGGGATGGGCGCGAGTTGGTTGCGGCCACAGAACCTCAAATCCGCCATCCGTTCGCCAGATTGGCGGATTGGAGAAAATTAATCCGCATCCGTCCGCCAATTCGGCAGATGTAGATTGAGCAGATTGACAGTTTGGCAGATGGATGCGAATCGGCTTGACGGTTTAAAAAGATATTCAAGTTGAAAACTTTTTTTCAACAAAATACTTAAACTCTTTTTTAATTTAAAACACAAACAGAATATTTAAACAAACTGAAAACACAAAATCTTATAAACTACTAGGGGTGTTCGTGGTTTGGCGGTTCGGTTGCGGCCAAAGGAATCTCAAATCCGCCATCCGTTCGCCAGATTGGCGGATTGGAGAAAATCAATCCGCAACCGTCCGCTCGTCATCACGCATTCGTCCAAAATGCGACGGATCGGTTCGGTTCAGTCGGTTTTGGCAGATCGGTATATCCGCTGCTCACTACTAGTAAGAACCAAGGTAAGATTTGACTAAAAATATAAGGGGTTGACTATCATAACTTCATGTGTAGGGATCAAAATAGGATTTAACCAGAAATGCAGGGGGTCAACTGTCATGATTTTATGTATAGGGACCAAAATAGAATTTAGTGCAAAGTGCAAGGGTGCAAAGTGTAATTTACCACTTCAATTTTTACACCAACATTTTCATTGCACCCACTTAAAAAATTTCGAAATTTTATTTTCTCTTTATAGCTCCCATAATTCCAAACATTTTCCCATTTTTAACTTCACATCTTCTCTTTACATCCAATCTGTGTGTGTGTGTGTGTGTGTCTTTTATCTCTTTTACCATTTCAGATGAGGATAATGGCGGGTAGTGAAAGGAGCCAGGGGGTGGTTGGGGTGATGGTGGTATGGAAGATAATTTTTTAAGATCAAGAATGCTTATGACTAAGGGTGTAAATAGTTTAGTTTGATCAAGGATGAGGAAAACTTTAACATTAAACTTCTTTTTTTTGGCCAATCGATTTAGAGAATTTATCAAATTAACTACTAGCCCAAATAGCTAAAAAGTTGACAAAGCCTAACACAACCAATATATCAAGCTCACCAAGCCTAAGCTTAAACCCAACAACTATTACTAACTACATACAACCCCCAAAATTGCGAAGAAATAAATCACCATCACAAAGGGTATTAAATTTCTCTCCTTAAGAGTTGAACCCGAGACCTCACACCACAAAAGGATATTATACAGCCACTAGGCCAAATGCCCTAGCTATCTTAGCACTAAACTGAATCCTTTGATTTTGTTGGTTGAGGAATCAAAATCAACTATATGTTACGGTTTGATTTTATAGATTTTTTAACTTAGTGTAAATGAGGAATTCATGAAAATTTTTGAAGGTTTTATAGAAAATTGTAGAGTCTCACATCAAGAATAAACGAAGAGAAAGGGTGAGAGCTACTCTATAAATGCCTTCAACCCTATTTTTTTATTGCAGAATCTGTAATATTGATTACTTATCTTCGAATATTCAAATAGTACAATATATTTAAATATAATACTTTAGTAGGTATCGATGTAAAATTCTAGAACCGAAACTAACAATACCTTATAAAAA
This sequence comes from Camellia sinensis, assembly GCF_004153795.1. Classification (NCBI taxonomy): domain Eukaryota; kingdom Viridiplantae; phylum Streptophyta; class Magnoliopsida; order Ericales; family Theaceae; genus Camellia; species Camellia sinensis. The sequence continues at coordinate 1,205,884 of NW_021025540.1, read as the reverse complement.
ACAACCGAAAATCAAATTTTGTTCAATCCAAATGGGCGGTTCAATTTCGCTGATTCTTCTTACATTGAATTAGTCGCAAATGCGCGGTTCAATTTGGCAGATTCTTCTTGCAGCCCAACGTGACCAATTTGAGAGGCAATATTTTATGTGATCAAATTTGATGATGTCTTATTTATTTATTTATGGATTGGATACCAATTCAACCAAAGCAAACAAGAAATCCATTACAAATTTGATGATGTCTTTAATACATTTTTTTAAAGAATAGTGCTAAAATTATAAATCTATTTTAATTTGAAAGACAATATTTTACGTGGTGCTTTAGAGCACCACTTTTAGTGGGATGTATCATTACCCTTTGATGATGTCTTTAATACATTTTTTTAAAGAATAGTGCTAAAATTATAAATCTATTTTAATTTGAAAGACAATATTTTACGTGATCGGATTTGATGATGTCTTTAATATTTTCTTTTTAAGAACATTGAGAAAATCATAAATCTATTTTAAGTTATCATGATTATCGTAGGAAAATTATATTCACACATTCCTTTTTCATTTCTCATAGTTATTGTCTTTATGTGAGAGAAGATACAACAAATTTATGTGCGTGTGGTTAAAGGCATCCAACTAGGTGGCAAAATTGACAAATTAGGTTTGGTTGGATTCCTACACTTCAAATTTTTGTTTTTTGGTTTTGCTTTGGATGCCTTGCCGTGTTGTAAATAATATTCACAAGGCATCCAATAATATTATTTTTCAAATCAATCGGCATTAATTATTTAAGGAGAAAACAAGAAAAATTAATCAAATTTAGGTCTGGTTCTACATTTATGATTTTTTTTTAAAATTTTTTTTTGAGATTTGTGTATTTATGAATTTGATATAAATCATGTAATGAGAAAATAAGAAGAAAAATTCAAATTTAAATTTGACAATTTACCTAAAATATTTTAAGATTATATTAAAAAAATTAGGATTAATTACTTAAAAATCTTATTTGTAAGGAGGTTTTTTTTAAGGTTCATAATATTACAATTTTAGAAAATAAAGGACACCCAAAACTTTTATACTATCTGAGATCCCTTAAAAACATGCACATTTTACATTCAAATTTAAAAACCATCGATAGGGAAAAACGATCGATTTCACTTCTCTCTCTATTTTTTCTAGCGACTGATCTTCTCCCCCTTCCTCCATGATTGATTTCACCTTCGTTCAGCCCTTCAACACAATCAATAGAGAAAATCAATCTTAATTTCTCCACCATGTTGAAAACTGTAAAACTAAAATTTCTCTGGCATATTGAAAATTGTAAAACTAAAATTTCTCCGATTTAAAACCCGACATACTATCTGGCCATCACACACATACTACTCTCTTGTACATTTCACTCACTTGAAATATAGAATTTATTTTTCTGGAATTACTCTGGCCATATGACACTCCCTTGATTTTTACAGGAATTTCTCTAGACACATCACAATTCCCTTGAAGTTTCTCTAAGTATATTCATGTATGTGTATGTTCATGTGTGGAATTTCTCTCATTATCACACACTTACTATTTCTCTCTTGTGCATTTGATTTTCACTAGACACATTACACACTTGTATGTTGATTTCTCTAACACATTTGATTTTTTTCTAAAATTTCTCTACCATATTAACCTTCTTTGGCCATTACACACTTGTAATTTGACTTGCATGTAAGATTTTTCTGCAAATGTAGTTAGAGAAATTTACTTGCATGTTGATTTCTTTAGTAGATTTGATTTCTTTGAAATTTCTCTGCAAATATAATCAAAAAAATTTGTATTATCTGCAAATGTAGTCAAAGAAATTAACTTGCATATTGATTTCTCTGGCACATTTGATTTTCTCTGAAATTTCTAGGGCACATTTGGCTATCACACACTTGCAATCTGACTTGTATATAAAATTTCTTTGTAAATTTAGTCAGAGAAATTCATTGATCAGAAATCAAATGAACAATGAATAACTCAAAACTCCACTGGAACAATGAACAACAAACACGATCATAAATCAACTTGAAAGCCTAATCCCGTACTTCTCCAATTCATCCTTACGCCCGGAACTCAAAAATTCTCACTCGCTGAATTGCCAAAAAGGTTAAATCAGGTTCAACTCTCAAATACCGACACATTATATGACACTTAAGGTTCTGTATGTAAAACGATAAGTTCAAAAGGCACACTCAAATCGGCTTAATGACCCAGGACATCACACATTGCTTGCTTCTTCTTATGCCATGTGTCCCTCATTTTTCTATTATAAATTGAACAACTCACTTGGTGTCCAAGCTTTGCTTGTTTCTCCTTATGCTATGTGTCTCTTTTTTTTTTATTTAAAATAAAAAAAATTAAATAAATGAGAGTAGTGAGACTCAAACCTTGAACCTTTGATCTATTAAATGAAAATTCTACCGCTTAAGTGATACATAATATATAATAAATATTTTATTTTATTTTTATTTATTTAAATACCACACACATTACGGGTGCCAACTACTATAATATATATATACCACTCAACTAACCGTTTTTTTTTTTTTTTTCCAAGAACTAACTGGGTTGTTTTAATTTGTCATTCTTATACACCTCTATTTGAAAATTAATTTATTGACACATTTTTTAAAGGATGCAGACAACGCACACTTTATAATTGGTTGAGAATGTAAACCATTCCTACAAAAAAAAAGTGTACTCATCCCATGATCCCACCGCTCTCCATCAATAAGAAGAAAAAAAAAATTGTTTTATTTACCCTTTTCAAAAGTATATGAATAAAATTACACTTCTTATATTTAAGTGGCTAAAGAATCAAACATTCCTTAAGACGAGAATTGATAATTTTTGGCCCATTGTAGCTAGGGGTGGGCATAATACCGCCGAAACCGCTAAAATCGTACCGAACCGCACCGCCAAGGCAAATTTGTTTTTATTTACCAATCGAACCGCCGATTTTTGGTAAGAAAAATGACAAATTCTAGTGACACTTTTATCAATCCGCCAGTTTCTATTTTTCTTCCAAACCGCACCGACCCGCATCGCTGTTAAATCATGTTTTATAAGATTCTAAAAATTCTTTTTTACTTAAGTTTGCTTGTTGTTCTATACCTTAGAATATAGTATTACATTACTGCTCGAGGGGAATTCAAGATGTCAGTAATCTAAAATAAAGTTGGATTCCAATTCACTTTTCAATCTTTTTTTTATTTTTTTCTGGCCATGTTGCAAACTTGCATCAGCTCACTTTTCAATCTAAATACTTGTCAACAGTAAAAATTTTCAATATATTGTAAACCCTGAATGATATTAATTTTATGTATTGTATTTGATCATTGTAGGTTCCACAGATGCTTGTAATGAACTGATGACATAGTTGTTGATATTATTATGTTGTTACTACACTTGCTGCATCAGAAAAAAGCTTCGCAAGATGCTTAATATCATGGTATCTCTCGTCTTTTTTTTACTTTTTGATTTAAGTTTTGTAATTTGAATTATATTTTTTATAAACCGCCAATCCGCCCGAACCGCAAAGGCAAATCCGCCATTATTTGCCAATCGAACAGCCGGTTTTTTATAAGAAAAATGACAAATTCTAGTGACACTTTATCAATCCGCTACCCGCCATACGGTTTCTATTTTTCACTCAAACCGCACCGACCCGCACCGCGCACACCCCTAATTGTAGCGCTATGTGTTATATTGTTCATTTTTATCCTATTATGATCGTCTAGGTATAATTCGCTTCATATTGTAAATAAACTCTTATCAATAATAATATTAATAAAAGTTGCTACTCAATCTCTACTTATAAAAAAATAAGAAGGATAGATTGCATTAATTTTCCCTTAAGTTTGAAGAAAATACCATAAGTCCTACAATTTTAGCATAATTAGGTTGAATTTTGTTAAATTTTAGTACACATAACACTTATCTTCCATTTCATCAATAATTCATTGGTTATATGAATGAAAAAAGAATCGTAATTCAGAACTCTAATCAAAGCTCCATTGACTTGGCATGTAGCCAAAAAAAAAAAAATAAAATACGTGTATCACATCATCTCTAGGTGGAGCTCACTGTCAGCTCATTAGAGCTGTGATTAGAGCTCTAAACATTTTCCATAAAAAATTATATTGTCATCTGTTTTATACTAAAATGTATATGTCTCCTTATTTATCAATGTGTTCTGACATATAAAAATTATATTGAAATATATAAAATGTATAAATATTATGAAATATGTAAATGATAGGGTAAAGTACCAATAAATTATATATAGTGATGCTATGAACTGTTTGATCCTCCATTTTTTCTTATAAACCCAAATGTCTCTTTTTGATGTGAATTATATAAAGGGCCAAGCATAAACACGAGCGTGTTATCTGTTGATGGACAAATGTGAGTTTTTTCATAATGTTGAAATTATTAAACATAACACTTAAAAAAAAAAATTCTTAATGTATTTTTTTTCAAATGTAATACTTCAATGTAACACTCTAAAAACGTAGCACTCTACTGTAATATATTAAAAAATTCCTTAGTATACTTTTTTAAAACATAACAACGAAACATTACAAAAAAAAAAATTCTTAATATCTTTTTCCCAAACGTAACACTTCAATAAATGTAACACACAAAAACTCATTATATATTTTTTCCAAACGTAACACTCCAATGTCACACATTAAAAAACTCCTTAGTGTGCTTTACTCAAATGTAACAACGTAACATTTTAAAAAACTATTTAATGTATTTTTTTTTCTAAATGTAACATTCTAATCAATGTAACACACAAAAAAAAATTAGTGTACTTTTCCCAAACGTAACATTCCAATGTAAGACACTAAAAAACTCTTTACTGTATTTTTCTCAAACGTAATAATATAATATTCTAAAAAAATTCTTTAGTGTATTTTTTTTCAAACGTAACAACGTAACATTTCAAAAAAACTCTTTAGTGCATTTTTTCCAAATGAAACACTCCAATCAATGTAACGCACAAAAACTCTTTGATGTACGTTGGCCAAACGTAACTCTCCAATGTAACACACTAAAAAACTCTTTAGTATATTTTTCTCAAACGTAGCAACATAATATTATAAAAAAAATTCGTAGTACATATATATTTTTTTCCAAACATAACATTCTAATTAATATAACACACAAAAATTTCTTATTATACTTTTTTTAAACGTAATATTCTAATGTAATACTCCAATATAACATCAGAAAATCATACTAACAGAAATGTAAATTTCCACGTTTGACAACCAATACTTTAGCCACCAATCCACTCAAAAAGAATCTTCCACATCTCACCTTTCTATTTTCATCCCAAAAAATGAATTCAAAAATTGAAAAAAATGAATCACAAAAGAGCATTCACTTAAATTTAAATGATACCAAATCAAATAAATACAACTTTTCAATATAAAAAAGACTAATTAATTCATAAAAAAAAACTTTTAAAATTAAATGGATCAATATTTCCCATTAGTATTCTAACTTTAGTAGTATGTTTTTCTTTTATTAACAATTCATTCATTAGCCGTTGTTATTAATTTAACGATATGCAAACGGTTTTTATATGCAAATTTTATAATTAAACTCATAATTAATAATTTTATAAAAATTTATAATTTTAGTACTATAATATAGGGTACTTGACTCGATTCATGAATTTGATTTTGAATTTTTTGAGATAATAGTTTCAATTTAACAGATCATATTACGTCTATCTATTTATCTATTTGTTTGTCTAGTGTCATCTACTTATATACCTAATCTACCTATCTGTATATATTATCACCACTTATCGTTGCCACCAGCCATCTTTGGCGACCACCGTTTCAGTGACAATTAGCGACAGTTCAACGACAATGAGTAAAACTAAGAACAATTAAATAATGATTTATTATTTTTACTAAATAATTGTCTTTACAACTAAAACAAAACAACTTTTAAACCTAATATCTCATCCATTTTTCTTATAATATATGAGATTTCACTTTTGACATTGTTAATATTTAGTAATATTACAAATTTAGATTTAAATATTCAAAAATTATTCAGAAATATCATTTTGTAAATTAAATTTATTTTATACATAGATCTTATACTATACTGCACAAATTTAATTTTAATCACATATTTTTATTCGAAATAAATTTAAAATAATTAAGTGGGATTTATGGACTTATTCTTTAGCATCATAAGAATGACATGAGAGCTGGCTTTTCACTTTGCTTCGATCCATTCCCTGCCGATTGCCACGTGGGTTGGTTCCCCTCCCTTTGGACAAATTCAACAAAGCAAACATTTCAGCAATGCGTTCAATTATTCTCTACTTTTGTTAACCCAAAAAAGAGTATGCAAACTACTCCACATGGCTAAAGGCTTAAGTCAAGAACTAGAATTAAATAATTCAAGAAAAAAGAAAATTATGGATTCCAAAAAATTAATAAATTTAAAAGTGGTAAAAAAAAAATTAAATATAGAAATTAAAATTTAATATAATATGAATCACATATTAAGAAACAATTTGATTCATAATTTTATGATTAATTTTTTAATTACATTTTTAAGCTACAAGAATTGAAATCAACAAAGTAAACTACTATCTGTTCCCTTTTCTTCCTTACAATCCATTAGTATATTAGGTGGGAATTTTTTTAAAAATAAATATGATCTTTCATCCAAGTAAAAAATAAATAAAAATTGAGAATCTCTGTAAACACCCCATTTTTGACCGACCTTAAGATTCAGACGTTGTCGATTGAGCGCTCGGTGATGGTGCATGTTGTGCTCGTTCTGAGGTTTCGGAGTTTCGGCTGAAAGCCTTACCCCCGGACTTCGGAACTCTTCTGTGCTTTGTCTCGGTTTGCGAATCAGGTTCTGTTTTCTCTTCCCGAAGGGAGGGAGAGGTCTCGTAGACCATCTCTCAGTAGCCGTAGGCTACGTTTCGTGGTCGTAGGCCACTGTTCCCGTTTAGAGACCAGTTTCCAATTTTCGGAGCCGTCGGCCGTGTGCCTTGGTTCGAGACCGCTTAATTACCTCCGTTTGCTCTAGTTTTTGGCACACACCTTGTTTCCTCTCTTTAGAGGGACACTGTGGCTCGGGAGACCACCTTCGGGGTTGCACGCCACTTTTGGCGCTTAACAGTCAGTTTTCGAGGCCCCCGGCTGCGCGTTTTGGCCCCCGAACCCTCGTTTTGCATTGGTTAGGGTTCATTTCCGGCATGGACCCTAGTTTCATGGTTAGGAAGGTGGTAGTAGGGTGGGAGACCACCTTTTTTTCTTGGAGACCACCTTTCCCCAGTCGCTCGATTTTTCTTGTTAGAGAGTTGGTCTCCCTCACTTTTAGGCCACAATTTCTGGTCTCCCATACCACCACTGTGTTGTATTCACCTGGGAGGCCACCAATATGGGTAGGCCGACCACTTTTTATTTTTGACCCTTTTGACCTCTTGGTCTCCCTTACTTTTGAGCCATAATTTCTGGTCTCCTATACCACCACTGTGTTGCATTCACCTGGGAGGCCACCAATATGGGTAGGCCGACCACCTTTTCTTCTTGACCCTTTTGACCCCTGGTCGGCCAACCAGGGGGAGTGGTCGGCTGACCACCTAGACTGGTCGGCCAACTTTCTGTTTTTTTGTCTCATTGAGTTGAAGCCAGCTGTGCCAACTGGAAGCCTCAGAATGCATCCTCCATACACGTGTATGGAGGATGTTTGAGCTTTGTTTTGAGCTTCTTAGAGAAGCTTTAGACCTTGTCCTCTATAAAGGGAAGGGCCCTCTTCCATTACTGGGGTTGAGAATTTTGTTTAAGGCTCATGTATACACATCTCTTTGTATCTCTCTCATTTAGCTTCAAAGGTTGAAGTTCTTGGCCCCATTGCCCTACACCTCCAAGCACAACACCTTCATTACCACTCTAAACACCTTGGAGGTGATTTTCAGAGGTTGAAAGCTTGCTACATTGGTCCAGAAGCTACTGGCCCTCTTCTCTACAAGGGTAACACTCTATTTCCCTCTTTTTGACATTATTTTACTTCATATCTTAGCTCTATTTGCAAGCATTTTTGGGCTTCGTCATAAACTAAAAAAAGTCTTTTTTTGACCTTCTAAACATGTTTGTTTAAGACCTTTTTTCTGTTGGGGGTCATCTACCCCCTTGCATGCTTCATTTCTTCATGTTTTGAGCTATGCATTAGAGCATTTGTGTTGGCCTTGGTTTGGCCTTTTAGCCACTGAAATCCAGTGAATTTTCAGTGGCTAACATGTGTCTTTGAGCTTCAAAATCAGAGAGGGGTGATCCTCTCACCCCTTGATTTGTTTACTAGCTTTGTTGGCCTTCCAAAAGGGCTCCTACTTGCATGTTTCAAAGCCATATTTCAGGCCCTATTTGGTGAGTTTTAAGGTCTTCATAGGCTCTGTCCAGAGCCCATTTTGCCATATAAAGTGTCTATTATGCATGTGTAGAACAATCCTATTCAAGGCCTTTCAAAGGGGCTTTCACTTGCATACTTCCTAGACTAATTTCAGGACCTTTCTTGTGGGTTTTAGGACCCTCATAACCTCTTTACAGAGGCGGTTTTGCCATTTTGTGTGTCCATCATACATGTGTAGAATAACCCCTTGCATGGTCTTCCAAATGAGCCTATCATTCTTGCATGCATTGACTGAGTTTCAGTGAGTTTTTGGGCATATTTTGGCATGGCATTCTTCTGTTTTTGGCTGGTTTGGTGAGCTTTCATATGCTTCATATAGTTGTAATACAACTCATGGTTCACTAGCTTTATTTGCATGCTTTGTTGACCCATGATTTTAGCACTTTTTGGTAGACTAATTTCAGGACCTTTTTTGTGGGTTTTAGGACCCTCATAACCTCTTTACAGAGGCGATTTTGCCATTTTGTGTGTCCATCATACATGTGTAGAATAACCCCTTGCATGGTCTTCCAAATGAGCCTATCATTCTTGCATGCATTGACCGAGTTTCAGTGAGTTTTTGGACATATTTTGGCATGGCATTCTTTTGTTTTTGGCTGGTTTGGTGAGCTTTCATATGCTTCATATAGTTGTAATACAACTCATAGTTCACTAGCTTTATTTGCATGCTTTGTTGACCCCTGATTTTAGCACTTTTTGGCCATGCCTTAAACTGATTTTGTGCATATTTTGGACTGCCTTAGCTCTGTTTTTGGGTCTCATGGTCGAATGATGCTTGTTTTCCATGCTTGTAGTTCAATGTTCATGCTTAGCTTTGAGTTTTGAGGTCCACTACATGCATATACTGAGATGTTTTCTTGTTTTGAGGCCATTATACATCATATTTCAGAGCTTATGTGAATGTCATATCCTCATGTTTTATTCTCTTTAAGTGTGCTTAAGAGTTGTGCATAAATGCCTTATTTTCGGACCATTGAATGAGCTTCATTTCTTTGCATTCCGAGCCGTCATTTTAGGCCATTTTCCCACTATTTCAGACCTGCCTAGGGTCTTTTTGGGATTGGTTTTACCATTCGTGCATCGCTTTGTGTACCTCTAGTGTAACGCACTTCACTAGTTTCGGTATTCGGGCCATCTAGCATGCATTGGGCAACATATTTGCATGATTCGAGACCATTGTACATTATGTTTTAGAGCTAGAAAATGTGTGCTCGTATGCCATATTTCATCCTTTGCCATGCTTAGTTAGAGTTGCATGTTGTGCCTTAGGATCGGTCCATTGCATTCGTACATGCTTGCATGTTCGGGACCATTGTACATTATGTTTTAGAGCTGGAAAATGTGTGCTCGTATGCCATATTTCATCCTTTGCCATGCTTAGTTAGAGTTGCATGTTGTGCCTTAGGATCGATCCATTGCACTCGTGCATGCTTGTATGTATTTCGGCTGTCTCATTTTCATCGTATGGCCACTGATTTGAGTGTGGCTGAGGTCCACTCATATTGGTATAAGTCCATCGTGCATTGTGTATGCCATTTTAGTCCATTGCATTGTCTATGCTAGGTTACATGTTAGTCGCATTGTGTATGCCATCTCATTGCATTGTGTTTGGGATAGGAGTTAACCCAAACATGGGAAACGAGAGACGTTTCATACTCAAAGTGATGAAACGTGTCTCAATTCCCGGTCGCCGACACTCCGGATTACCCATGATGGAGTTTAGGTCTTGTTGTGTTTTCATGTGCATTCATTTCACATCAAGTCGTGCAATTCGACTCCTCGGCCACCATGCATCGAGATGCGTGATTGGTGGCATGAGGATCGAGGTGTGCATACATATGTGAAAATACTTTGCCATGCCCCTTTTCTTGCTCTCTGTTGCAGCAAACCAGAAATCAGCAACCTTCTAGAGCTTTGCACAGCATTCCGAGATTAATTGCAAACAGAGGCAAATCGGGACATCACGAGGAATTTTCCGACGAGGCGACGCGAGCATACATGCATCTTTCATCATTCGGAACAGAGTCGAAGCGATCCATGGATTTGCATACTAGTTTATTTTGCTTTCCTAGTTAATTTGTTAGTCAATTAGGGCTTTGTAATATTTAATTAGCTAGAGTAGTTAATTGTTTATTCGGACTGTATTATTTATTCGGACCCTCCGAGCGAGGACACAATTGTAATAAGTGTGCGTGCGTCTGATGTATGTCTTCCAACCCCACGTCTTTCTCCTTTTTATTTACTAGCTTATGATGCTTAGTTTAGGGCACGTTTAAATTAGCATCCTTATGCTCGTATGTTTGTATTCATTCATTTGTTTTGCATGCACTAGGCTCGGGGCATCATACTAACTGCATTGTATTTCAATTCCAAGTTGAATACATGTCGTCCGTTGTATTTCATATGCCATGTTTAGAATAGCCGAGCCTATCTTAGTTGCATTCTTGCATGTGTTGCATTAGGCATTTCAGCATAATTAGGGTTCATGCATGTTTTCTAATTAGCTTCTTTCTTTGGCTCGGAGTACTCGGCAAGTGTTTATGCTTTAGCATCCTTGCATGCGTGTGAGTGACTGCCATGATAACATGCTTACCATGAGGCTATGTGCTTATGTGATATAACTGCCTGAATGCCTGTGGGTGGAGGTTGGGTTATTTGAATTGGAACAATGCATTGAATGAGAGTTTTAAGCCCACTCGAGAGTGGCAAAATCATGTTTTCTAAGCTCACCCGAGGGTGGCAAAATCCACGTCTTAGCCTACTTGCGAGTAGCACCTTCAAACTGTTTTTCAAAACGAACATGAGATGTTTTGTTCCAATTTAGGCGACCCAGTCCATACTTGTATGCTGTGCGTATCACATAGTAATTCTAGGCTAATAACCAGAATAAGAGCACATAATGTTTTCGAAACTCGATATCATGGTTAGTAGAGGCCGATCTTTGATTGGGTGAGCGAGGGTGCTCACGAAGTGACCTTCCCCAATCGTACCTAAGTTCCCGAGCCGAGACAACTTTGGTGATAACGGACGCGTGGCCTTAGGCAAACGAGTCAGGGTTTCCTAAATTTTTCAAAATAAAATATTTAGGTGGCGACTCTGTATCTGCCAAAGCAGTTCATGTTTGGCACTTCTTTCAAAAAAATCTGTTTTAAAAAACGATTTGCCGGATTTGGACTCTTTGATGATTTATCGGTCTTGTATTGCACTCTGCGAGATTAGATACAGGACCGTGACATTTGAGTCCTGAACTGTAGTGAGCCCAAACGAACAAAACGGGATTTCCCTCCCGAGACGGTCGGGGACGTCTACACTCGATATTGTAAAAATATACAATTTATCATATTAGTTTGAATGAATAAGAAAGTAAAATATATAAAGTATGTGAGATAGAAATACGAGTGACATTTTTTTTCTTTTTTTTTTTGTATTTTTGTATTTTGATGAACAATCTTGATATGAAAAAGTATATAATCAATCATTTTTATTTCTTACTTAATCTCATTATATTTAGTTAAAAATAAAACTAGCAAAAGAAAAGATTTTTTTCTTTTTATTGTTTCTCACCATTTTTCACTAACACTTTATTTATTTTGGCATAAAACATTTGCCATATTTTTGACATTTGGTATGAGGAGAAATAGAAGGCAATGGAAAATAAGTTTATTTGGTCGAAAAATATTTTTACTTTTGAAAGATGAAAAATGTTTTGAATATTAAAGTATTAACAATGCTACTAAACTACCGTCTCTCCACCATCACTTGATAATCGCTCTATGTATTAAGGTTACAACTAAATATAGAAAAACATTTCATAGGGAAAAAAATTCTGCTAAAATAAATGAAGTGTTAATTTATATATTAAACATGAAAAAAGTTCCCTCATTATTTTTTTTAATAAATATTTTCATCAATTCACTCAAACCAAAAGAACTCTTGCAATTGATAAATTATTTAACGTTATTGGAACAATTCTATATGGTGCTTCAATTTGATAATTGTTGATTCAAACAATCGTTTGAGAATATACTAATTTAATAATTTTTTAGTTATTTGGCTAAAATATGAATTAAAAAAAACTAGTATATTTGGAATGACTTTTTATTTTTTACGAAAAGATGTGCAAAAAGTAGAGAGAAAAGAGAATCTTTGACTTTTTGGTATGGATTGTTGGCTTTTTGATTTTTTTAGTAACTTTTTGACTTTTTAGCTAAACTGGTCGCTTCCAGACGAGGCCTAAGTGTTCCTTTTAACAACTTTTTATTCAATTGAAGTATACTGTTGGGTTTTTGTGGATCCAACAAACAAATTATCTCATTAATTTGAATCATTCATCTTATAAGCTCTTTTAAATAGATTATCTACTCAAAAAAATTAAATTAATTATAAATACATGATAATAATACAATAGTCTTAAAAAATAATGGGTGGATTTTCTTGAAACCATACTTGTCCGTTTTTTAAAAAATATTTATTATAACAAATGTATTTCATCATATGACTATGTTTGTTTGAATAATAAATTTTTTTCATGAATGATCTGTGCACAAGGCCTTACAAATTAAGGTACTATTTCACATCCCCTACAAAAGTACATTTTTTTTATTTATCGTTTTATCTTTTTTATATTATATTATCTCTCTATTTTTTTCACATTTTTTATAAAAAATCAAAAAATATACTTATTTAGATCATTTTAAACATTTTCTAAACAAATTTGAACATCAATGTGTGGGTCTACCGAGCCCTAAGAATGTGATCTATTGGCTTCTCCAATTGAAGAGAATCATATCTTATTTTAAAAGATATATAAACATGAAAAGTGCTAAACATGACTCCTAAATTTATTTATATTATTCTGAATTTTTGTACCTCATTAGGAACTTAATAGTTTGAAATTTTAAAAATCTTATCTCCCGTGTATACCCATATTGACTAGACGAGGAATATCATCTATGAATCACAATAAAAATATTTGATTTTTATCATTATTTATAATTGATTGACCAGTATTGTAATATCATTTACCAATCAAAATTAAAAAAAATTCCTATATTGACTAGATGAGGAATATCATCTATGAATCAAAATAAAAAGTTGATTTTTATCATTGTTTATAATTGATTGACCGATATTGTAATATCATCTATCAATCAAAATTTTGAAAAAAAACACCTTTTTTGACTAGACAAAGAACATCATCTATGAATGAAAATAAAAAAACAGAAATGAGCCGTAGCTCGAATTGGCTCAAAAGAGGGAGAGAAGAGAGGAAGAAGAGAGGAGAAGAGAAAGAGGAGAAGAGCCAGCACCACCGCCGCCGCCGAAGATCGTCGCTGCTCGTCGCCGGCCGTCTAGTCAATAATATATTAAAAAAATGAAAATTCAGAAAATATAAAGTTTACTTAGATTAACGTCGCAAGAGGTTAAACCTAGTGGTTTATAAATAATTTAACAATTAACATGCCATAATTTATGTTATTAGAGATAAATTTAAGAAGTAATGTTTTAAAACTTTTAAGTATTTCTCAGTAAATAATAGGTCTTACAAGTTTAAAACGGATAATCATAAAGTAAAAGTTAAAAACACTCCTCACACAGTTTTTAAAGAATAATTTTTTTTAGCTCATTTAAATTATGTCTGCATGATAAATTATAAGCAACAGTTACACCAAATAGTCATACTTAAAATAAAAAAAGAAGAAATTATAAGCAATTTATATAAGTTATACCAAATAAGCCCAATATAAATAATTAAAGTGGATTGTTCAAAAAAAATTATTCAGTGTGTTTGGTTTCAGTTTTCTAAATTTAGTTTTCTGAAAACTGAGTTTTTTATTTTTCATATTTTTTAAATTTTAAGTAATTTTTTTACTTTTTTAAATGCACCTTACGTAGATGTATCTAAATAGTAAAATATTTGTGAAAAAATATATTAATAAATAGACAAAAATACGAAAATGTACTGAATTTTCATTTTTTAATATATTTTTTGGTATTTAGTGTATTTTTAAAATATTTTTTCACAAATATTATACTTTTTAAGTGTATTTATGTTAGGTGTGCCTAAAAATTAAAAAAAAAAATTGCTTAAAATATTAAAAAAATTCATTGAAAATATTAAAATACGAAAAATAAAAAACTAGAATTTCTGAACATTATTTTCTAAAAACTGGAACCAAACAAGCTGATTTTTATTTTGGATAAATTAACTGCTAGTCCATGTAATTAAATTAAAAAATGTCACTTCAGCTCTCCTAACTATAGTTTGAGCAATTTGAATCACACACTTTAAATTTTGTTATAATATTATTTCTCTATCATGCGTCGTTAATATTTTATAGAAAAAAAAATGTGTGAAATTGAAAGGATCAAAGTGAAATTAATTAATTTTTTTTTTTATATAAGAAATTGAATTCCATTTTAGTTATTCTAATTATGCATATGATCTTTTTTATGTTTAAAATTATAATAATTAAGATTCATTTGAGAATTAACTTTTTCAGTGATTTTACCTTCTACAAAAAACTAAAAAAAATGTTGTATTAACTTTTTGATGTTTCTTTTTTTTCTTTTTTAATACTAATTTAGCTTGTTACTAATTTAGTCAAGGCATAAAAAAGTGACAAAAAGATCCCATTCTAGTAAGGAGGAATTATATTGATATGGTGTCAATAAAAAATTTAAAAATATTATAAATTTTAAAAATTAATATTATATACTTTTTCACTAATATGTAATAATTTTTTAAAACTAGTAAGAATAATAATTTTCCTTTCAAATAAAATTATAAAAAAATTGAAAATAGACAAAAAAATCACTATAAATTATCACATTACACACTCTCTCTATTTTTTTATATATATCTTTTTTATAAAAAATTTAAAAATTAATTAAAATAATCAATTCTCAAACTCATTTTAAGATTCAAATTAGGTTAAATTAGAAGAAACAAAGTAAGAAACTAACGTCAAATTATTTGCCCCATTTAAAAAAAAAAAATTTCAAATTACTTCTTACAGTCGCAATCTATCATACAATTGTCCCTAAACAACGTACACATGGCTGTCCGGCTGGGGACTGGTTTTGCTGCTGTTGGCCAAGTCCAGCAGCACCGCGCTGTTAGGCTTGTGGACCTCATTCACGTCGATGATCCGAGCAGTTGAGATTGTAGAATTTTTTAAATAAGGGCAAATTACATATACCCTCGAGATTTGGTTAAATTACAAATACCCCTGAAGTTTGAGAAATTACGAATTCCCCTCTGAATGCTATATTTGCATAAGAAATTATGGGGTAATTTGTTATGAAATATAAACCTCAGGGGGCAAATTGTTATGAAAATACAAATCTCAGGGGGCGGGATGTAATTTCCAAAACCTCAGGGGTATCTGTAATTTAACCAAACCTCGAGGGGTATATGTAATTTGTCCTAAAAAAAATATAAAGGATCATTTTTTTAGACAAGATGAATCATCTATATTTTTCAAAATAAACATGATTTAGGCCAAGTTTGGCGTGAGACAAAAAAGATAAAAAGTCAAAAAAGTCACTATCCTATTTAAGTCACATCATCTTATTTAAGTCATATCACCTCTCTAACACATCACTTCAAACCCAACCCAAATCTAACCCATATTTCATAAAAAGTCAAAAAATACACTTATTTAATCTTCCCAAACTAGGCCTTAAATTAATTGTTTATAATAATTATCTGTTCGAGGAGCCCACAAATCTAACCGCTCGAACCACTGACGTAGCACTCGGAGGTGCGGTCCGCAAGCCCGACAGCAGCAAAACCAGTCCAATCTTCCAGATCTCCCGTCTCCTTCCTTCATTATCTCGATTTTCTCTCGCTAAAAACTCAGCAAACAGTATTGTACTGTACAGACAGGCACACACCCCTTTTCTTTTTTATTTTTATTTATTTTTTATTTTTTATAAGTACGTTAGGAAAATCAGGAGGAATTATTCATTGCTTCATGAGCAAGCCTAGGTAGTGCTCCTACCTAGCTATTATCGGTGAAAACAATGGATTCCACTATTTAAGCTATGTTTAATTTTGATTTTTGACTTAAAAAAAACACAAAAGATAAAATTTATTACATAAATTAATAAGACAAAATATCACATTTAAATTATAATCATTACGCTCTTTTTTTCATAAAAAAATAAATAAATAAGGCTAAAAAAATTAAGTTAAAATAATCAAAAAAAAAAATTAAAAAATCAGATTATTTTAAACACAAATAGAATGAAGCAATGCTGCTTAGACAATGAATAATTTCTCCAGAACCAGCGAACCCACAGCTCAGCACCTCCCCCAGCCTCTCTCTCTTAACCCCACCCACTCCCCCAATGCCAATCCCCTACTCCACGTGGTCCATCTTACTAATATATACTATTAAATTCTAGTAATATCCTTCACCTTACTGTTCAAAAAAAAAGCTTCACCTTCATCTTCACCTTCCCCTCCCCACTCTCTCTCTCACCAACTCCTTTGTTTTCTCTCTCTAAAAGTAATTAGATCAGCTGCAGAGTGGTAGTGGTGGTGGTGGTGGTGATAGTAGCGTTATGTCAGTGGCGTGCGGGGTGGAATGGGTGCTGGCGCTGGGTTTCCTCCGGTGGGGGTGGAAGCGTTGCACCTACATCGGGTCCTACGACAGCGCCACCTGGCCTCCTGCCACTGCCGAGGAGTTCGAGGCAGTCCCCCGCATTTGTCGCGTGACCCTCGCCGTCTACGAGGGCGACCTCCGCCACCCCCAATTCCCTCCAGCCGGCGGCTACCGCCTCAACCCGGACTGTGTGATAAAGCGCCTCACCTACGAGCAGACTCACGGCAACGCCCCTCCCTACATCATCTACCTCGACCACGACCACCGCGAGATTGTTCTCGCCATCCGTGGCCTCAATTTGATCAAAGAGAGCGACTACAAGCTCCTTCTTGACAACAAATTGGGTATGCAGATGTTCGATGGAGGCTACGTCCACCACGGCCTTTTGAAATCTGCAGTTTGGTTGCTCAACGAGGAATCCGATACTCTGAAGCGATTGTGGCTTGAAAATGGGGCCTCGTACAAGATGATTTTTGCTGGACACTCGTTGGGGTCTGGGGTCGCAGCTTTGTTGACTGTGATCGTGGTAAAATAAGAAAAAGGCACAAGTGGGCGGCCGAAAGAGGCGACAAGCCGAAAGCATATTACATATTATATTATATACTAATTACAGACTAAATTATATTATATACGAAAGCAAGCTGTCTGTATAGTAGAGTATAATATTATATACATAAGTATATGAATATGTTAATATATATGTTATATGTTATATTAACCTATGTTAATATATTAACAGAGATAACCAGGGGAGGATTAATTTGCCTTCAAATCCACCTCACAAAATGTTTAGGCTTTTAGTTTACTTTCATCGTTTAATGTTTTTTGGAAACCTGCTTGTTATCCATGACATTTTGCTTAGTTGCTCCAATTTAGTGAACTAACCATGCCACCTCAATTTAATGTTTCCAGGATGATTTCTTACCAAGAACACCGACCCCGTTGGAAGATATATTCAAATCGCTCTTGTGGTGAGTTGTGTTCCATCTGTATGATAACTCAGAGACTGTATGAAGCCTTTTGAGTCTTTTGTTTACTTTTAGGTTGTCTGCCTTGTAGAGGTGTGAATTGTTATTATTATCTCTTAAACCAGGCATTAATGCTTTGGACAGCTTGCCCTGCTTATTATTTGCGGTTTGCTGGAGGGATACTTTCATACCAGAAGGCAGGAAGCTTAAAGATCCTAGAAGACTGTATGCACCCGGAAGAATGTATCATATTGTTGAGAGAAAATTTTGCAGGTACGTAAATCAGAACCATTGGCAATTTTATTTTAATGCCTCATCTAAGGTTTATTAGGATTTATCAAAATTTACCTTGCTTAGCCCCCTGAGTGATTTGTGTTCATGATTGGCAAAACTCAACTGATCCATCTACATTGATATCTCCTGGTCTTGCTGGTTCTTACTACTTTGAAGCCTATGAAATTTTCTATTTAATGCAATTTTAAAATTTCTCAGTGAGTTGCTTGGGGTCTTGTTCTAACCAGCTACTATGTATTTCCATTATTTAAATATTTTAAGTTTCATAATAATGTCGATATTTTCTTACTTCTTCATTCAGGCTTAACCAAACTGAGGATTTTAACCAGCAGCCTGTGTTTTATAATCAACATAGAATCTGAATCTGAAGCAATCAATAAAATAGACCATTTAACTGAGTGATATTATTGCTCATGCTTCTTCCATTGAGAACTCCAACTTAATGAATTTGTAACCATTCATTGTTAATGCATTCATAGGGGAAAAAAAGAAAAATAATTATATCACTGATGTAATGCCTTTTTATCCTTTATTGAGACACTTCTGGATAATTTCACCTTCAAAATACCATATGAATTTGTTTCAATTTGGAATTTATATTGGTGATAAGTATTTATGTTATGTGAAGATTAGTGATAAGTAGCATTGTACAATATGAAATTCCTAGTATGTAGAAGAATTGCTCATAGCATTTCCTCTTCTCAATTTTGCTATACAAATCCAGATCAAAGACTGGTATTGGTTAATGCGTCAAATCTTAATTTTGTATTTAGGAAAATTTTCCTGTTATTTGCTTAAGAATGTTCAGTAGCTAAAACAATCCTCTAGCATAGATAGGTTTCTAGTGCTCAAATTCAATTGTCATGTAATTGCTGTCCTTGAGAAGCACTTTTTCCCCTTTTTTCTCTTAACAAATTTGTTGGTAATTTACCACTGAAAATAGTTATTCTTGCTCAGAAACTAAGTCCTCCGTTGGTTCATGCACACAGATGTGGGAGATATCCTCCAGAGGTTAGAACTGCCATACCAGTAGATGGAAGATTTGAACATATTGTCTTATCGTGCAATGCCACAAAAGATCATGCAATTGTTTGGATAGAAAGGGAAGCAGAGAAGGCTTTGGAAGTAAGTGGAAATCAACTTTGCACTTCACTAGTTTGACATCATATAATGAGGTGTATTTATACTCTTACAAAAGGATTATTTATTTATTTGTTTTGAGCAGAAACTCAAACAAATTTCCCAAAGATTGTCACATAAAGCAATTTGACAATGTTCACATGGACTTTTGTCACATTAAGGTCAATGACAGATTCTCTCCTTCTCGGATTGAACTCTTGGCCATCAAATCTAAAATTTAAGGGTAGGCAAACTCAACCAAAAAAGATCATACACTTTACTAATTTTATAGCAATAATACAACATATACATATAATGATAGTGTTAAATACGAATATATAAAAAGTATTTGAACGGAAGTATTGGACACACATCCCACACCTAGGGCTGCAAACAAGCTGAGCCGTGCCGAGCCGAGCTTTTGAGTGTTCAAGGGTGTTTACTAAGAATTAGTCAAGCTTGAGCCGAGCTTAAGTTGAGCTTAAATAATGGAGCTTGAGCTCGACTTGTCAAATATTTGATAAACTCGAGCTCAAGCTTTAAAAAAAAACTTAAATTAATTTAATTATTAGAATAAAAAATAGATAATTATGAGCAAAATATAAAAGAATGCTTATATTATTTTTATCAATCAAATATGTAAATTTACACAAACACAAACACAAACACAAACACAAATAGAAAAATAAAATAAAATAATAAAAATTTATTTGATATATTATTAAAAATAAATATTAATTTATTTTCTTTATGTTCAAGAGCCCTATCGAATTGAGCTTGGGGCTACTCGAGCTTAGCTCGATTAATAAACGAGCTTAAAAATTGAGCTCAAGCTCGTTCATTTAGTAAATGAACCGAGCTTGAGCTATTCATGAATAACTCAGTTCGTTTGCAGCCCTACCCACACCCTTGTCCAAATGTCGTTTGAAGAGTTCATGTAACATAGTGTTAACCTTCTGAAAGGAGCTTTTTAATACTTTTTCCTTGGATGTCTATCACATCAAACATATTAGTGAAGAGTGTTGTGATAATTAAAGTATTAAAATTGATGTTTACCAAAGTTTCTTGGAGGCACTTTAGCTATTTTGCTATTGCAGCTATCTAGACCACCCTTGTTATGTGGTGAACCCTATAGACACCACCTCACCACCACAATGTCTACGAGCGAACCCGTTCAAGCGGCCCACCTTTATTCATCTATACCAGTTGCCATGCATGACCCAATAGGAACAATTTCAGTGCCTAGGCTAAGCTGGAGGCATATAGACCATGAAGTATGATTGTTTGACTTACTAGTGCGCTCAGCACCATAGTTGCGAGTTTCGGCACCAAGAAAATGATTCGAAGTATGAAAAGTTTAAGGCATGCCTACAATACTTCTCGGCTATAGACCATTTGATAACACCATTGCTCGGCACCTCGTCTCACTTGAATAAGCCCATTTGCCTAGCCATAGCCCTGCATACCTCATTCCCATAGGGTGTGCCAAGGAGCGACCAAGAGCACCACTTAGTCACTCCCGCTTGGTTGTAGCATAGCTCGGCTTGTAACTTGGCTATGTCTCACCTATGTACTCATCCCTTAGTTAGGATTTTTGTCATTACTACCATGGCCATCACTTGCCATCTTAGACTAAGGCCAAGTTTGGCATATTGCCAAAAAGCCAAAAAGTTATTCAAAAAGTTAAAAAGTTAACACTATTCACCAAAAGTCAACAATTACGGCTGCACAACTCCCAATCTTAATTTTTTCCTACAAATCAATTTTTATAATTTTTTATTACACATTTTTCCATAAAAAGTCAAAAAGTTAATCCAATAATCTATATTTTCTTCCTCAATTTTTTAGTCCAAAAAGACAAAAAGTGCACTTATTTAGGACACCCCAAACAACCCCTAAGAGCAAGGCCTATGCATTCACTACTCGAGTTCGTTGGAGGATTGTTGCTTGGAAACTAGGATTAAGGGCTCATCATGGTTGCTTGACTTGCTCCCCCTTAGGAAGAAGCAACTCTTCCTTGGCTGGTCTTAGAGAGAGGACATTGACCCAACACCTAACACCTTGACACCTTGAAAGAGGTATCATACACCCTCTAAGGTATCATACAACTCTGCAGACTGCACCTCTAAGGTATGAATCCTGGGATAGAGAAGTAGACCTCATACCTTCGCTGGTCAAGAAGAGCTGGCCACCTGTTGGGTGAGTTGGTCTCTAACAGTGTTAGAGCCTATATAAGGGTGTATCCACATACAGAGAAGACACAACTCCAGTTATCATCGTCCTCTATTCTGTTGACAAGGGTGTATAGCAATGGCACTCTATCTCTCACTCTAAGGCTGCCTTAGTTATATTCTCTGCCACCTCTAATAACTCTCAATTATTGAAATCCCCACCATTTTTCCAAAGGTTTAGGAATGATTATCTCTTTACCAAATATCTACAAAGATACTCAAACTAGACTTGGTGCTCATTTTACTTGGAGCTTTCGCTTCACATGGAGGACCCACAACCTCTCATGGTGGCCGAGTGGTCACAACGATGTTAGAACATTTGACATATCACCTGCTAAACTAACCTAGCAAATGCTGAGCAATATCTCTCATTAGTTGGAGGTGTTACCTTACAAAATTAACAGTTCCTCATGGATGCCTAGCAGTGTTACAAAGAAGAGCCAACCCTCATGGAAGGCCATCCTGTTGGGATTGTTGTTATCTTGCCCTCAACTTTGAATCAAGTTCCTACACCCCAGGTGGCTTCCACTGTGAGAGTTTCTCTTTGGATGGCATCGACACTATTACACGGACTCGGGTAAAACTCAACCCCAAAAGCTAGCTCAAGAGGTGGGGGTGCCCTCACACTTATATGCTTGACATCGCTTTAGTACTCAGGTGATATAGGACTTCGCTTCGCATCTTCTCTCAAGCCCAACGTGCTCACTCGGTAGCACCTGTGGTGTGCAAGCTAGGGACATGCACCTATCCATCCTCGCGTACTCCGGTTTTAATACCATGTTACACGGTTTTGGGTAGAACTCAACCACAAAAGCTAACTATTAAGGTGAGGGTGCCTTCACGCTTATATGCTTGACATCACTTTAGTACTCGGGTGATGTGGGACTTTGCTTCACAGGGGTCCTACTTGGCCAAGAGTTAGATGGGGTCGAGCACCTTGAGTACTATGTAAGGCGAGTAATCCAATGTGCTGAGCTAAGATACTATCCGATTGAGTGTCATTGTCTCGTCTTGGTCTTTTCTAAGATTAAGCTTTGTCACTACCTCCTTGCCCACACCATTCATCTTGTCACCAAGAGTGAATTGACCAGTTCCTCACTCGGCCAGTCGTCTCCGCAAGCTCACTCAGCAGCTGCACTCTTTGACTAAGTATGACGTCATTTGCAAGGTTCTGAAGGCCATCAAGAGTCGAGCTCTGGTTGACATATTGGCTCCCTTTCCTAGTGCGGAACACGAGCTGCCTTCAAAAGAATTTCCACGAGAGGATCTTCAAGCTGCTGAAGTAACAACAGAGGGAGACTAGAGCCTCAACTTTGAAGGCTAAACCACTTTTAAAGGTGGAGGAACCGGTATCATCCTACTCTCCCCTGATGGCGTCAAGTCAACTTCTTTTATAAGCTAGAATTTGGATACTCCAATAATGAAGTGGAGTATGAGGCTCTCGTACTTGAGCTCATAGCAACACTTCACACGATGATAACTGTGCATCAAAGGTGACTTTTGTAGTCAAACAGAAGAACAAGAATTGTGCCATAAACCAGCCACCTCTTGCATCATACAAAACAATAGTACAGAGGTTAATGGATAAATTTAACACAGTTAGAGTAGAGCATGTTCCTCGCTCTAACAACCACCACCTGGACCCTCTGAGGATGCTAAGGTGCCTGCTAGGGTCAGTTTTTAGTTAGCAAGCAACTTACTTTTATCTATTGTTGCTCCATTGGAGATGCTAAATGCTCCCTAAAATCAACAGATGTTACATTGTTAGCTAACTGAGGCTAGCCATTTGGCTTCGCGAGCCACTACTAATTTTTAAAAAATAATAATAAATAATAGCTGACCGTTGCCTCCCCGCTCTCTTTATAAAGAAATGAGCCTTGCGAGATAATGAGCTGCTATAGCAATCACTATCGGAGCAGTTTTGTATATGTTAGGTAGTCAGCACGTTAGTCAACTTGGGCCCTGCTTTTGCCTATGTCACACTAATTTTGAAATCTTCAATGCAGATGCTCTCTCTCTCTCTCTCTCTCCATGGGTGTGCCTTTTCTCAAAGGTTCTAATAGGTAGACAACCATCCTAAAACTTATACCCATACATTGTTTCTAGTTTCTTATTTATTTTCCCCCCCCTGTGGTTCAAACTAGAGATCGCAATGCACTTCAGCCGCTTACATTAAACAGTATAATGCAGTCATTTGCATTCACATTTGGTTTTGATTTAACCAAGACTTTTGCGAAGGACTGTTGTATTTGTAACATGGGCTTTTCTAGAATTGCATCACCTACAAATAGAGATATTAGATCGGTGTATAATAAAAGTAAAAAACAACTTAAAATCTATAAACTTGTGTTCTTTGTGAAAACATAATTTGTTTATTTCTATAAAAATGTGGAGTTACCTAATTTAACATTAGGAGATTCAAACTTATAAAAAAATATATATATTTATATTTGGAGATTCAAAATTTGTTCTATTCAATGCTATACAAATTCTGAATTAACTTGTTTGTAAATTTGTAGATTTTGAAATTTTAATTTGCCCAACCAAACTAGACTTGAGATTCTTAGCTATGAAATGTCTGGTTCTTGGAACCAACTTATCTAAGGCCACCTGTACCATGATTGGTCTTGGATATTATAGGTAAGCAAAGTCTTAAGTTTTTACAATTGTTCTGAAGAAAAATTAACCGTTAAACTTATACCTTAACACAGAGAATGCCGGAATATCACAAGGAGACCACAACAGCAGCCCCAAGAGTACAAAAAATCGAGAGGTTGCAGACAATAGAAAAAGAACACAAGGATGCTTTGGAAAGAGCTGTTAGTTTGAACATACCTCATGCTGTGACTGCCGATGAAGAAGAGGAACAGCCCTCACCAAGCAAGGAGGAAGAATGCGTAGAAGGTGGGGATGGGGATGATACTGAGTCTTCTACGAATGAGCCAAAAACTAAGTCGCTGTCCCGTGGTGGAAGAACTAACTGGGATTTGGTTGTTCAGAAGCTTTTCAAGAAATATCCGTTGGGAGAAATGCTATTGAAGAAGGACGATACAGTTGTAGAACTCAACCACAAAAGCTAACTATTAAGGTGAGGGTGCCTTCACGCTTATATGCTTGACATCACTTTAGTACTCGGGTGATGTGGGACTTTGCTTCACAGGGGTCCTACTTGGCCAAGAGTTAGATGGGGTCGAGCACCTTGAGTACTATGTAAGGCGAGTAATCCAATGTGCTGAGGTAAGATACTATCCGATTGAGTGTCATTGTCTCGTCTTGGTCTTTTCTAAGATTAAGCTTTGTCACTACCTCCTTGCCCACACCATTCATCTTGTCACCAAGAGTGAATTGACCAGTTCCTCACTCGGCCAGTCGTCTCCGCAAGCTCACTCAGCAGCTGCACTCTTTGACTAAGTATGACGTCATTTGCAAGGTTCTGAAGGCCATCAAGAGTCGAGCTCTGGTTGACATATTGGCTCCCTTTCCTAGTGCGGAACACGAGCTGCCTTCAAAAGAATTTCCACGAGAGGATCTTCAAGCTGCTGAAGTAACAACAGAGGGAGACTAGAGCCTCAACTTTGAAGGCTAAACCACTTTTAAAGGTGGAGGAACCGGTATCATCCTACTCTCCCCTGAAAAGGAGCTTTTTAATACTTTTTCCTTGGATGTCTATCACATCAAACATATTAGTGAAGAGTGTTGTGATAATTAAAGTATTAAAATTGATGTTTACCAAAGTTTCTTGGAGGCACTTTAGCTATTTTGCTATTGCAGCTATCTAGACCACCCTTGTTATGTGGTGAACCCTATAGACACCACCTCACCACCACAATGTCTACGAGCGAACCCGTTCAAGCGGCCCACCTTTATTCATCTATACCAGTTGCCATGCATGACCCAATAGGAACAATTTAAAATTTCTCAGTGAGTTGCTTGGGGTTCTTGTTCTAACCAGCTACTATGTATTTCCATTATTTAAATATTTTAAGTTTCATAATAATGTCGATATTTTCTTACTTCTTCATTCAGGCTTAACCAAACTGAGGATTTTAACCAGCAGCCTGTGTTTTATAATCAACATAGAATCTGAATCTGAAGCAATCAATAAAATAGACCATTTAACTGAGTGATATTATTGCTCATGCTTCTTCCATTGAGAACTCCAACTTAATGAATTTGTAACCATTCATTGTTAATGCATTCATAGGGGAAAAAAAGAAAAATAATTATATCACTGATGTAATGCCTTTTTATCCTTTATTGAGACACTTCTGGATAATTTCACCTTCAAAATACCATATGAATTTGTTTCAATTTGGAATTTATATTGGTGATAAGTATTTATGTTATGTGAAGATTAGTGATAAGTAGCATTGTACAATATGAAATTCCTAGTATGTAGAAGAATTGCTCATAGCATTTCCTCTTCTCAATTTTGCTATACAAATCCAGATCAAAGACTGGCATTGGTTAATGCGTCAAATCTTAATTTTGTATTTAGGAAAATTTTCCTGTTATTTGCTTAAGAATGTTCAGTAGCTAAAACAATCCTCTAGCATAGATAGGTTTCTAGTGCTCAAATTCAATTGTCATGTAATTGCTGTCCTTGAGAAGCACTTTTTCCCCTTTTTTCTCTTAACAAATTTGTTGGTAATTTACCACTGAAAATAGTTATTCTTGCTCAGAAACTAAGTCCTCCGTTGGTTCATGCACACAGATGTGGGCGTTGCAGCCTCGGCCTGGTCCTCCAGTTTTTTCATTTTTGCTTCAAGGGCCCTTATCTCTCTCTTCATTGAAGATGCTTCCCTCTTCATGTCAACCAATCTTTGACGATTTTCAAAGGACTGCATTGAAAATGAATGGGCATGTTGGATAGCCTGAATGAAAACAGAAGTGTCAGAAAATTTTCTCAGAAAGAAACAAAAGGAAAAAACACAAGTACAAACAGAAGTACTTACTTGAGCAGAGTGTTGGAGCATAAGGGCGTAATTTTCATACTCACTAAACTTGGCATTTCGCTCCAAGTCATTTGGTAGAAGGAGAGCAGTGCTAAGAGCGACAGCAATATTAATGTCGTCAGCACTCTCACTAGCCATAATGGGCCTATCCTCCAGGGATAGATCAGGGGCCCAGGGGACGTCGGGCTTCTTCGAAGCCGAGGTCGTCGCAGACGATGACCTTGGCCTCTTTGTTTGTGTAGATCCTGAGGGTTGACCCTCAGCAGACCTCTTGGCGGAGACAGAGGCTGATTTCCTGCTTTCTGCCAGCTTCGAAATAGGCACAGTATCCTCAGCTTCGGCATCTGTAGTCTTGGCCTTAGGCTGAGCCTTTTTAACTCTCTTTTGTTTGGGTGGAAGCATTGATTGCACTGGCGCGGCCTCGGCGTCAGTTGGAAGATCGGCAAGCAGGTCTTGAACGACAGGCCGTGGACGTACCATCTCGGCAGTTTTTATTAGTCTACGTCGGCGTTTTCGTTCAGGAACTGGAATCAGGAAGGGGGCCGAGGTTGATGGAAGATCGGCAGGGTCAGATGTAGACTCTTGATCTGTTCGGGAAGTAGAAGCAGTTAAGGTTGTGGCTGTGGGTGGAGAAAGACTCTTCTTCCTTTTTCTTGGGACGTCAGGTAAGGTAGATTTGTATGTAGGGACGAAGTTTAATAATACTGGGGCTTTTCGTTTAAGGATTGGAAGGCCAAGAAGTGTTTTCAGATCTGGTCCTGGGAAGAAGGATTGACGAAAATTTTTCGGTGGTTGATGAAAATCTGCAAGGAAACAGACGTCCGAAACAAAAAGTATTCAAGTCTGAAATAAAAAACTAAGTGTTGACTCAGGGCTCTTACTCTTGCCCTCTGTAAGTGTTTGAGGAAGAGGGTAGAGGTGGACATCTTCATCTGGGCCAAATTCCCAATTTTCAGAAGCAATGAGAAAATCATCTCCAGCCCCCTTGTTGGAGTCTGGGAGGTCGGCTATAATTTTGTACTGAGTGGATCTCGGCTTAAGGTAATAGACAAAACCCCTATCCTTCAGATCGAGAGGGCACATGGTATAACAATATTGAAGGTCAGCTAGGGTGATTCTAAGGTTTTCTTGCCTAGCTAAGGCTATAATACCGTTAATCACCCTATAGGAATTGATAGTAAGTTGCATGGGGTTTAGCTTATAGAAATGGAGAACTTGACGAAAAAGGGGATCGAGTGGAAGCCGAAGTCCACATTCGATAAAAGCAACTACTGGAAAAGGCATTGTATGGTCTGTAGGCACGATAGTGTCATCATCCCCAGCCAGCTTAAGATGAACGTCGGCTGGGATAGAGAATTCTTGCCTAAAGTATTCAAGACTTGTTGGGGTATTTACCCTATGCCTCCACATACCCATTATGTCGGCCTAAACTAAGAGGAATATGTTTCAGAAGATGGGCGTTTTTCAGGTTTCCCTAAAGATTAAGGGTTCTACAGACAAAATCCCAAATCTACGAACTATAAAGATAAAGATCGAGGGCACAGATCTGGGGCAGATACAAAAAAGAGAAAACAAAGACGAAATTTCAGATTCAAGAACAGAGGTATAATTTTCAGAAACAATAGAGGTACAGGAAAAAATCAAGAACAGCGACAAAGAGAATGATGAAAAAGCACAGAGGTTCAAAGTATAGCCACAAAATTCAAGATACAGATAGATCCCAGACCTCGAATAAGATCAGTAATGGCAACAGACAGACAATAGCACATAAAGAGAATGAAAGAAATTAAAGGAAGGGGTCTTACCAGGACAAGTGAAGCCGAGGCAATACTCGTCGAACCCAGAAACCAGTTGCGACAGCAAAGAAGGCTTTGCAAGAATACAGGACTAAGAACAGTTCCAGAGAAGAAATTTTACTTTTTTTGAAATGTCACATCATACCACCGCGTTATCACATTTGAAAAAAGTATACTCAGGAATTTTTTATTTTTTTTTGAGTAAAAGTTTTGGTGTCACATCATATCCGAGATGTTGTCACATTTAGAAAAAGTAGTTTTTAATTTTTTTTGGACTGTCACATCGTTTGAGTGTCACATTCATACTTGTCCTATTGGAGCATTACAGCATACCTATCATATTAATAAAAGGGTATAGTTGTCCACCAAAATACTACCAAAATAAAAAATAGGACCATACGGAAAGAAACTCTCCACTAATAAGACTTAATGGATTAATAAAAAAACTTGAGACTAATTAGAGTACTTATGAGATAAGATTTATTGGTAAATATCCCTAAATTATACTAATAGTACCTAATTTAATATAAAAGAAAATTAATATATCATTTTTTTTTCAATTTTTATTAATATATAACCCTTCCCACTATATTAAAATTTCGTCTCTAGGTCTCGTCCATTGGCTATTCAAAGTTGTAGGGACATATTTTCTGAATATCAACACGTGGCATGGTGACGCCGACGTGTCAGCCGAGGTGCCACGTGCCCTGATAGTTAAGCCGAGGTAATCTTGGAAAAGCCGAGGTCATCTCCGAAGATGTCGGAATCCGAAGATAAGGGACAAGAGTCCTGAGGCAAAGAGGGGACTTAGTTAAGATAAGGATAAAGCTCTTAGGGAGTTTATCTCTATCTCTTAAAGAGTCCAGAGTAAGCACTAAGATTGGAATTCATAGAAGTCATACTTCTAGTTGGACTTGGATTAAGTATATTATAAAAGAGAGGCACCCCCGTGGGTCTAAGGTATGCAATTCGTACTTTGAATATTCAGTTTAGTACTTGATTATTCTTGAGAAACATACTGACTTGATCGTCGGAGTACCCCCGGGTGGAAGAACCACCGCCGGAGCTTTTTCTTTCTGTTACAGGTTGCTAAAGCCATCTATTCTACCGGTGCTCTGCTGCTGATCACTAAACGGGCAGTTTGGTCAGATTTCTACCCACACAGTAACAATTAATTTTATTTATGAATGATTTGATTTATATTTTATTTTTTACTTTTTTACTTCGTATCACATTATTAAAATCATTATTAGAACTTTAAATTTAAAATTATGAATTATTTTTAATTAAATAATGTTATATGTACTAATTACTGTATTAAATAGTATATCAATTGATAATGTGACATAATTTAAATTTTTTTTAAAATTTATAATATAATTTATAGGTAGAATTAATAATAATGGGTCATGCTCTGGAGCTCTAATTAGAGCTGCAAAAGTGCAGCTCTAATGAGCTGTCACCTATATATAAAAAAAATAAAAAAAACAGTGAAGTAAAAGACAAAAAAGAGAGAAGAAAAAGACAAATTAGAGATGCATTAGAGGTTCTTTTTTAATGGTCCAAATCATTTTTGTAATAATAATTTCATAACTAATTGGTATATCTATCACCGCGATTTTCAATTACATGTCGAGGGCAGAAGAATAAGAATTAAAATACAAAAATGATTTGGACCCCAATTTTTCAAACTCCCAGTGACCCTCAGTGTTTTCTTATTGGCTGAATTTTTTTTTTTTTTTTTTGTTTTTTATCTACCAATTACAGAGGCCCATGTGGAGTGGGGGTGCTGGGGTCACCCCACTGGGGTCTCCAGCACGGTTGATTAAAATATATTTTTCAAACACTTTTTTATTCTCTATAATTACCTTTGGATCACTTTCCGAAATACTCCTCAACACAGCGAAGAATCGAAATGAGTAAAATAACCACGAATCTCTCTCTTTCTCTCTAACAGAGCAAAGTACTAGCAACAAATACCCTCTGCATGACGCCAACAAGCCTCTTCAAGCTCTTCCCCCGCCACCGCCACCGCCACAGCTAACCACCTCCCTCCTAATGAACAACTTCTTCACTCTTCCCCCCTCTCTCTCTCTCTCTCTACGGCTGTGTTTTTCATTCGTTTTTCAAATCTCCTGCCAAGTTGCCAGTGTTTCAAATCTCCTCCCAAGTTCCCAAGCAAACACTGGGTAAAAGGCAATGTGCCTGCAGCTGCTGGGTTGCCTCCAGTGGGCGTGCAAGCGTTGCACCTACATCGGGTCCTACGACAGCGCCACCTGGCCCCCTGCCACCGCCGAGGAGTTCGAGGCAGTCCCCCGCATCTGCCGTCTCATTCTCGCTGTCTACGAGGACGACCTCCGCCACCCCCAATTCCCTCCATCCGGCGGCTACCGCCTCAACCCCGACTGTGTCATCAAGCGCCTCACCTACCAGCAGACTCACGGCAACGCCCCTCCCTACATCATCTACCTCGACCACCACCACCGCGAGATTGTTCTCGCCATCCGTGGCCTCAATTTGATCAAAGAGAGCGACTACAAGCTCCTTCTTGACAACGGCTTGGGTATGCAGATGTTCGACGGAGGGTTCGTCCACCACGGCCTTTTGAAATCTGCAATTTGGTTGCTCAACAAGGAATCGGAGACTCTGAAGCGATTGTGGCTTGAAAATGGGTCCTCATACAGGATTATTTTTGCGGGACACTCACTGGGGGCAGGGGTGGCAGCGTTGTTGACGGTGATCGTGGTGAACCACCGGAAGGAGCTTGGTGGTATTCCCAGAGATACCGTCTACTGCTATGCCGTAGCACCTGCAAGGTGTATGTCTCTCAATTTGGCTGTCAAGTATGCCGATGTTATACATTCTGTCATTTTGCAGGTCAGGAATTTGCTTGATGGAGACTCTTGTTAGTTTACTTTCATCTTAAATATAATGATTTTGGAGCCTGCCTGCCTGCCTGCATGTCATCCATAAATTTTGTTCCAATTTAGTGAACTAACCATGCCACCTCAATTTAATGTTTTTCCAGGATGATTTCTTCCCTAGAACACCAAACCCCTTGGAAGATATTTTTAAATTTATCTTATGGTGAGTTGTGTTCCTTTTATATATGATATAACACTAATGCTGTGTTTGGTTGGGGGATTTGAGGAGAGATTTGGAAAGGTAAATGGAAAAGATAGGTGAAATGTGAATAAAATATGCCTATATTTCACCTAATTTCACGCACCTTTTCCCTTTCCCTTTCCCTTTCCAAATCCCTCTCCAAATCCCCAAACAAACACAGCGTAAAACTGTTTGAATCTTTTGTTTACTTTTTGGGGTTTTCTACCTTGTTTGTTATTATCTCTTAAACCGGGCATTAATAATGCTTTGGACAGTTTGCCCTGCTTATTATTTGCGGTTTGCTTGAGGGATACCTTCATACCGGCAGGTAGGAAGTTTAGAGATCCTACAAGACTGTATGCACCTGGAAGAACATATCATATTGTCGAAAGGAAATTTTGCAGGTAAATCAGAACCATTGGTAATCTTATTAGGATTATTATAGGATTTATCAAAAATTACCTTGCTTAGCTCCCCAAACAATTACAAATCTCATAATTGATTCACATTGCAGCTGCCTTTTTTCTCTGCACAGAACTGCATTTCAGTTATAAGTGGACCCATTATTGCTGCTTCCTTTTGGCAGTTTGTAATTCAGTTGAAGTGCAACTGTAAAACTTGCCTAGATCTGCCACTCTAGAGTGTCAGTTTGTCAGCCATACCCTATTTCAATCCTATGGAAAGAGACATACTGATTTAAAATTGTGAGAAGGCCAATTTTAATTCATATTGTCCCTCTCTCGACATCTTATGCAAACCAACGCAACTCACAGAGAACTAGACTTTCAAATCAGAAAAGAGTATCCACTTGGTTAAAAATGGAGATAATGCCTAATCGTCATCATCACATAGACTCAAGGGCTAAGGTACAAAGCGGGAAGATGTTAGGCATCCGTTTTTGCCCAACCAAATATTGGCCTCTACTTGGTATGGTATCTATTGTTTCTAAAGATAAAGATAAAATAAGCCCAAAAAGGAAAATAACACATCATAAACATGCAATGATAGGCTAGGAAACCTTCATAGTTTAACTTTCCAAAAATAATTTAAGAATCTTCTCTTGTTTAAACTTTCTAAAAATGGAAACTTTCCAAAAAGTTGATTTAAGAAACTTCCCAAACAAACTAAGACACTTTCCAAGATCTTCCATGAAAATTAAAGAAAGTGCCCCAAAATTAGAGTTTAGATATGAAAGGCCATGAAAAACTAAAAGAGTTCTTAGCCCTATCAAAGCAATTGCAAACAAGGCAAATCTCAACCAAACATCACAAATGTCATGACTAATGGTAAATAAAAACAAGTTCATAAATTCTAACTACCATACAAGAATTTGAGAGGCAATATTTTACGTGATCAAATTTGGAATTTATATTAGTGATAAGTATTTTTCTTCTGTCTAGGTTAGTGATAATGAGCATTATACAATCTGAGTTATGCCTAGTATTAAGTATTTTTCTTCTGTCTAGGTTAGTGATAATGAGCATTATACAATCTGAGTTATGCCTAGTATGTAGAAGAATTCCTCATGGCAATTCCTTTTCTCAGTATGGCCATATAAATCCAGATCAAATGCTGGTAGTGGCCAATACACCTTAATTTTGTATTTTGGAAAATTTCCTATTATTTGCTTAAGAATGTTCAATGACTGAAAAAATCCTCTATCATAAATAGGTTTCCTGTACTCGAAGTCAATTGTCGTGTAATTTCAGTGCTTAAGAAGCTTTTTTTTTTTCTTCTTTTTTATCTTAAGAAGTTTGTTTGTAATTTGCTAGCAAAAATAGTTGTGCTTGCTCTGAAACTAAGACCTCTGTTGCTTCATGCACACAGATGTGGGAGATATCCTCCAGAGGTTAAAACTGCCATACCAGTAGATGGAAGATTTGAACATATTGTCTTATCATGCAATGCCACATCTGATCATGCAATTATTTGGATAGAAAGAGAAGCAGAGAAGGCTCTTGAAGTAAGTAGAAATCAATTTTACTCTTTGGTTGTTTGGCCATATTCTTTTTTCAGTGCTTAAGAAGCTTTTTTTTTTTTCTTCTTTTTTATCTTAAGAAGTTTGTTTGAAATTTGCTAGCAAAAATAGTTGTGCTTGCTCTGAAACTAAGACCTCCGTTGCTTCTTGCACACAGATGTGGGAGATATCCTCCAGAGGTTAAAACTGCCATACCAGTAGATGGAAGATTTGAACATATTGTCTTATCATGCAATGCCACATCCGATCATGCAATTATTTGGATAGAAAGAGAAGCAGAGAAGGCTCTTGAAGTAAGTAGAAATCAATTTTACTCTTTGGTTGTTTGGCCATATTCTTTTTATCATATACATAAGGTGTATTTTTATACACACAAAAGATTGTTTCTGTTTTTTTTTTTTTTGCTGCGGGGGGTTGCATCCCTTGTCTCACCATGGACCTTAGACACTCTCATTGCTGAATGGAACTCAATCAAAATCCCAAAGATTATCACAGACAGCAATTTGACAAATTTCTGTCTCTTGTAATTGCTCGTTTGAGAATTGACTTTTTTTAGTGGCTTTTTGGCTTCTTACAAAAGGACGTGCAAAAAAGTAGAGAGAATAATTTGACATCTTATAGTGGCTTTTTGGCTAAAATGTTTGGTTCCCAAACATGGCAGATACACTCTCCTCTTTGGAATGGAACTGCTTGTGTTGAACTCTTTGCCTTCTCCGTAATGCTAATCAAATCCTCTGGTTGTCATTTATGATTAAAATTTTAAAAAAAATTGGTAGGTCATAATTACCTTTTGATATGGTCTTTTTAGTGCTTTTCCCTTGGATGTTTGTCGTGTCAAACAAATTTGTGAATAGTGTTGTGATATTTGTCAGAGTTTTTCGGAAGCATTTTAACTGGCTTTGCTGTTGATGGTTGCAATATGAATTTCATGCATCATGCTGTAAACCTATGTGTAATCAATTTTCCTGCATTTTATTATGGTACATCTGTCCATGTCGTTATATGTAATCAATTACTCTCTCTCTTTTTCTTTTTTCTTTTTTTATAATAGTTATATTTAAAAATAATAGTAAACAAGTTTTTGTTTTTTAGTGATTATTGTATCAGAGAAAAACTAACAAATATTAGCATATGAGGGAATATTTGTTGCTTTCAGCATAGGACTGCGAATTGGTTTTCCTGTGAGGCCTCTTTTATTTACTTGAACTACCATGGACAATAAACTAACTACCATAATGAACAAATTTTGCCCTTTTATTTGATATTTATTCTCTCTCTCTCTCTCTCTCTCTCTCTCTCTCTCTCTCTTTGCGTGCATGTTTGTGTCTATTTTTTTAAGGGTGTAAACATAAAACTCAGCCACGCATTGTTTTTGATTTCTTATTTCTTTCTCCCTTTCTTTTTTTCTCCTTGGGGAAAATAAAGGGGGGAGGCCAAGCTTCTTATTTCTTTGGTTTTTCCCTTTTGTTGGGGAAATGAAAAGCAGCACCGGGCGAGGGAAAATGGTTCAATCTAGAGATCCCCAACCCAATACACTTCAGCTGTTTTTATAAAACAATATAATGTGTTCATTTGCATTCCAGTGGATTTTGAGTTAAAGCTATTTGCTAAGGCCTGCTTTAAGATTCTTAGCTATGAAATATATATATTTTTTTGATACATATTCGTAGCTATAAAATATCTGGCTCTTAACAAATTTCTGTTGACATTTGAAAGATTCTACACAGTAGCATAGATGTGCATGAATGACTTTTGTTTTTAAGCATATGCATATGCATAAATCATCGAATTAGTAAAAGTAATTTTTATCTGAGGCCACCTTATACCGTGATTGGTCGTGGATGTTATAGGTAAGCAAAGTGTTCACAAATGTTTTGATGAAAAATTTACCAGTTGAACTTATACATTAACACAGAGAATGAGGGAGAATCATTATGAGACGACGACAGCAGCTCCAAGAGTACCAAAAATGGAGAGGTTGCAGACGATAGAAAAAGAACACAAGGACGCTTTGGAAAGAGCTGTTAGTTTGAACATACCTCATGCTGCAACTACCCATGCAGAGGAATCCAAAGATGGTGGAGATGGGGATGATGCTGAGTCTTCGGAGAATGAGATGAAAACTAAGTCGATGTCCAGTGGTGGAAGAACTAAATGGGAAATGGTGGTTGAGAAGAAGCTTTTCAAGAAGAATGAATCCTGAGAACTACTGAAGAAGAAAGATACAGATCCACAGTTGCTTCAAATTAACAAGTCTTTTCTCCCTCAAGGTCTTTATTGTTTATCGAAAATTTATGCAGTAGAGGTTAGATCTTCTACAAGAGTATTTTGCTCCTGATTCTTTTGTTGTCATATATTCATTTTTCAGTGGTGATATATACCACTAAAAAGAGAGCACTAAGCCAACTCTAATGAGCTGGCAGTGCAGGAAATAAAAACAAAAAAAAACAAAGAGCAAAACATCAAATCAATTGGAGCTACAGTGTATTTAGAGCTATTAGAGCTCATTGTTTTTGAGCTCTTAAACAAATTTCTTCATTTTTTCATGCCTCTAGCTTCTACATTATCTGCAAAAAGTATTGACATTGGCAGAATTATGTTCAACCCTGGGTTCCCTACTCATGAGGGGTAGTTTTACACTTTAAATTGCAGAGAACTACAGCAGGATGCTAATGTTTTTGATCTGTTTTGTAAAGAATCTGTATTTAGTTTACCAGAAAAAAAAAAAAAAAGGATCTGTATTTATATTATATTATTTGATTTTACTTGCTGTCATCATTTCGTCTGCATTTGCTATTTTTAGTAATACTAGACATCTTAAAATATTACTTGTAAATTTATCTACACTAGTGCGGCAGGGTATTGGGTCTTAATCATCTCCAATGATTTGCTAAACTTATTGGTAGTCAGTATTAGTTGACATGTGACAGGTAATTAACTTGGGTGTAATTTTTGTGTCAAAAATGTTTTAGAGCATTAACATAAAAGTTCTAATGGAGCTAAGGTACAATAAGTTTCATGTGATGTGATATTTTTATTTATTTTTTTATTGTCAAGTGTATAAAGCTCTGTTTAGAGCTTCATGTTGCCACCAACACTAATGTTAGGATAGAAGCTAATTATAGAGAGCAAGATAACACAGTGGATAGAGAAAGATGGAGGAGGGAGATAGAATGGCTTGCCCGAGGAGTTGCCAGTCTCCTGGCAGAGATCTCTCATCAACATTAACAAGAAGAAAGAGAGAGAGTGAGTTCCAAATTATTTTTTTTAATTTCTTTTTATTTCGTCTATACATCTACTTTTTCCATCTCAATTTGTTTGCCCATTATGGAAAATAGTAACTTATAAAGGAGATATGTAATTATTATATGAAAATGCTTCGGACCCCCACTGGGGGTCGACCCACAGTGAGGTGGCGCGCCGTGATTGGATAAAAAAAAAACTGTTTTATTTATTTATTTTTTTTTTTTGAGTTTCAGCCAGTGGGGGCTCGCCATCTCAGTGGGGGTCCCCACTGGGGGTCTGCAGCAAGATTGTTATTATATTTAATTTAAATTTTAAAATATTTTTTTCACTATTGTCCTTTTATTTGAATTTTGAAATGTGTTTATAATGATTTATAGGGGGGTAATTTTGATAATCTAACAAAATTAGTATCTCAAAGTAGAAAGTGGACAAACGTATTGGGACATATTAAAATGAAAAGATAGACTAATAAAATGGGACGGATAGAGTATATATACATGTAAAAAAGTTTGTTAAATGTGTTATATAAATTTCACTTAATACATATGTTAACTATACTATTGAAATACACATTTACTCTCTAAATTAAAAAACACTTAATACATACAAATAGATATTACTTTTTACACTTTTTATCATATAACACATTTAACAAACTTTTTTAACTTCACCATAAGAGATGCTCTAGTTAATTAATCTTAAACAAATTAACAACTAACATTAAACAATTCACTTCATCATTAGAAATAAATTTGGAGGTGATGTTACAAGGGTTTTAAACATTGGTGAATTCCCCAAAGACAACTTCATCATTAGGTGCCTTTAGGATGGAGCTTGAGCAACTCTAAGCACATCTCCAATGCTATTAGGTGTTTTACCTATTATTTTTTTATGCTTTCACTCTAATTTTGCTTTTTAATTTGTGTTATTCATCCAAATATTACTCACTTACAAAATGTCACAGTAACAAAGATAGAGGAAAAAGATCATAAGGGTCAAATAATTTTTTACCTTAACTTTTGAAATTAGTTACATTTAGCTAGTGAATGCAAATTTGGACAAAAATACCTACTTATATGCCTAGTGTATTGGAATTAAAAAAAATAAGTCATACCATAGACATTTTAACTAACGAACATTATCTATCTTGTGGGTTGAAAATACACACTATTCTCTATTTTAACTATCTAAAATACTAAAAACAAATATTTCCTTTAGCTAGCATTTACTCCATGGTTTGTGGAGTCTCTATGCTTTTCAAATGTACTTCAACTTCAAATGTTAGACAGCTAGAAAGCTTTGAAAGGATGAGTCCAAAAAATAAAAAATAAAATTGACTTCCTGTTGAAGAACGAAGGCCAATTAAAAGAGTAATACTAGAGATCTCAAAAATTTTATTAAAAGTTTTATTAAATGTCTCATATAGGTATGGAACCCACACAATGTGAATCTCATGTGAATCTCACACCCATATGAGACATTTAGTAAAATTTTTGATAAAATTTTTAGAGCCAACATTTTTGCAACTAAAATGCCTAATTTGAGCTTTTTAAAGAAAAAAACTTGTTGAAGACGGTCCAAGTTCCAATCTTTTCATTTCCAAATGCAATTTTTTAGGTTTTCCAAAGTCAAACCTCTCGTAAACACCACTATAATTATTCTAATTCTTTCCTTAGATACTAATACTATGTTTGGGAATCTAGAAGAGAAAAGAAAAGAAAAAAAATGATTACTTAAGTTATAAGAGAAAAGAAAAGAAAAGAAATGATTGTGATTTCTCACCTTTTTGTTTGGATAAGAAATAAATAAAAGAAAAGAAATGATTGTGATTTCTCTTATTCTTATTTGGTTAGATTTCATTAAAAGAAAAGAAAAGAAATTATTTTATGTTATATTACTAAAATAACCTTTTTATATTTTCAATCATTTTATTTCTTTTATTTTTATAGGGACAAAATTGGTATTATGAAAATAGTGGTTTCTTTTTTCTCCCAATCTCTCCACTTTTGGAAAGATTGAAAATGAGGCTCATAAGAGAAATGAGTCTCTCTATTTCTCTCAATTTCTTCTCATTTCTCTCCACTTAGGTTATCCAAACAAGTAAGAGAAATACATATCTCTCTATTTCTTTTCTTTTCTCTCCAAATCACTCAATCCAAACATAGCGTAAAAGGATGGGGTTATCAAATTGCGAATCAAATCGTAAATCGTATTTTTTTAAAAATTGAATCGTGAATCGTAAGACTCACAACACTATATATATTTTTTTATAAAAAATATATATACATATTTATATACATATAAAATCACAAATATAGTGCTTAAAATAAAAAAAAAAATAACAATTGAATATAAATTTCATGCATCATTGTTTCATTGATTTAAAAGGAAGCTCCAAAAGTTTAAAAAAAAGTAACAATCATTGTTCTGTAACTTTTGTACAGTGTTCCCATATTAGGTAAGCCACTTTTTTTGACCTTTTTATCACTATTGATTCACAAGAATATCTACAGAATTTAAAATAAATTAATAAATAAAATTTCACACACAAGAAAATAATAAACAACTAGACAATAATGACAAGTGAAAATTAAAACCATTAATAGTGAATAAAGAATCAACAAAGAATCAAAATTAATCAAATAAGGACAAATATATAATTTCTATATTATATTATATATTAAAGGAGAATAGTGGTGTGGAGCCTTACAGTAACATTAAAAAAATACCCATTACCTTAATGTTTTCTCACCCAGAAGAAGACCCCACAAGGAGACTTTATGGTAAAAAAAAGCTAACTCACACATTGATTTTTTGAATACCGAGAGAGAATACTGAGCAGTGAGACCGACAATGAGTAGAAGAAGATTCATTTCTAGCTATTTCTTTACACACCTCCAGATTTCTCACTGGTAGATTTGAAAATCTTCTTCTTCGACTAGGTTTGTCTCCTTTCTTTGATTCATCTCTCTCTCAATCAAGCCCTAGCTTGAGTTTTTCATTTGTTCTTCAAATGATTTCTTCTATTTATTATTCCTTTTTCTTTTTTCCTTCTTTTTTTTAAATTTTTTTTATGAATTGACGAGGTCAAACGACATCGTTTAACAAATCTGGACAAGGGAAAAAAAAATGAAATTTAAATCTTAAGTATCGTATGTATCAGCAATTCACTTCGATTCCTACGATTCTTACTTTGAATCGCATGATTCCATTAAATTTACGATTCAAGTACTCAATTCGAATCGTTTTATAAAAAAATCATATCGAATTGTACGAACCGTATTGCGAATTGAATCGTACGAACCATATTGCGAACTATTCAGACAACCATGACCAACAGAATGAAGCCCCGGGGGGAGGAATGATCTACTAAGCCACCATGGGGAGACAATTCAAAGGGTGCCTTTTGAGACACCCTTCAAGCCTAGAGGATAGAAACATCCGTCTCCTTACGAAAATATCTAGTGAGTATTGTTCTTATACAAATAAGATTTGACCATACCACCATAATAATAAGATTTGTATATTATTATATCAAATAAAAAATGCAAAGCATCCATCATCCAACAAGGGGAACAAACCACTGAAAGCAGTCAACCATCTAAAATTTTTGTACAGCCCAGCATTGCAAATACTATAACCAACATTATTTGCATTTCTGCAGAGACCTTAAAAGGTTCTTTATGTATGCATAGCGTCTGCATGATAGTTCTCCAGTTCCTTGTCAAGTTCATCATACGTCTTCTCTACAGCTTTCTTCCTCCCACCACCACCACGGCCTCGCCCACCAGTACGGCCATGGCCACGGCCACGGCCATTCATCAAATCTCCACGGTTCCTCTGACTGCAAAGAGACAAAGCAACAAGTGAACTAAAGCCATGTATATGAGTTACAATTGATACACTAGAAATCATTTCCAGTAGGTAGACAAGGTATTAAAAACTTTGTTGTAAGTTCGAGAGCCTAAATGCAGCTATTCGGAGCAAATTATGCTAAAAAGTTATATACCCAATCTACCCCGGCCAGACCCCATCCAATGGTAACTAAATTGGGTGTACTTTACTCAACAGATATTACAGTGAGGGAAAAAAATGATGAACATGCAAGCATGCTAATCAAATAGAGGTTCTTACAGATACTAATTAATTCCGACTTTCACTTATACTTTTTCCCCTTATAATATCTAGGCAAGATGACTACCAAGAAAAATTGAGCTCATGAAAAAAAGATACCACAAGGGGTTACACTTAACAGCTTCCTAGAAGTATGGATCTTACGCTACAAACCAACGACACTTGTAAGTAAAAAAAATTAACAAGTCCAATGCTGGAGAGTATTTAAAAAACAAATTCAACAAGCTACACACCCATGAACAAGTTTCAAATTGAGCAAACCAACACTCAGCTTAGCTTTAAAAACCAGTTATTTAAACCCAAGCCAAACTAAACTTAGATCATCCCATTTTTGTTTAACCCAGGCCTGTACACTGCATGGCAAATGT
The DNA here is from genome assembly GCF_004153795.1 of Camellia sinensis. Taxonomy (NCBI): domain Eukaryota; kingdom Viridiplantae; phylum Streptophyta; class Magnoliopsida; order Ericales; family Theaceae; genus Camellia; species Camellia sinensis. Next base: position 1,164,594 of record NW_021025540.1, on the reverse strand, counting down.
GTAGAAAAGAACTTCTCATACTTTAAAAAAAAAAAGTAGTTCATGTTCGCATTCTTTCTCACATTCAATTCCATTAATATTATAGAATGTTATAAGGGCAGAAAAAAGAGTACTACAGCATTTAAAAACTTATTTACAACAGTCCAAGATAGCTCCAAAGAACATAGACATGTCATGCATACAGAGAGTTCTTCCATAAAAGGCACAGAACTAAGGAATTTGCTTAAAGAAGCCTTACCCATAACCGCGATTAACTGCAACAGAGCCTCTAACACGACTTCCTGGCCTGCAAGACATCAAAGTCTCAGTAGTGCAATTGCTACAACAGTAAATGCAGATTAATTAAAAAAAAATGTTAACAAATAAACAATAGCAGTTTGAGATAATAGGCATTCATCCCAAAGCACTCGGTTTATTGTCTCTATACAAGAATAGAGACCATTGTAAAAAAAATGCTCACAAATGAAACCGGGGTATCAATTTTTTTGTCAAAATCACCACTACTGTATACAAATTGATCTTTAAACAATAAATGTCAATTGCATTTTCAATTTAAAAAAAAGGGGGACAACTTTAAATCATTCCTTTTTTTTTTTCCCTTGTAGACAATAATGAACCCCACAAGTACTAATGAAACCAAACAATGATGGAAACACAATCTCACTATAGGAACTAACAAGTAGACAACTCAACGGCAGAGAAAATAAAAAGTAAAGAAAACAGATGCCCATAAAAAAATGACAGCCTAGTGCACAAGGCTCCTACTAAAGCAAGATCTAGGGACGGCAAAAAGTACGTATCACTATCCCTATTTGTTTAGATTTTTTTTCCTGACTTGAACCTGAGAAGTTAGAAACAACAAACTGCAATACGTCTCCTGCAACTTAAAAGTTAAAACTACAGTAGAACATGAATTGTTGCTTACACCACAAAGATATGAACTTATTAGCTAAGCTTGAAGAGTGCTAAAACAAAGTTCACAGTAAACCACTGAGTTTGAATCGGTCCCTAACTCCCCTCAAGCAAGATAGGAAAATATTCAACAGCATGGATAATATCCTGAAGTTCTGAACCTTTGATCATCAGCCAAACAAGTGTTACTCAAACATCAGAGGGATGAGCTAGTCATTGACTTGCACCACTTAATTTTTTTCCCTTGTTTGTCGATGTTACATTTACCTGCTAGTTTGTAAATTTAAGCCCAACATAAATGACTGCCAAAAGAAAAAAAAAAGGCTGGATAATGATAAAGAAAAAAACCAGAGAGAGAGAGGGAGAGAGAATACATACATCATAACAACTCTCCTCCTCCTATTTACACCTCCAACTACATTGACATGAGCCGAAACAGGAATCTCTGAGTGGGTGCCTATTATTTCAACCTTCATAGGTTTTCCATCCAATTGTACACTGTTATATCGCTTAAGAGCTCTAAATGCATCACTTCTTCGGGCAAATACTACTTCGGCAGAACCCTGTAGATAAGTGAAGTTAGCACTATGCAACCCAGACCAGTTATAGTTATAAAACCACAAAGTCAAACTAAAATAATCGTGTGACTGCAACACTGACATGATGTGTGTGTGTGTGTGTGTGTGTGAGAGAGAGAGAGAGAGAGAGAGAGAGAGAGAGAAGAAACCCATGATCGCCCAACTATGCAACTATCCCAACAGGGATGACCAAAGCATTTCCCACTAAACAAACCAAATCCAGTAGGAAGAACAAGAAGAATGTAAAGCAACAGCAAGACACTAAAATGTCTGCACTATTTTTCATATACAATACTTTGGCATGCACATTCCAAAAATCAGAGATGCATTTAGAAGACATGCCAAAAAAGTCCCATCTTCCGTAGTCCACCCACCAATTTGTTAATGTGTTGAAAAAATCAAATAATACCCCACAATTCACAACATCGTCATGGGAAACAAACAATTCATCATGTCACCAAAAGGCATGCCTTTATTACTGATAAGAACATCAACAACGCTGAACCTCAAGGTGGTGTATTGAGGGAAGAGTCACCAGGTTACAAGTGCCCCCATGGGCACATCATCAAAAGTATTCCTCTGGGTATATTAGAATATCTCAAGTGGGGTGCTAGAACATATGCTAAAGCCAAATTGCAGCAAGACTTCTCCAAAAACCTCTCCAATAGTATTCTGCCATTCTTCTTGCCAAATAATGGCATTGCCTAAATTTGGCAAAGTATTTTCTCTCCATCTCTCATGATAGGACCCACAAACAACATTTCATTTGGTATTTTGTGAGAAATTGAAGGAATGACATTTACACCATTAGAGTAAAATTGCCTTATTACAGCATTATATGGCACTGTAGCATGCCAAAATTTGGTTGACATTTGCCATTTTGGTATCAACCACTAAAGATGCTCTTATATACACACACACACACACACAGAGGAAGCGCTGATAAAGATACGACTATTCGACAAAACATATAAAAGTAAGATACGGATACAACAAAGGATACATTTGTAAATATATATATGAATATAATTTTTAATAATATAGTATGCATAAAAATAAAATCAAAATAAGAGTTCATTTATTTAGTTAATATCAGATATTAATTCCATGCATAGCAAATCCAAAAGCAAGCTAAAGATATTTGTATAAAGCTAAAAATATTCAATGTCAACTCTTGCTTATTTCTCTCCTTCGAAGAGACCTACAGAGGCTAACAGTGCTGATTCATTTCTTTTCATATCTTTGTCTCCATAGCAGCTAAAGTTTCTTCTTTTTTTCTTCATTTGATCATTCTACAAGTACTAAAGTAGCAAAATATGCTAGGTATTTTTTTGCTTGCATTAAATTTTGTAATTTTACACTTAGAACCCTATTAAAATCTTTAAAAAATTATGTTTTACCACCGGTTGTATCCTAGACATATCTTTCCCGTATCTTGAACATATCAATGTATCCTTCCCACATCCAAGACGTATCCAAAATTGAAAAGATAAAAAAATAATTTTAGGATACTCTTCGGTTGTATCTAATACATGGCCTCATCTCCAGAAGCCCAGCTTGCAAGGCATCCCTCCCTCAGTAGGGTTCCAAACCTCGCCTTGCTCTTGTGACATGCAATGTTTCCCCTATCCATTCCCATGTAAAGGGTGAGGAGTCCCATGCGTCAGTTTGTGGATCGTGGTCTCACGCACTAGTCCCTACAGGTGCATTTGGCCATATCGGATGCATATCCGTATCTAATACATATCTGACACGCATACATGAACTTTTTTGGAGTATCCATGCTTCATAGCATATATATAATAGAGAAATAGAAAGAAAAAGGGAAAAAGGGAGAAAGGGAGAGAGGGAGAAAGAGTGACAGAGAGAGGCGATCTAAATCCTCATTTCCAACAAGATATAGAAGGAGAATAAGTGATATTTTACTCAGTTCTACCCGTGAGTGAAGATATGAAGCTAAGACAGATCTGACACCACTAAAATTCCATGCAATGCAGCATAATAATCTTCCAAAAGTAAATTCTGAGATTGGAGATGCATTCTAATGAATTTTTTTTTGTTTTGTTGTGTAGCAATGCAAAATTTAAATTCCTGGAAGAAGATTTGCGTCAAGTCAACATTGAGTTCAAGCATATAGCCATTGTCTAACAAGTTCAATTTAAACAAATACATAAGTTTCCAAAGCATTAACTAGATAATGACAAGACATCTAGGAGAATCTGGTGTCACACAGTGACACAGGTACCTAGCTCCATTAAGATGACAATATGGAAGACACAATTCTCCATAATGTAAATACCAAAAAAGTGGGTATTACATATATAAGATGCATCCAAAAACTATATGATGGAGAATTGTTCACAGAGAGGTCAGTCAATGCAAAACATTAACACTCAAATATATGGGAACTGGGTACGTGAAATTAGTTTGAATCCAATGGCAACCAAAACACTCTCGTTTACTACTACTACCTCAATTATGTTTTTACAACTTCGTACTTTTTCCGTATTTTGATGGCATTTTAAGTTCACGTGGAATAAGAATTCACCCCCAAAAATTATTATGTGCATAAGCTTCTCTCAGGTCCCTTAGCAAATGCCCACACGCTTTCTTAACTCCGTTGGATCATCTCTCCATTCACTATATAGCATGCCTACTTGATCAAGCAGATATGCTAACAGGCGTTAAAGGGCAACAAAACTGCCTCAGCATTTACCATACATAATGTACACTCATTAATAGCTTGCATCCTCTCCTCAGCACCCCCCAAAGAAAATCCAAAAAGAAAAATGAAAAATGCATTTTGACCAAACAAAGAGAAACAGTATCCAAAACTTATGCATTTAACAAGTCATACTAGAACAGAATAATAGCATAGATACTAAGCTTGAACACTTACACTTGAGCGACCATTTTTGTCATAATGAACTGCATATCGTTTCAGTTTTCCAATCTCAGAGAAAAGTTCCTGAGTTGCAAGGCAATTTCCAAAACAGAACTTAAGAAATCCATTACAAAGACACATCTACTGCAAAAATGTATGGATAAAATTGTACCCTTATATCTTCATTGGTCACTCCAATGTCCAAGTTTGAAACAAATAACTTTGTGCCATTTTCAACTCCAGTTAACCCAGCAGCTCTAAGGCTGTCTTCGAACAAATCATGCCGCCATGGAAAACTCTTCGCTCCGTGGAAAGACTGATGCAAGCATATAGAAAAAGCAATCCAGATTTGGAAATGTCAGCATAGGACCATAAAGTACAATAATTTACCATTCTTCAACAGTAAATCAGATATCAGCAAAAACTTCCATGACATCGGCAGCAGATTTCAGACATGTTGAAGTGCTCAACAATGAAGTAATCTAATATCAAGGAAAAACTGAGCTACATAATGCGGATTCTGGATGAGAGTAGAGGATTTGACCCACTGCATATAAACAAGCACTATGCTACAGGTGAGCTCCAGCTCTGAAGTTCAGCGAAGGAAGCTCCTTTGCTTAAAAGGCCATGATCTAAGGTAGTAACTGAGAATCTTTCTCCAAAGAAATTCCACATACAGCAAGAGGATCCACCACAAACTCTCAGTCTAGACAACCAGTAATCACGGACTAAAGTAATTGCGACTAAATAGTAAGGATTAGGGAACGTGTAGAAATTGGAACCCCACTAGTAGTTTGGGAATGTTATACTGGCGAGAGCTCAACCTCAAATGCTCAATTATTGAAGCTCCTTTGCGAAAAAATGCTGTGAAGTAGCAATATAACTCAATGAGGATTGAACTTTCCAACATATACAAATGAGATCCATCACAAACCCACGATTACGAACAAACCATATGAAGATATCATGGTACAAGTACACCGTAAGACAACAGTGTTTCTTGTGACTGAACCAAAGTGAGCTTCTCCATGACCAAAAAATAATATCACAGATGCTCTCACGTTTAGGTTTCTAAATAAATTAATTAGAGAACCATAGAAGTTTGAACCCCACAAGTTGTTAGGAAATGTTATATTGGCGAGAGCTCAAATTCGTAAGTTAAATTATTGAAGCTCCTTTGCAAAAAAAAATGCTATGAAGTAGCACTATAACTCAATGATGCCACCATATATGAATGAGATCCATCGCAAACCCACCATTAGAAACAAACTGAGAAGATGTCATGATACACGCACATGGTAAGACGAAGGCACTCTTCTTGTGGCCAAGCCAAAGTGAGCTTCTCTGTGACCAAAAATAATGTCACAAATCGTCTCAAGTTCGGGTTTTTAAAACAGTATTAGAGGTCCTTTTTTTTGGTTTCTATAGCATATGAGATTTGCTAGCAAATGAATAAGACATCCATGGTTTCAAGCTTGCCTTGGCAATGGCATTAGATGATGGCTGAGCATTCACCCTGAGTGGACCTCTGTGTGGTCCTCTGTGCGGTGCCCCTGTCATTCCACCTTTGAATGACCCTCCTAGTACTCGACCACGTCGGGCCCTGCCTTGTCCTCTACCTCTCCCGCTATTGCGCATGTGATTTATCATGTCATCAAGTAACATATCCGACGAGGGCACTTAAATGCAGATTACACAAACCTCTTCCAAAGAAAGTAGACCTGTCAAATAACCAAAACGAAGCAAGTAAACATCTATGAATGGGCAATACTGTCTTGGAGAGGGCTAGGACCAAAACATCTCCCATTCTCTCATGTATCAAAATTTCAATACCATCAAAAACATTGAAACAGAACAGTTAACGCAACACAAGACCTAATGTGTTTTTGCATCTGCATAACTGATGACATTTATTTACATATGATTATATATATATATAGGTATATATATATATGTATAGGAGGAATATTGATATTAAAAATAAAAAATAAAAAGAGACCCTTTTTAAAGCAAACAATGTTAGTCAACTTAATGGATAGTTGATCCATAAAAATCCTTTATGCTCTTTTTGGTTCATTGGAATGAGATGGAATGGAATGGAATGGTGATTCCTTTTGTAGGAAAGGATCATTCCCTTAACATAGTGAACACAGTGAAAGATGATTCTATTTGTAAGGCATTTGTCATTATATTTTTAGTCTAACCAAACATATAAATGACTATTTTGATTATGATAGAATGGTCATTCCATTCCGATTCATTCCAATGAACCAAACCAAACACTACCTTAGTACCATAGGCATGATTAGTGATTGCCTAGAAACCTTTAATGACTATGTCCCATATTCCCATATACGAATCGGAGAGAAAAATGCATTAAAAACACCATTTTTAACAAGACAAAATGTCATCCATAAAGGTCATGAGGTAAAAAGGCATAACTTAATGATGCCAACAGCTGACAATCACACGCAGATGAAAAAATTTTTATGCATGCAATTCTAAAAGAAATTTGCTTGTTCAGGAAAACAGAATAAAGGAGGAAAAATGAAAAAGAAAGCTTGTACATCATGCCAGAAAGGTAGTCTGCCTTTAATATATTTAGGATTACAGTTTTTGCCAATCTTGAGAAATCAAAAACAATTTCCCTGAACAAAATTGCTTAATATTTCCAAAAGGATAAGCAGCTACCGGTTTGTACAAATTAATTTCTTAGAACAAAAACAACAATCTCAATCCTTTCATCAAATTAAGAGAGGGTTAATTTTTTATTTTATCAAATTGATAACTCATCAAATTTGAGTTTGATGAAAATTTAAATTATGAAGCATTGAAGATGATATTTTTTTTCATCAAATTTGATGAAAAGGGAAATTTGGTATAAGAGGGGAATTTTCAAAAAGATTTTAAGGAAAATTTGATGAAAAGATTAGAGTAGGTCATATCAAATCAAATTGTTCACTCAAATTTGGAATCAAATTAGACAAAAAAATAGTTGAAGGGTTAGAGATGATTTTGTATAATGAATCTACAACACAGAAACATCACATAGACGATAAATATTTGTACACGTATACAAAAACTATATATACATACATATAGAGGCGAAGGAGAACAAAGTACCTAGAGATGATCTGCGATATGCAATAACAAATCTGCGATCTCTCTGTAAGAAGGAAGGAGAGAGAGGAGAGAGAGGAGCTTCAAATGGGAACTTCCTTTGGGGCTTGCGAAGAAGAGAAAACGAAGATGCTTTTTTTGATGAGATGACTCGAATTTTTGTCTTTTATTTATGGGTCTGATTTTGTTTATTTAACTTTTGGTCAACGTCCGTAAGTTTAATTTGTTATTTGATTAATAAAATTTGTTAGTAAAGTTGGTTGCAGCTGATTTCGTCCTTTTCGAAGAGGTTTAGGTAGGGTGTGGCTGAGATTTGTAAATGTGATTTGAGAATATGAATTGAATTTTAAATTTGTGTGTTGTGAAATTATGATTTTAGTATAGAAAATTTGTTTGGTAAAGAGTTTTGAAAATAGTTTTGAAAAGAGTTTTGATTTGAGTGGGGAATTATTGATGTGACATTTAAAATTTAATATAAAAATTTACAACTCATACAACTCAAAATTATATTAAAGCACATAACAAATTTTAAAAATTTCAGAAAATATTTTTTTCGATTATATATCAATTGCAAAAAAAAAAAATCACTATTCCGGTCAACCGACCGGCCGGACGTCCCGTTTTGAAAAAAAAATTGAAACACGCGTTTGGTTTTGATAGAACAGACAGAGCGTTCTGCAGAGCTATGGAAAATTAATTCCACAGCTCCATCCAAACAACATACTCAAACTACCACGTTGAATCACATTTTGAAATCACAACCAAACAAAGGGTTAATTTTTTTCGGATACTATAGTCTTATAGTTTGGATTCTCGTAATTTTGAATCTGATTTCATAAGTATAATGTGAAATAGAAAAAAATATAAATGAGAGTTCAAATTTAACAAATCTTTGAAAAATCTATTTCTCATTAGAGATGTCAAAAATGAACTGCATTGCTAGATTTTAGAATCGCCACCTAAATATTTTTGAAAAATTTAGAAAACACGTGACTCGTGCCAAAAGCCACTTGTCAATCATAACCAAAGTGTTTTGACTCAAAAACTTAGGTATAAGAGGAGACTGTTATGAATTGAGCACCCCACTCACCTGATCAAAGATGGGTTTTTACTAATCATGATGTGATTTTTATGTACATTATATGTTTTTTTTTATTTATTATTAATGCTAACTTACTATGTGAGACACACAAATATAGACTACGTCACCCACTTTGGAATGTTTTAATTTTATATTTGTTTGAAAAGAGTTTTGAATTTGCTTTTTGAAAAAGTAAGCTTATGTACATTAATCGAAATCATCCCAATTTAAGAGAAATAGCCTTCATCCACAGGGATTCAGAGTTATTCCAAATAAGTACTTAGTCTCATGGTAGTATGCTTGATATGACAATACAAACACACATGCAATATGCTAAAGTAAGAAATGCTCACTGTAGACGTCCCCGAACGCCCCGGGAGGGAACGAGTCCCCCGTTCCGTTCGATATTGGGGTCACTACAACTCAGGACTCTAAAATTGTCACGGTTCGTAATCTGAACCAAAGAGTCCAAATCCGGCAAATCGTTTTGAGAAAACAGATTTTGAAAGAAGTGCCAAACATGGACTGCTTTGCCAGATACAGAGTCGCCACCTAAATATTTATTTTTTGGGGAAATTTAGGAAACCTTGACTCGTTTGCCTAAGGCCACGTGTCCGTCATCACCAAAGTTGCCTCGGCTCGGGAACTTGGGTACGATTGGGAAGGTCACTTCGTGAGCACCCCCGCACGCCCGATCAAAGATCGGCCTCTACTAACCATGATATCAAGTTTTTGAAAACATTGTGGTTCTTATTCTGGTTATTAGCCTAGATTTACTATTGTTGAGCGCACAGCATAACAAGTATAGACTGGATCGTCTGAATTAGAACAAAACATTTCATGTTTGTTTATTTTGAAAATGGTTTGATGGTACTACCCGCAAGAGGCTAAGACATGGATTTTGCCACCCTCAGGTGGCTTAGAAAATCATGATTTTGCCACTATCTAGTGGGGCTTAAAACATACATTTGATGAATTGTTCCAATTCAAATAATCGCAACCTTCACCCAAGGCATTCAGGCAGTTATATCACATAAGCATATAGCCTTATGGTAAGCATGCTATTCATGGCAGTCACTCACACGCATGCCAAGGATGCTAAAGCATAAAACTTACCGAGTACTCCAAGTCAAAACAGAAGCTAATTAGAAATCCATGTATGATCCTAATTATGCAGAAATGCCTAATGCAACACATGCAAAATGCAACATAGCATGCTCGGCTATTCTAAACATGGCATATGAGATACAACAGCTAACAAGTATTCAATTTTGAAATTGAAATACAAATGCAGTTAGTATGATGTGCCGAGCCCGGTGCATGCAAAACAGATGAATGAATGCAACATGCTATCATACTGAATGCAATTGAAACATGCCCCTAATCTAACCATCATAAGCTGGTAAATAAAAGGGAGAAAGACGTGGGGTTGGAAGACATACATCAACGCACGCACACTTATTACAGTTTATGCCTCGCGCCAGAGGTCCGAAATAAATAGTACCAGTCCAAATAATACAGTCCAAATATATACACAAATTCCTAATTAATTTACAAATTAACTAAGAAAAATAATAAACTGGCATGCAAGCCAGGGACTGCCTTGCTTCTGCCGAGTATATTTAGGCTGCCTTGCGCGGAAATCCACCGGGATGCCCCAATTAGCCTCTGTTTAGCAGTTATCCTTGGAAAGCGTGCCAAGCCCCGAAAAGTTGCTGATTCTTCATTTTGCTGCAACAGAGAGCAGGAAAGGGGCATAGCAATGTATTTTCACAAATGTATGCATGCCTCGATCCTCGTGCCACCAATCACGCATAACGATGCATGATGGCCGAGGAGTCGAACTGCGCAACTCAATATGAAATGAACGCACACATAAACACAACAAGACCTAACCCCATCATGGATAATCCGGAGTGTCGGTGACTGGGAATTGAGACACGTTCCGTCACTCGGAGTACGAAACGTACCTCGTTTCCCATACTCGGGCTAACTCCTATCCCAAGCACAATGCAATATGCATGACATGCATGAATGCAACTAATATACAACCTAGCATGCACAATGCTATGAAATGGCATACACGATGCACGAGATAACATGGCATACACAATGCGCTAACATACAACCTAGCATACACAATGCTATGAAATGAAATGGCATACACAATGCATAATGGACTTACACCAACATGAGTGGACCTCAGCCACACTCACATAGGAGGCCATGAGATGAAAAATGAGACACTCGAAATGCGTGCACACGTGCACACAAACCGAGGACCGAACCTAAGGCACAAATGCCACTCTAACAAGACATGGCAAGGCATGGGATATGGCATACAAGCATACAAATTTTAGCGCTAAAATATGACCCAAAACAGTCCCGAATCATGGAAACATGGCACCCGATACACGGAATGAACCCGAAACACAAGACTAGGCATATGCAATGGCCTATAGCTATACAAAACATGCGCTATTTGATCATGAAATGTGAAGACAGATTCAAGGCAGCCCCAAAACAAGCATGTTTACAGTTTTAATCAAGGCCAAACAATGAACACAAATAGGGCTAAACCAATATGCAAAAATGGCCCTAAATGTGAGATAAAGAAGCAAGTCACAGCTGCTGACCCCAAACAAGAGAGGGCCCTTCAACAAATTTGAAGAGAAGCCCAAAACATGATATTTTCCAGTTGGTGGCCAGACCCAAAACATTGTACAAGAATGCTCAAAATGCTATGCAAAATAAGGCCAAAAAGAGAGTTATAACACAAAGTATAAAAAGGATGCCTCAAACAGTGAAAAACCCTTAATGAAACATGAAGAGGGGGTCAAAATAAGGTCATTTTTAGTTCGGAACAGAGCCCAAAAATAGAAGCATAAGAGGATAACAAATCATGCAAAAATGGAGCCAAAAGAGAGATATAAAGGCAAGTGGCAAATGGAAGACACAAAAAGTGATGAGACCTTCAACAATGTTGAAGAAGGGCTCAAAATAAGCTTCTTTACAGTTTATGATATGCCTCAAAACAATTTATACATAGGTTAAAAATACTACACAAGAAAATGGCATACAAGGGAGCTAATGAAGCAAGTGAAACAAGGAGGCCTCAAACAGTGAGAGGAACTTAAACAAACATGAAAAATACCTCAAAATAATGCTATTCCCAGTTAGGGTCGGAGCCCAAAACAGCAAGCAAGTATGGTTTATAAATAAATCAAGAAAAGGCTAGAAAAGGGAAAAAAGAAGCTCACCCTTGAAGACTATGCCTTGACAGCCTCTTGGCTTGAGTTTGGTGGCTCCTTAGCTCTAGAAAACAGCTTCAAGTGGCTGCAATGGAGGTCGGAGGTATGGTGCTATGGGTTGGTGAAGAAATGGGTGTAAGACTTGAGAGGTTTGAAGCTTGGAAGTGTAGAGAGAGAGATATAATATGGGAGCTCAAAGGTGATTTTTCTAACCCTTATTACAGAGCTGGGAGGCTGGTTATATAGGCAAGAGAGGGGGAAAAAAGGGGGGGAAAATGGAAGGAAATGAAGCCAAGTTTCCCTCCAAAAATTGGCCCCCCCGGATACAGAATCTGGGGGGAAAAGGAGGGTGTATCTGCACTGTACTTGATGCAAGGATTCTGGCCGGCCAGTTATCTAGGGTTTAGGTGGCCGGTTGGCTACCTCCCATGGTATTAGTGGCCGGCCACCCCAAAAAGAGAGCCTCTGATGTGTGCACAACACAACCAAGTGGTTAAAAACTGGAGAAAATGAACCAGAAGGGAGAACAATCCACTTTTCAAAGGGGTTCAAAAGGTTCAAAAGCAATTACTGGCCGGCTACCAAATATTGGTGGCCTCCCAGATGTGTACATCACAAATATGGGATTTAGGGTTCAAGAAAATGGCCCAAGGGTGGTCAACATTGGCTTTGAAGTGAGAAAAAACGGGCGACGGAGGGCGATGAAAGGATGAAGTTGGCTGACAGAACAATTACTGGCCTCCCACCCTTCTATGGCCTTCTTACCAATGAAACAGAGGTCCCTGCCAAAAATGAACCCAAACCGATGCAGAATGAAGGTTCGGGGGCCGAAACGCGCAGCCCGAGGCCCCGAAAACTGGCTGTTAAGCACCGGGAGTGGTGTTCGACCACGAAGTGGGTTTCTCGAGCCACAGTGTCCCTCAAAAGGGAGCAAATAAGATGTATGCCGAAAATCGGAGCGAACAGAGGTAGTAAAGCGGTCCCGAACCGAGGCACACGGCCAACGGCTTCGAAAAACCTGAAACCGGACTCCAAACGGGCAAAAATGGCCTACAACCACGAAACGTAGCCTACGGCCACTGAGAGATGATCTACGAGACCTCTCCCTCCCTTCGGGAAGAGAAAACAGAGAAAATAGAGCCTGGTTCGCAAACAATCGGCTTTTGGAGAGAGAAAATGAGAAAACTAGTTTTTAGGAGAAAAGGTGGCCTCCCACCATCCTACCACCTTCCTAACAATGAAAATAGGGTCTCTACCAAAAATGGACCAAAACGGATGCAAAACGAAGGTTAGGGGGCCAAAACGCGCGGTTTGGGGCCCCAAAAACAGGCTGTTAGGCACCGAAAGTGGCGTATGACCACGGAGGTGGTCTCCCAGGCTACAGTGTCCCTCTAAAGGGAGGAAATAAAGTGTGTACCAAAAACCGGAGCAAACAGAGGTAGTAAAGTGGTCCCGAACCGAGGCACACGGCCAACGGCTCCGAAAAATCGGAAACCGGACTCCAAACGGGCAAAAATGGCCTACAACCACGAAACGTAGCCTACGGCCACTGAGAGATGATCTACGGGACCTTTCCCTCCCTTCAGGAAGAGAAAACAGAGAAAATAGAGCCTGGTTCGCAAACCGAGGCAAAGCACCAAAGAGTCCGAAAGTTGGAAGGCAAGGCTCGCAGCCGAGACTCTGAAACCTCTGGACGAGCACGATATGCGATATCACCAAGCGCTCAATCGGTGACGTCTGAGTCTTAAGGTCGGTCAAAAATGGGGTGTCTACACTCATATAGTATTCAACCAAGACAAGCCCAAGAAAAAGAAATAATTAAAAAAATGCATGCTTTAACATGCAAGGTGACTAGTGCAACTGATACAAAATGCAACTATCGAATTCAGCTTCTTACTATGACATATGGATCAATTTAAGGCTTATTGTAGCGCATGTATTCAATTAAGTAGGAAATGACAATAATATTAGAATGATGAACTGAACTCTATGTATGCAAAAATGGATACAAGTCATGGTAATGATATGAAACCAAAAATATGATGCTACTACGATAAGCATATAAATAAAAGGGAGAAGAGAGTCCGAATGAATGTCCTAATTAACTAATTATTACAAACACCAAATGAATTAACTATATTAACTAGCTATTACAAATTCAAATGAAGCCAACTAATTAATTACACATATTAAATATTAAAGCACTAAGTTAAAGGATGAGAACAGGAGATGGGGAGCCACATGCACACAATTGAGAACAACCTCCCAGAAACCTCTCTCTTTGTTGCCAGAATCTGCTCTGTTTGCAGTCAAAAATTTATTCTGTTCTGGCCTCAGGTTCTGCTATGTTCTGCTACAAAAATGCCACTGCATGTACAAAGTAGGTGGCTGGCCAGCCTTGAAAAGTAGTCGGTCGTACAGAATGGTGGCCGGCCGGTCATTGTTTTCTGGGAATTACACTGCTGCAACAGAGCTAAAACAGAGCAAAAACAGAGTGTTTCTAGGAGATATTTATCCTCTCTGCCCTCTTTATCATGAAGATGATCAAAGGAGAAGTAGATTTGTTTATCAAATCATCAATTGTTACAAAGTTGTTGCGTGATGATCTTAGAACTGATAGGACAAAAGCTCAATAAAAGAAAATGAAAGACCAACAACACTTCCTCCCTATCATAGAGTTACCTCAAGGGAAGGAGTGTACATTGCTTCTTGAATCATTGAACATCACTAAAGAGTATGCAATGAGTCAAGACGCAATAGGTTCAATATAACGTTCGATTGAACCTAACTCAATTTTATTACCTCTTTTTACTCCAATTTTATTAGTCATTTTTCATTACCTTTCTATTTTTTTTCTTCATTTTTGTCATGTAGATTATGTCCACTAAGTCCAAAAAGCAATAAAGAGTATCAAGCATTGACTTAATCCAAGAAATAAGATTTTCAAGCCCTTTTCTACGGGGGAAATTATAAAGGAGGAATCAAACTCATTTATGAGCAATAATGAATTCGGAGTCAAACCTGAAAACGGGTGATAATGATCTTAAATCCAAACCCGATAACAAGTTATAATGAAACGTTACTTTATGATTTCCAAGGGTCTAAACTAGAAAGTTAATCCCTTAGAAGTAAATACACCGGTGATAAAGAGAAATATCAAACAAGAGGTTGTGCTTAGCATAAGAGAGATGTAATGCCTTGATAATGAACTTCCGAAGAGATTAAACCATTAAGCATGAAAGGTCTCTTTCTTATACCTTGAGCAACAATCCTTTATTTAATAGAACTCTTAATCAAAGAAATAAAGAAAGGAGGGAGATTGCAGAGATGATAATGCAAAGGTGATTATTACAAGTGTGAATATTTACGTGAAAACTATGTAAAGAAATCTATCAACTCAAATAGATTGATGGCTATGGCCTAAACTCCCAAATCCATGAGGACTTACAACAACACAAGCATAGTATTCAAAGCATAAACTAAATAAACATACTAAACAGCCCCTAAATAGGACAAAACAGTACTGAAAATCATTTTGAAAATGATAGAAAACTTGAACAAAAATGGAAGGAAAGAAGTTTAGTAAGCAAGTCAAAGAAGGGTGACTAGTCCCTCCTATTTTTTGTGACTTAAAATCACATTTTCAAACTTAAAAACACTTTGAAAAATAGTGTGAAAAAGCAAAGAAAAGCTCAAAGATTACCCTTCAAAGAGAGGATGCTCTTCTAGTTCACAAATCACAAGTTGAACACTCTAAAGAGCTGAAATTTGTGTTCAAGAATCTCAGCAAGAGGCCTCAAGTTTACGCTTAGGAAGTGTATGTATAGTACATGTATATTGCAAGAGAGAGAGGTAGTGTGTTGAGCAAGTTATAGGCACTTGGAGAATTGTTCTAACCCCAAACCATGAGGGGGGTCATGTATTTATAGAAAAATACATTTTCACATCGGAAATATCTGTATTGAGACAGCTGGTGCAAGACATGCACATAGGGACAATTGGCAGCCAAAAATATCTGTTTGTCGGGAAACATGGCCGCTGGCCATAGAGAGGGACGGCCGGCCAATCAAAAATGGCCTGCTGGCTACTTGTTGGCCGGCAGATCTCTAAGTGGTCAGGCTAGAAAAAAAAACAGGTTTTGGTTCAAAGGGGGTGGAAGGTTTAGGTTTTAAAGCGTGAAACTGAACCCTTTTACTGAAGAAATTGAATAATTTACATATCGTAACAATTTATCATTGAGTGTTCAAAGTGAGGCGCCCAAGTCTTAAGGGCGGTCAAAATGGGGTGTCTACATTGGTGTATCTTTTTTTTTATTGTACTTTAAAGTGTAGCTACACGTCATTTCTGAGCAAACTTGGTGGAGACTTTTGTTTTTAGAGTAAATTATACTGTCTGAACTCATATTGTCACCCCCATTATTATTCAAAATGCCACTAACACCCCAGGTTAGTTAATACCATCTAGTGCAACTATAAAATTACTAAAATGCCCATATTATTTAGTTCTCCTCTTCTACTTTGTTATACAATCTTTTTCTCTTCACTAAAGCATTACTTCCACGATGGCTACTACTTACCACAACTTCCATCTAGTCTCCATCACCGTCATGTCATAATCTCCAACCATCTTTCTCTTCCATTTGGTCCAACCTCATCATTGAAATCACCCCACTGCAACTCTATTAATGGCTTAAATCCTTGTTATGGACAACCCAATACCAAGTCAGCACCCTCATCGCCACAGTGAACAACGTAGATGTGATTGATTCATTTGTCTTCACTATTTTTTCTGTGAACAAAGCAAACCCTAATCTCATCCACCATGATAGATTGATGCATCATCACCCCACACACAATTCATACCAACGATTATCTTTCTATTGTCGATACATCTCTCTTTTCTCACCACCATCTAAGTTTGGAGAGTATCAATTTTCTCCAAAAATCGTAACCCCTTCAATATGCAATTGTGTTACTGGGTACATGATGAAGACTAAAATTTATCAAATTTGGGAGCCATGAAAATTTAACTTATGTTGAATCTGCAGCCCTCCACTAACAACTCTATAGCACTTGTGAATGTATATGGGCAAGTCTTATTTGTGCATTTATGTGTATGTGTGTGTATATATATAACGTTTATGCATATGAGATTTGGAAGTCCATTGAATTGGGTTTTTACTCTCCGCTGTGAATCAAAACTTCAAATATGTCCAATTTGAATATATATATATATATAGAAAAATAATTGTTACCATAAGTATAATTTTTCCTTCCGTTGAAATTAATTGAATTGATTTTTTTCCCATGGCTTGTAAATAAGAAGTTCCTTTATATATGTATTGAATTGAGTTTTGTTTAATTCGTTAAAATCAGAATTTCTCATATATATGTGTGTGTGTGTGTGTGTGTGTGTGCAAACACCCTATTTTTGACCGCCCATAAGACTTGGGTGCCTTAGATTACTCATCTAATGATGAATTTATATGCTGTGCAAATGCTTGATTTCCTCAGCAGAAAGCTTTAGTTTTGAGTCTCAGAAGCTTACAAACCTTGCACTACTTTTGGACCAAAACAGTATTTTTTTAAGCCTAACCAATCAGAGGCCTGCAGGCCAACTAGTGGCTGGCTGGACAAAAATGAGTGGTCGGTCCTCCCCCTAGTGGTTGGCTGGCCAGTTGTTCCGATAGAATAGATATTTTGCTGCCAACTGTGCCAGTTGTTTCCACAGGTGCATGCATTGCACCAATGTCTCTATACTGATATTTTCGAGATAGTAACATATTTTTCTATAAATACTTGACCACCCCTTTTGAAATGGGGTTAGAAAAATTTTGTGAAGCAAAATTCTTGAAAAATATTTCTCTCTATCTTGCAACCTATATACACCTTACCTAGACTCCCTAAACCAAATTTTGAGGGCTCTTTGCTGAGATTATTGAGCTTGAATTTCAGCTCTTGAGGGTGGGAATTTGTTGGTTTGAAACTCAAAGTGTTACTCCTCTTCAAGAGGTATAACCCCCTAGCTCTTTTACACCACTTCTTTCCTATCTTTATTTGTTGTTTCTGGACTGTTTTTCAACTATTTTTATGAGCTGAAACTTGTGGCTTAAAGCTATCAAAGGTAGAGGGGTTAACCACCTTTATTTAAGCCTTATTTTCCAAGCTTTTGCCCTTGTGTTTCCCATCTATTTTAAAACTTTTCCCTACTATTTTTCAAAGTTTTCCAGAGACTAAAAAAATGGTTTTGAGGTTCAAAAAGTGGAGGGGTTAGCCACCCCTCCTTAGGCTTGCTTACTAGCTTCATTTCTCCATTATTGTAGCTTACTTTTCTAGCTTTTCCATGTAAATTTTAGCACTGTTTTTGGTGAGTTTTAGAACTATTTTAGTGTGTTTACTTCATTCTTGCTTTGTATAGTATGCTTATAGTGTTGTAGTCCTCATAAGTTTGGTGATTTAGGCCTTAGACACCAACTTATTTGAATTGATAGCTTTTATTTATGTTTTTCATATTTTTTTCTCACACTGGTTCTAATCATCTTTGCAACCTCCCTCATTTCTTGATTTTTCTCTTTCTTTGAGAGTTGTTTCAACCGAGTGTTGTTTAAGCATGAGAAAGAGACCATCTATACTAAATGGTTTAATCTTTTCGGAGGTTCATTACCAGGGTATTACATCTCTCTCATGCCTAAAACAACTTCTTGTTTGACACTTCTCTTCATTAGTGGACTGGCAAAACAGTCTATTTTTGACATTTTGATTCAAACTCGATTTTTCAAAAGATTTGTCGAATTTGGACTCATTTGTGTTTATCTATTTCACATTGCACTTATGAAATCAAATTTAGAACCACGGGAATCCGAATTGTAGGGCTAATCGTATCTAAAAGGAGTACGAAAAGTAAGCTACAATATGTATGTGTATAAGATTTTGAAAATCAATTGAATTGGGTATTGTTTTATTTGTTGAAAATCAGAATGAATTCGTTGTTAAAAATCAAAATGAAAAGATTCATGTTGTTCAACAATGGTTAGACTGTGAGACAAGTTGGTGAAGTAGAAGACAGAAGATAAGGAAATGAGAGATAAAGTTGTCAGGGCACAGTTGGCATTTCATGTCATCATCATATTCTTTTCGCGTTAAGATCCTCTAAAGTAATGCCCCTACAATGATCTCCTATAGTGATCCATGGATGGTTGACTCGTGTCCTATTTACCAAACCAAGGGCTGAGATTCAAACTCACCAAAATAACATCGTTTTGGTGAGTAATTTGAAAAAAATAAATAAAACAAAAACAAAGTGAGAGAAAGACAAGAAGAGAAAGAGAAGAGGATCCCCAATCTCTGCCATGGCTGGGTTTTCAGATTCAAGAAATTGAACATAACCAAAACAATAGCCCCATCGTTGGCCACCTTCCTCACTAGCACTTCAGCAACTCTCAATCCCTCCGACGACCCTCCCCCTAGTTGTTCTCCTCTTTCGGCAGTCCTCTCCTGCCGCACCTCCCCTTCCTTCTTTTTCCAATTCCTTTCTTTCTTTCTTTCTTTTCCTTCTAGATCTAGACAAAACATAGAGATGACATATATATATATATATATATCAAAACAAACAAATATACAAAAGATTTTATCAAATTTTTTTTTTTAAATCACAGAAGTGGGTTTAATGTGGGTTTGTCTCGTGGGTTTAAAAGTTAGAGAGAGAAGTGGGTTTAATAAAAGAAGTAGGATTGCTTTGTAGTTTTTAACGAAGAAGAAGGAGGGGATTTGCATCATCATCAAGTGCAAAAATTATAAAAAAAATATACTTTTCTCAAATCCTTATATGACCACTCTGTTAATTACATCAGATAAATATCTAAACATTGTATGTGTGAATCTAAATCAGATGATGGTGGAGGATGGAGGCCGGTGCTCGCTGGTGAAGAACGTACGTGACGATCACCGATAAAATAGAACTGATCATGATCCCTCTTCCCTTTCATGTTTCTGTGTTTTTTTTTAAAAAGAAATATTCACAACCCCAAAATCAACTTCTAAATAGGATATATATATATATATATATATTCAAGCATGTACAAAGCCAACACAAGCACAAATCAGAGAAAAGAAAAGAAAACTGAAGAGAGAATGAAGACGATGAGAGAAAAGATAAAGGGGTGAGGGAAGTAAAACTCAGAAATTTGAAAACCTAGCCATGGTAGAGATTGGGGATCCTCTTCTCTCTCTCTCTTCTTGTCTCTCTCTCACTCTGTTTTTGTTTTGTTTTTTTACAAATTACTCACTAAAACGACGTCGTTTTGGTGAGTTCAAATCTCAGCCCTTGGTTTGGTGAGTGGAACATGTGTTGGCCATCCATGGATCACTATAGGAGATCATTATAGGGGCATTACTCTAGAGGATCTTAACGCATTCTCTTCAGTTAACTAACAGTTGACTAGCAAAACGATTAAAGTGTTAAAAAATTTTGCAATAGAGGGAAGGGCAGTGATATTTCTAAGAATAAAGAGAATAATAGTGATAATTCAAAGTAATCGACTTGGTGTCAATGTAATTTATCCTTGTTTTTAATGTCTACCCTCGAACTTACCTAGTCAATGCAATTAAGATTGTTTGTAACAATTTTTTAGTAATGTCAGAGAGGCTAAAATTTTTTGGGTAATATTTTGATGTGTGATATACGTCATATGTAATTTTATTATAAAATTATATAATTTTTTAAAAAAATTTACATGTAAGTGATCTTATAAAAATGCGTAAGTTGAATAAAAAGTTAAGTAAGTTTATTCATAAAAGTGAACTTAAGCGAATTTATATTCAACTTATACAATTTTTTTATATCACTTATGTAAATTCGTAAAAACTTATATAATTTTGTGGTAAGGTTATATACCAAATTATTTTTTTAATTTTATTAATTGTTTTACTCTTTTTTATAGAATGGATGTGAGACTTGTATTATCATATCAATTAGGTCCCATATTTTATGTGAGAAATGGAATAAATTAATAGACAAAATTTTAGTTAGATAAGTATTATTCATAATTTTTTTGTATAATAACTATAACCACTTAAATTATCGTTAAATTATGGTGGACTCAAGGCAAATCTTTGAGCCCCAAAACCTGATAAAAAAAAAAACCTTAAAAAATATTAGTTATTATATTAGTCTATAAAAAATAAAAAAATTTAAAAACCTTATTTGAATTTAATAAGCCTCAACAAAATTTAATGACCATTTAAAAATAATAAATGGTTAATATGATGAATTTTTGAAAATTAATTAATGGTTCTTTATTGATAAATAAATAAAAAATTCAATTAATGAGGTGTTATTTGAAATTAATTAATGGTTATTTTTTAAATGCATAGATTGTGTATAGAATACTATGGTTGATTATACAAGTTACAACTAATTTTGAGAATCAAGCTTTTTGAAGTTAAAGTTGATTAAATCTTAAAAAAATTCTCTTTCTTTTTCTT
Source organism: Camellia sinensis (assembly GCF_004153795.1). Classification (NCBI taxonomy): domain Eukaryota; kingdom Viridiplantae; phylum Streptophyta; class Magnoliopsida; order Ericales; family Theaceae; genus Camellia; species Camellia sinensis. Next base: position 1,143,286 of record NW_021025540.1, on the reverse strand, counting down.
TAGATTTTTCTCCAAGGGAACAAGGAATCGGTGGTGGTTTCCCTACTTCTCCGATCTCTCTCTTCTCTCCCTCTCTCCTATCCTCCTACGAATTTGATATGATATTCGCATCACCAATCTGATCATCACTACCTTACCTTCTCCATCCTCAAGTCTAAAACTTTAAGATCCGGCTTTAGATCTTCTCACAATTCAAAAGTCGATGTTGAATAACCCATTTGTTTTTAAGTTGGTGACCACCTCAACCTCAATGTTCTATTTTGACTAGTAGATGTGGGGTCTACATATTCCAAGTTAAAGGTTGTTGAGTAATGGAGTTTTGGATGAGTTTGGTGGCGATTTGGATATGATTTTGATCTCTTTTTGAGACATTCTGATACTGTTATTCTAAATTGATCTGATATTTTATTGATTTTGTAATGAAGATTTTCTTTCTGGTCTTAAAAAAAATATGTTTAAATCTTATTTTCGAATAACTATGTTACAAAAAAGATTGAACAAATTAGCACTTTTATTTATTGAAGATAATATAATTGCTAGGTTGAATTATGCCAACATTAATAGTACTTTTGCAATTAAAAATGTGAGAACGGTGATATTTAAGTAATACTTTATTGAGGCATTTATTAGAAAATCTCATGTGAAAACCTTATGTCCCATTTAGTCTTATGACAATTCTTAGAGAGGTTCTATTTTCACACACTATTTACTCTATGTATATATATTTAATGAATAAGTTTAATATTACAATTTTATCATTAAATAAAGAGTACTGCTATTAGCACCTATCAAAATTCTTTGGACCCCCATATCTTTGGACCCCAACCCTAAACTCAAAATTTTAATAATATTTTTTTGGACACCCCACTTATTACCAAATCTACCCATATTTATAATATTTTCACAATGAAATGCACACCCACCTAATTTTTCATCCCTCTGCTTCCCTGACTCACTCAATCTTCAGAGTTCGAAGCTTTGGTCCAGTATAGAATTCTTGGACCCCAACCCTCCATCACTCTCGTTGCCGTCTCGGCCGTCAACAGAGCATTTCGACGACTCTCATCTTCTCTAAACGCTCTCCGTATCGCCGAATCAGTAACCTCTCTCATCCTCTCATCATCATCTTCTTCGTTGCTTTTTGTATCTTCGTTATCGCTGAGATCAATCGAAGATGCTCCAATTCTACGGGATTTATATAACCGTTTGCAAGATGAGGAAAAACAGAATCATTGTCTGAATCGCCATCAGAATTCTGAATGTAGCCCAAAACAAGTTGTTCACCACTGTGTAGCCGAAAAATTGTATTTTGTTCAGAACTGTTTTGTCAAACAAAACTGACTATCTGCATTAATGTTCGGAACCTATATATTGAACGAAAGGATTATGTTCAGTACTGTATTAACGAACATAATTCTAACAGTCAGCAAACCAGTACCGAACAGCTCGAACGAAACAAGAACGACCAAAAACGACCGAGTATGTTAATGCAAGACAGATAAACTTATAAGATGATGAAGTATACGTTATACTTGAAGCAAAACTTTCAAGTTCAATAGCGTTGATGATGGTAATGAAGATGACACATTCAAGATTTAAAATGATTATGAAAAATAATAGATTTAGGGTTTATGTTAGTTGGTTATGAAAAGTAATAGGTTTAGGGTTTACAAATATGGAATACGTATAGTTGGAGTTGGAGGTGGGGGTGGGGGTAGGTGTCCAATATTATAGAATATTAGTTCTTATTGATAGGTGGGTGTTCTATTTAATAATGTCTTTTAATGTAATTTTACTTTAGGGTATAATTGTAATAAAAAAAATTATAAAATGGGGGGTCCAAAGAATTTTGACAGGTGCTAATAGCAGCACTTTAAATAAATTTACTAATATAGACATAAGTATACACATCCCACCTCAAATTTAATTTTTCTTAGTACACATCTTTAGAATTAAAAAATCTTAGTACACTAAAAAAGTATATTTTTTTTGTCTTTTTATTCTATTGGGTCACATCACCTCTTATTTGGGTCATATCAACTCTCTACTACATTGTATATCTTTTTATAAAAGGTAAAAAATTACTAAATTAGGTTATTCCTAAATAATTGATCTAGTTTTATTCTCCATTGTTTCTCACCCAACTTTTCAAAGTCTATATCTTACCAAAGTCTTCATCTTTTAAATTTATTCTTACTCAAACCTCACGTTAATTTATTATTTGAATTCTTTGGCATTGTTATGGAAGATTTGAAAGATAAAAACTCATATTTTAATAAGGACATTGTTCACGACAAAGTTGACAATGAAAACGTGAGCTTTTATGTTTAAAATCATTTTTTTAACACTATTTTATTCAGTAAATCAATGTCGAACTAAATGACGTAGTTCGATTTACTACTTCTGAACCATGGGTTCTCAAATGAAAAATCAATATATGTTATATCGAAGCCTTCAAACTATTACCAAACAACCAAAAATGTTTCAAAAATTATATATATAAAAAACTGAATAACCATAACTATGATCACACATGTTCCTTAATTTGTATTAATAAAGTAAATATTACAAGATTGCATTTACATAAACATAACCATGTAAAAAAAAAATTATCTGTAGTGTGATTAACTAAAACAAATAGATTCATGTTTAACAATTTGAATTTCACAACAAGAAAAATGCTAAAAATTACAAGTAGATTGAACAAAAATACATAATCAAATAAAATCAAAAGCAAGCAAACCGCAACCTACACTAGACAGTTTCCTTAAAACAGATTTGTCGCCTCACTGGTTGGGTGTTGGACGTTGTTCAACGATTGTCTCTCAAAATATAACGGTTGGACTAGCTATAATAAGGCACTGACTGAGTAGCTTCGGTGAACAAAACTAAGGCAGCACTCTCTTACACTAGGAAGAATATAAAATTGAAGAAACTTTGGAACACAAAGATTTTTTCTAGGTAAGAAAATTGCAGGAGAAGGGCCTCCTTTTATACATATGGAGGGAGAGAGGAAGAGCTCTCCTGCAACAAATGCAAGATTTAATTTTTGCAAAACTGCCAAGAAATAAATCTGCAAACTGATGGCCATCATAATATAGAGGAGTTATATACTTCATATACATACATGTGTGTATATCTGCAGCTCCAATCTCGCTTGGCCCAAAAAGATTAGGTTTGTGGACTACCAACTTAGCCCAGCCCAAACCTAACCTATTCCCTCAAGCCTCAAGCCCAAGCCCTAAGTCCTAAGTCTCAAGATCCATGACTTATGACCCATGGACCCAGACCCAGACATTGTCTAGTCCGGTCCGAGTGGGCGGGCGGCGGTGTGGCAATTTTTGCATAAACAACTTGTACCATAGTTTTGGCCCAAGCCTACCCTTGAAGTATTCATAACTCCCTTCCTTCGAAAAATTTGAATGTCCCAAAGGGTTCACACCCTTAGGCAAAAAATGGGATTTAAATACCCATCAATACTCTCCTCTATAATCAATGTGGGATAGAAGGTTACACACCTTTCCTAACACCTCTTTCATGATACCAACTTAACGAGTCAATTTCTCATTCAAGTCTTAATGGTTTTTGGTTATTCTTTTTGTGGTGTAAAGATCTTATTACAAAGAATCTAAACCCACTTTAATTCACCTCAAAAGAGGATTGACACCCACTTTAATATTACTTTAAATTCACCAAAAAATCATTATTTTCTAACAATCCCCCGCATGAATAAAAATTGACCGAATAACAACAAATGGACAACGCTTGACAACAAGGACTTGGAGAGAGAGTGCAACAGAATAACCCCTGTATCAGAAAAGGTAGTTTTTTGCTTTGAACCCCTCATAATAAAGTCTATCGAATTTACTGGCTACTCAGTGAACACGAAGTCTAGAACTATTCTGCCGTTTATGTAAACCAAGACAACATACCTCACACGGGTATTACTCCAACCATCATTCTATTCTCAGAGTTATGTCCGGTTTGGCCCTAGAACACTCGCTTGGTTCAGTGAGTGGTTTAAAGAATTCGGCCTTGTCAATTCTTATGAAAGCGACCTCACTTCACACTCACATAGGTGACTCTACTTGAGTATCCAGTTATACTTAGCTCAATAACTCAACACACTAGAGTCATTAAAAGCTCAACTTAAACTCTACACTTGCAGGTATCACTGATAAAAGGAATGACTGGAGGTTTAACCTCCTCAGTGACATACCACTGTTACATGCAATTAGTTTGTCCCATTGAACCTAGATTTTGGGATCTCCAGTCAACTAGGTTGGGTTTCCATTCCGGTAACACCTTACACTAAAGGCCTTAAACCCATTCCTTCTGACGACTTCTCTACTAACAATCGATTTAACCCTTTGGTTAATGGATATGCAATGTTGTCTTTAGACTGCACATAGTCTAAAGTGACAACTCCGTTAGAGAGTAGTTGTCGTATGGAATTATGTTTACAACGGATATGTATAGACTTTTCATTATACATATTACTCTGTGCCATCCAATAACCGATTGGCTGTCACAATGAATACAGATGGCTGGTAAGGTTTTGACCAACGTGGAATATCTTCAATGAAATGGTGAAGCCATTCTCCCACTTCTATTGCTTTATCCAACACTATAAACTCCGATTCCATCGTTGATCATGAGATACACGTCTGCTTGGAAGATCTCAAAGACACGGTTGCCCCTCCAAGGGTGAATGCATAACCACTAGTGGATTTCGAACATCAGATATCTAATTCACATCGCTATAGCCTTCTATTATTGCTGGATATCTGGTGTAATGCAGTTTATAATCGTGGGTGAAATGGAGATATCTTAACACCCGAACGATACCCTTCTAGTGAGTGGTATCAGGATTGCTCGTGTATCTATTAAGCCTGCTAATAGAGTAGGCTATATTTGACCTTGTACAACTAATCAAATACATCAAACTCCCAATGACCCGAGAATATTCTAGTTGAGAAACACTCTCACCATTATTCTTGGTCAAGTGTAAACTCAAGTCTACTGGTGTCCTAAACACACTTGTATCTAATTTACCAAATTTCTCAAGTATTTTCTCAACATAGTGAGATTGAGAAAGTACAATACCATTAGATGTTCTAGTAATCTTAACACCCAGAATTACATTTGCAAGGCTCATATCTTTCATGTCAAACCTAGAGTTTAACAATCTCTTGGTAGTTCTAATCATCTTATCATTACTATCAACAATGAGTATGTCATCAATGTATAGACACAAAATGACATAACCTCTGTCAGTGTCTTTGACATATATGCATTTATCACCCTCATTGATCTTTAACCCATTTGACAACATAGCATTGTCAAACTTCTTAAGCCATTGTTTAGGAGCTTGTTTCAAACCATACAATGATTTGACAAGCTTACAGACTTTTTTATTTTGTTCTAGAGCTAAAAATCCCTCGGGTTGCTCAATGTAAATTTCTTCATCTAAATCTCTATTTAAGAAAGCTGTCTTTATATCCATCTAATGTATCTCCAGACCACGTAAAGCTGTTACCGAAATCACCATGCGAATGGATGTAAATCTTGTCACAGGTGAATACGTATCAAAGTAATCTAGGCCTTTTCGCTGCATGTATCCTTTGATAACTAGCCTAGCTTTATACTTATCAATTGATCCATCCGCTTTCATCTTTCTTTTAAAAATCCACTTACTTCCCAAGGCCTTACTGCCTGGGGGTAGATCTACCAATTCCCAAGTATGGTTTTGTAAAATGGATTCAATCTCACTCTTAATTGCTTCTTTCCACAAGGGACTCTTAGGTGAAGTCATAGCTTCATAGAAAGTTCGAGATTCTCCCTCTACCATTTAAGTCAAGAAGTCCGGACTAAAGGACTTTGTGGTCCTAGCCCTTTTACTCCTTTTTGGCTCATCTACTTCCTCGGCTTAATCATCGACTTGATCACCTACTTGATCATCTATGTGATCATTGCCACCTTCAATCTCTTTCATGGAACTCGAAACCCCTTCTTGGAGACGACAAGAAAATACATCTTTAAAGAAAGATGCATTTCTTGATTCCGTGATAGTATTCTTGTGTATATCTAGAACAACAGACCTATATACAAGAAATCGATATGTACTACTATTATGTGCATAGCCAATGAATATATAATCCACTGACTTCAGGCCTATCCGAACCCGCTTGGGTGTAGGCATTGCCACTTTCGCAAGACACCCCCATATTCGTTGGTATTTATATGAAGGCTTATGGCATTTCCACAACTCATATGAAGTCCTGTCTACATTCTTTCGAGGTATTCTATTACAAATGTAATTCACAAAGAGAATTGCTTCCCCCCACAAGTTTTGTGGCAACCCAAAACTTAGTAACATCGCATTCATTATTTCTTTTAACGTCGTATTTTTCCGTTTAGCAACACCATTTGACTAAGGGGAATAAGATGTTGTAGTTTGGTGGATAATCCCAAATTGAGCACAAGTCTCAGCAAACAGGGATTTATACTCACCACCACGATCACTTTTTAAAGCCTTGATCTTATGGCTTAGTTGATTCTCAACTTTATTCTTGAAAAGAATAAATTTATCAATTGCCTTATCTTTGCTTTTAAGCAAATACACATAACAGTATTTAGTGCAATTATCAACAAAAGTGATGAAGTACTTGTTGCCATCACATAATTGTACAACCTTCAAGTCACACACATCACTATGCACTAAATCTAAAGGCTTTGAAACGCCCCAAAATAAACAAAATAACCCAACTACAATATTAACAAATGACAACGCATTGCCACTTTCGCAAGACACCCCCATATTCGTTGGTATTTATATGAAGGCTTGTGGCATTTCCACAACTCATATGAAGTCCTGTCTACATTCTTTCGAGGTATTCTATTACAAATGTAATTCACAAAGAGAATTGCTTCCCTCCACAAGTTTTGTGGCAACCCAAAACTTAGTAACATCGCATTCATTATTTCTTTTAACGTCGTATTTTTCCGTTTAGCAACACCATTTGATTAAGGGGAATAAGATATTGTAGTTTGGTGGATAATCCCAAATTAAGCACAAGTCTCAGCAAACAGGGATTTATACTCACCACCACGATCACTTTTTAAAGCCTTGATCGTATGGCTTAGTTGATTCTCAACTTTATTCTTGAAAAGAATAAATTTATCAATTGCCTTATCTTTGCTTTTAAGCAAATACACATAACAATATTTAGTGCAATTATCAACAAAAGTGATGAAGTACTTGTTGCCATCACATAATTGTACAACCTTCAAGTCACACACATCACTATGCACTAAATCTAAAGGCTTTGAAACGCCCCAAAATAAACAAAATAACCCAACTACAATATTAACAAATGACAACAATAAAAAGGCAATTATTTTCCATTAATTCTCAATTAAGCTTACAATAGAGTAACATATACAGATATACATTCATAAGCCTATTCCTGAATCTATAGCATATGTTACATAATTGAATGAACATCAAGCAAAAAGAAATGCCCTAAAGGCTTATAGATTTCCAAGATAGTACTTGGTTACAACAAAATGGATAGAAAATCCAATACACTTAAACCCTAGGCTTATACAAATAAATACAACGAAAATACACAAAATGAAGCTCTTGCTTCCAAGTCCTCCCAAGCTATTGCCTTAACGGAGGCATATCATCAGCACCTGAAAATGGTTTTCCTACATAGGGCGAGCCAAAGCCCAGTAGAAATAATCCAACACAATATATGAATCTTAACAAAGATATAAGGGTGAAATGCATATGCAATGCTAATGATAAAACATTTTATATCTCTTTTAAACCATGCAATGACAGGTTTATATCACAATTCATAAAATGTTCTATTTTCGATAGAAAACAGGACAGTGAATCATATCTCTAGGAATCTCTAAAACAAGTATCACATTTCACAGAAATTTCATCCGCGGAAAATCGTAAACTGGCACCCATGTAAACGTAGGCTATATAAGTACTACTATTTCCATGTTACAAATATTTCGTCTGCGAGATCAGCACCCAATGTATACATGGGGTTTTCAGGACTTTCACTCTGGACACACATGCCAACTTATTTGATGTAACAATAACTCTTCCCAGATTCACCTATTTTCTCAAAACAATATACATTTCTACGAAATAAATATACAACAATGTTCAATGCAAATGGATGAGAAATTAGTTTTCAATTTCCTAATTCCCATGCAATTTCTATAACAATCATAACTATCCTCCACTGATAGCCCAAAACAGATATCTCCAAACAAGTAGATAATTTCAATAAAGATAAACTTTCTAAATTTCAAGATGTGGGTGATAATACATATCCAACTCCACTATCCTCATCTATAACAACTCAATGTTACCATTTCAATATTAATTCCATTTATCAATAAAAAATCAACATTTGAGATTTCTATGGCAAAAACTCTCTTTCCTTTATAAAACCATTTCCCAAGGTAAAAACCCTTCATTTCATCATACCTCAACAATAAACATCCATCCACAATCATTTTCGATAAACCATTTGAAAACCCCACTCTTGTTTTCGAACCAAAATTGAGATTGTTCAAAAATCCATTTCTTTCACAAAGTAGTTTTATAAAAACAAATAACTAAGTTAAAATTCATAAGGAAGTGCGGAGAATCCCTACCTTAAGTGTAAAGGTGGAAGAGAAGAACTCGGGAAAAACTCAACGTCAATGAAATCACAAACAACTCGGACAAAAAAGAAGCCCTTGACACGATCTACAATCTATCTCAAAGGACCAAGGTGAAAGGACACCTCCAGGTGAGTAGATCTTGGGATCTAAGTGGGAAAAAGTTAAGTTTAGAGAGAGAAGAGAGAAATCACGGTTTGAGAGGAAAAGAGAAGGAAAATCATAAGATGAAGGTGTTTTGGAACCTATTTATAGTGGCTAGGTATTAATAGAATAATATCTCCAAGGTCAAATGAAAAGAACAAGTAAAAAATCTCCAAAGAGTAGGGCCCAAATCGAACAAAATTTGGAAAAAGATTCACAGAGGTCGACCCTCATGACAGTGGTGTCGACCCTCAGGAAGAAAAGTTGAGACACTAATGTTTTGTAACAGACGAGGGTCGACCCTAGGAGACAGTGATGTCAATCTTATTTTTCAGAATGTAACCCAGAACAAAATAACAAGGGGAGGATCGACCCTAAGAACTCGAGGTGTCGACCTTATATTTCAGTAGCCACCCTAAGGGTACAACAAGCAGGTGGTGTCGACACCACCAAGGCTGGTGTCAACCTTAGGAACCGAACAAAACACAAGAACAAAGGCAGTGTCAACACCACCAAGGATGGTGTTAACCCTTAAGCCAAAATCCAACAAGAGAAGAGGGAAGGACGACCACTATAGATGTGGTTCTTGGATTCAAAGACAATAAATGGGTCGGTCTAAGCTTGGATCGTTATAGGTTTGGTACTTCTTTCAATATAATGAAAATGAATCTTTGTCAATTTTGCTTCTACACAAGTTTCACACTTACAATTTAGATTAATCTTGAAAGATGGTGCAAACAATCCATTTTTGACCACCCTTAAGACTTGGGTGCCACTGATTGATTACTCAATGATGAAAGTTACATTGTGCAAACATTCGATTTCTTTAGCAAAAAGAGCTTCAAACCCTAACCTTACCCCCCATTTTGACCAAAACTGTTTTTGACCAAAACTATTTTAGACCTTAAAACCCTCTCTTTCAAAATATTTTTGAAAATGTTTTTATGATGTTCCGAGGCTCTCATTTCGTTAAATGTTGCACTTTTCGGTAAACTGAGCAAGGACAAAGTGGAAATAAATGGAAGAGAGGTTAACTATTTGAAAAATCTTTTAAACCTCTTGTTTATAGGTTTGGAGTTGATTAAAATTGGAGGAGAGGGAAGAAACCTAGTTGGGAGAGAAGTTAGGCATTAAACCGTTAAGAGAGAACTGAGCAACCTTCACTAAATCAGGCCTATCTCTTTCTACACTTAGAATTTAGTTATGAAGCCACCACCATTGGAAAGTGGACTTCCGGGGATTCATTTTAGACCTAAAGATCTCCTAAAGCCGAGTTCGGATGAGGGAGATATGGCTGTTTGAAATTAGACATCAATCTGATTAAGACAAAACTGAGCAACCTTCACTAAAATAGGCATATCTCTTTGCACACTTAGAATTTAGATGTGAGGCTGCCACCATTGGAAAATAGATTTCTGAGGATTCAATTTAGACTCAAGAATGACCTAAAACGGAGTCCGGATGAAGGAGATATGCCCATTTGAAGTTGGGCCTGGAAGCAGATTTTTTGTGGCCAACAGATGGCCGGCCGGCTACCATTGGTGGCCGACAATTCACACTTCTGGCCAACCGGCCACTAATGTAAAATCTAGACATTTTTGCCAGCTGTTTCCACAAAGCTCCAGCTATCCCTTTATAGATATTTTCGACTAAGGGGCTGTTTTTCTATATATAGAGGACACATCTTCTTACTTTCAAGGTTACAAACATTTAGGAGTGAAGAAATAATTTTAGAAAAATCCTCTCTCTCTAAAATTCTCTCTCTCTCTTTTGCAATTTGCATAGCCTTTACCCAAACACTCTAAACCAAACCTAGAGAGCTTCTTGCTGAGGTGATTTGAGCTTGAATTTGAGCTATTAAAACACTTGAGAGTGTGAAATTAGTGGTTTATAACTCAAAGAAGCATTCATTTTCAAGAGGTATACCTTCTCTTACTTTTGTATCATCTCTACACCACTATTTTAGAAAAATCCTCTCTCTCTACAATTCTCTCTCTCTCTTTTGCAATTTGCATAGCCTTTACCCAAACACTCTAAACCAAACCTAGAGGGCTTCTTGCTGAGGTGATTTGAGCTTGAATTTGAGCTATTGAAACACTTGAGAGTGTGAAATTAGTGGTTTATAACTCAAAGAAGCATTCATTTTCAAGAGGTATATCTTCTCTTACTTTTGTATCATCTCTACACCACTTCTTTTCTATCTTTTCTTGTTGATTTTGAAGTGTTTTTCAACTGTTTTTATAGGCTAAAGCTTGTGGCTTAAGGCTATTAAAGGTACAGGGGTTAACAACCCTTCTTTGAATCTTGTTCTCTAAGCCTTTACACTTGTGTTTTCCATCTCTTCATCAACTCCTTTTGAGCTTTTTACCACTAATTTTTAGAGATTTTTAGAGGCTAAAAAAGTGGTTTTGAAATCCCAAAAATGGAGGGGTTAGCCATCCCTCCTTTGGCTTGTTTACTTACTTAAATTACTCCATGTTTTAGCTTATTATTTTAGCTTCTTTTGTCTTCATTCCAGCACATTTTTGTACTATTTTTGGGCTGTTTTTGGACTGTCTAAATTCTGAAATTTTGGGCTGAAACTTGTGGTTTAAGGTCAATAAGGGTGGAGGGGTGGCTCACCATTTCTTCTACCCAGCTTCCAAGGCCTTTACCCTTGTATTTCCCATCTTTGCACTATCTCTTTTTGAGATTTTTAACACTGTTTTTTAGAGTTATTTCAGTAGCTAAAATCATGTTTTAAAGTCCAAATTTGGAGGGGCTAGCCTCCCCCCTTTATGTCTTGCTTACTAGCCTAGCTTATGCTATGTTTTAGCTTATTAATCTAGCTTTTTTTAACTTAATTTCAGCATGTTTTAAGACTTATTTTAAACTATTTTAGCACTATTTTGGGCTAATAGTTGCATTTGAGCTTTGTTTTGCATGCTTATAGTGTAATTGTCCTCATGAGTTTGGTGTTTTAGGCCTTAGACAATATCTCCTTTGAGTTGATCGCATTTATTTATGGCTTTTCATACTTGTGATCACACTTAATCATCTCTGCAACCTTCCTCCTTTCTTGGCTTTTGTTTTGCTTTGAAAGTGGTTCAAACAACTTGTTTGTTTAAAGCATGAGATTGAGGTGTCATGCTTAATGGTTTAATCCCTTAGGAGGTTTATTACCAATGATATGACGTCTCTTTCATACCCAAGACAACTCTTGGTTTGAGCCATCTTTCCATTAGAGGACTTAAACTCACCCTTTGGACTTAATTCATTAAAGAATGGTTGGTAATCTAAAATGATGTAATAAAATTGAGGCTAAAAAAAGTGCAAGATAATAATTTGTTTGTGTTCAATCGAACGTTAATTGAACACATGGAAGCTTAAGACGTTTCATACTCATTAGTGATGAAATGGTTTAAGTATCCAAGGTCATCACTTTCCATAATCATTTCATGAGAGGGAGGAGGTTAGAGTCTCATTTCATTGCATTTATTGAAATTGCACACTTTGGTTCATAAGCTATCATGTAATGAAATTGCTTGAGTTGTTGGTTTGTGAACCAAGTTTATTACTCCTTTGATTTGTTCATGAAAAAGAGGGGTGAATTGTGCAAACAAACCCTTGAGAATACCCTGTACATGCTTTGTTTGTTCTCTGTTACAGCAGGGTGAACTGGGCAGTAGTGGCCAGCAGGCCACCATTGATGGCCAGCCGGCTATCACTGGTGGCCGGCATGCCCTCATCACTAGCCGGCCAGCCACTGATGCAAAATTCAACAGTGTGTTTTTAAGTCAAAGCAGAGTTATTTTGGAAGTGGGCAACAGTGTATGTGTTCTTTGTGCAATAGAGGCACTCTGAAAGCAAAACAGTGGCCTTTTCGGGTGGAAACCGAGCATGCGCATGAACATCCCTCGCTTCCCGAGGCGGAGTAGTTAGCTTAGTACTTAATTGTTTAGCTTACTTACTTCTTTTAATTACACTTGTGTTGTAATTATATAATTAGTTAAAGTAGTTAGCTAGTTGTGATATTGTAATCATTAATTAACTAGAATAGTTAATTAATTCATATGTTATTGTAATAAATAGTTAAGTAACTTAGCTAGTTTATTCAGTTTGTTTTGTAATAATTAATTAATTAGCTTAACATAATGTGTATGCCTTCCAACTCTACGTCTTTCTCCCTTTTATTTACTAGCTTATGATGGTTAGTTTAGGGACATCGTGTTTTGTTTAGCATACTTCATGTTTGCATTCACTTGTTTTGTATTCACTTGTATTGCATGCACTGAGACTCGGTTCATCATTCTAACTGCATTGTTAGTTTAATACTTCTTTGAATACGTGCTTAGACCGCATGTTATTTCATTGGTTCATATGCCATATTAGTAGCCGAGCCAATTTAGATTGCATATTGTATGTGTTGCATTAGTCATATTGCATGGTTAGGAATCATGCATTTTTCTAACTCATTTCTCTTTTGGCTTAGAGTACTAGGTGAGCCTTTACTCACTTTAGCATAATCGCATGAGTGTTGATGTTGCCATGTTTAGCATGATTGCCATGAGGTTAATTGCTTAAGTGCTATAACTGTTTGAATGCTTGTGGATGAAAGCTAGTTGCTTGAATTTGAATAATTTGAGTAATGTTTATATGCAATCACTTTTTTCAAGTGGTATATATTTCGAAACGATTTTTCAAAACAAACATGAACCAAATGTTCTAATTCTTGCAAAGTTAGTCTATACTTGTATGTGCGTATCACATAGTAATGCTAGCATAATAAACCAGAACAAGAGCATATAATGTATATAAGATTTATATCTTGATTAGTAGAGGCCGATTTTTGATTGGGCGAGCTGGGGTGCTCAAATTCATTCATGACCTTCCCCTATAGTACTTAAGTTCTCGAGCCGAGACAATCTTAGTGATGACGGACACGTGGCCTTTGGTACGAGTCATGGGTTTCCTAAATTTTTCCAAAACAAAATATTTAGGTGTCAACTCTGTATCTGGCAAAACAGTTCATTTTTGGCAATTTGATTCAAAATCAATTTTCCAAAAAAAGTGCCGAATTTGGACTCTTTGGTGATTATCTATTTCACATTACACTTGTGAGATCAGATTCAGAATCGCGAGAGTTCGATACTGTAGGGCTTATTTCGACTTCCGAAAGAGGGCGCAAAAAAGTCGAGCTACAGATGGTATGTGATCTAATTTGATTAATCTACGTAAAGAGTCAAAATTTACATAACCCAGTCTATCATGCCATAAAAAAGGGGACTCAAACATATAAGTAGAAGAAGAAGCTTTATCATTAATTTTAGGTAATAGTCATTACATTGAGTTTAAACATACCGCCCGACATATAACCCTTCCCCGTATAGACTCCGCCCTTCGTCAACATGATCTTATCAAACTCAAACACCATGCCGAAGCCATGCTTACTTAAGGGCGACCCCGAGACAAGGTTGTTACGAATGTCCGGCACATATAGGACATCGTTTAGGGTCAGCTCTTTTCTTGAAGTTATCTTTAGGACCACCTTGCTTTTACCCTTAACAGTTGAGATTGCAGAATTTCCCATGAATAACTTCTCACCGTTTGAAACTAGTTCAAAAGTTGTGAACATTTTCTTTTCAGCACAGTTGTGGCGACTAGTGTCCACCTAACATTTCTTCGGGTTGGACCCTACCATGTTCACTTCAGAGACGACAGCTGATAGATGCATGTCGTCCACATCTTTTGATAGATCCTCCATCTCAGCCATGTGAGCCTAGCTTTTATTTTGTGGAGGGTTTTTCTTGTAAGGTTTCTTCTTCTTGCGGCAATCAATCGCCTGATGCCCATCGCTTCCTCAGTTGAAGCACTTTCCATTGAACCTAAAAGTAGGTTCCTGTGGCTTGTAGATTGGTCTCTTAGAGACGTCACCTCTAGCCCCCAACTTCAAGCTTTTGCTTGTCGGTAGCTTCTTCTTCACCACCAAGGACTGGCCATGCTCAACCACGTTTGCTTTCACAGTGGAGGTACTCTCCCCTTTCTTCCTGTTGTTTTCCTCAATACAGAGCTTAACAATGAGCTCTTTAACTGTCATCTTCTTTCGCATGTGCTTCGAGTAGTTCTTGAAGTCTTTCCAACCGTTAGACAGCTTTTCAATCAAAGCAGCTGCTTGGAACGATTCACTCAGAAACATTCCTTGTACATGAATCTCGTGCAAAATTACTTGGAAATCTTGGACTTGACCAATGACGGTTTTTTGAGTCCATCATTTTGAAGTCCAAAAATCGGCCAACAACAAATTTCTTTGCCCCAACATCCTCAGTCTTGTACTTCTTGTCCAAAGCATCCTACAGCTCCTTTGCTGACTTCTTGGCATAAACACGTTGAATAGTGGATCTGCCAAGCCATTCAAAACATAGCTCCGGCAAAGGAAGTATGCTAATTCCAAGCATCTAAAGCCATGAGTTTCTGCTTGTCTTGCTCATTCTCTTCCACGGTTGGTGGATCCTCACTCAAAAGCCTCGCAAGGCTTAGAGTAATCAGGTAGAACTACATCTGCTGCTACCTCTTGAAATTCACTCATGTGAACTTCTCCAGGCGCTTATGATGGTTGAGCGGGCCTCCCGGAACAACAAGAGCAGCAACAAGGTTGAC
Organism: Camellia sinensis; assembly: GCF_004153795.1. Lineage (NCBI taxonomy): Eukaryota > Viridiplantae > Streptophyta > Magnoliopsida > Ericales > Theaceae > Camellia > Camellia sinensis. The sequence continues at coordinate 1,127,815 of NW_021025540.1, read as the reverse complement.
CGCAGAGGTCACAACAACCGGGTTGACCACAGAGGTCACAGCAGTAGGGGTTGGCAAGCCAGTTACCGTGGGGTTCTGATCCCCACTAACATTAATAGCAGCAGCATCGGTAACAGTTTCCATTTCTGAAAAATACAACAGAATTTCATTATTCTGCATTTCTAGAAATTAAACTTAACACTAAAAAATCTCAAAGTTGGAAATTTAATTCAAAACTAGTCTCACCACTTCCATAGAATCGAACATGGTCAGGAATGTTTCTAGGAAGACTGGAGGGGTCACATCGATCCCACTTAAAATCCAGTTAAGCTTAGACAAAATTTTCAAGAGCATGTTGACTCCTAGTCCATGAGAAACAATGTTTAGAATTAAGTTTTCTAGGGGGATAAACTAGGTTAAAACAAACCAATTTCCACAACTTACAAGCAAATACAAATTGCTAAACAAATTACAAGCAATTAAAACATTGCTAGGACAATTACAAGCAAATCAAACCTGCTTCTACATATTGGTAAATAATCACAACGAAAGCTCAAGTAAAAAATTGCTTCAATTATTTAAATAAAATAGCTTATCCATAAGGATTCTATTTAGTCCAAAAGCCTTTCCACGCTTAGGTATTCCTGTTCAACATGTAAAGAAAGTTAGCAGAAAAACACAACAAAATACAAAGTAAACAATTGAAAGAAATTGTAAAAGCACTAAATTAATTTAATAGCAAAATTAACTAATGACTTAAAATCCTACACAAGTTACAAAACCTTATAACTCTCAAAATTAAATTAAAATTAATTGGCAAGAGTTATATGCAATTACTATACAATAAACATGTAAATAATTCTAGGAATTAACATGCAAATAATTTTAGAGTAATTAACATGTAAATAGTTCTATAGTAATTAACATGTAAATAATTCTATTAAACTAAATATTTAGAAATAAACTCATGCAAATAATTCTAGAACTCTAAAAAATAATAAGCTTGTAATTTGACTTAAATCTAGAAAATTAAAGAACATGCAAATTATCTTAAAAATTTAAGAAATAATAAACATGTGGGTTAAACTAGAATGTAGTAGATATTGAACATATTGATCATATTAGAAAACTAGAAAATAATTAGCATGGTATTGTTAATTACAATTTGATACACTCATGAGCATGCACAATACATTATAAAATTATAAAATAAAAAACATGCACAACATGGTAGGAAACTAAGAATCATATCCATAAAATTAAAATTATACTAGAACCAAATAGCATGCCAAATGTACACAAATTAAAACTAAAAATTAGAACATAACAGTGCCTAAGTTAATCTACATATGAATTTCTAATCATCAGTAGCATAAAGTTGTTACCATGCAGTACAACGCATGAGCATCAAGTACTGATCTTTCTTCTTCTTGTTTTTTTTTTCTTAATTTAAATCCCATTGCATGTATCATTGAAACTGTTAACAAGTATTTTAATATTATAATGTGTTATTGGTTTCCTTCATGTCTTATCCTTTCAAGTCTTCCTAGTCTCCCCATTCCTATCCATCCAAATCTTCCAAGACAAGGTTTGTCAAGACTTATCCGTTCAAGTCTTCTCCTAGTCTTCCCAAGACTTATCCATTCCAAGTCTTCCTAGATAAGCTTCCAAGGTCTTGGTCAAGTCTCTTGTTATCTTATCCACCAAGAACCTTGCCTATTAAGTTTCCTTTCTATATATATTGAGCTTATCTCCTATCTTGGGACATATGAGAGAAGAAGTTGTGGTTGTGTTGTTATGTCTTGAGTAAGATTGTAAGGCAAATAAAAAGGGTGTGTGTGATAAAGCTTTGGGTTCAACAAATTGTGCAGTATTGGTGAACCATACGACTTAGTCGGGCTATTGTATCCTGGGGGGACAAGTCAAGGTTTTTTCTGCTGTACTGGTGTGAGGCTTTGCCTAACCGCAGAGGGCTTGAATCTCCTTAAAGAGAGCGAATTTCCCGCGCCTCAGCCCTTTCAATAATTATTGTAATTTTTATTATTTTTTAGTGTTTTATTTGTAATTATCACCAACAGAAACAATAGCTTGCTGTTTTGTTTTTAACAAATAAAACTAATGAACAAAAGTCAAAACATGATCATGACTTCTATAAACAAACGGTGGGCTTATGATGGTAAAATTCCTAATCATGCACTCTATATATATAACAAATAGTGGTCTTTTATTTTCCAATGAACAAAACAGTAGCATGCAAATATATCTTTAACTAAAGAAATGTACAAGAATATTCCAAAAGTCACTAGGATGTGGGCTTTCAAAAATGCTATAGGTGGTTCGGTAATTAGAGAATAAAAGTAATTGAAATTATACAAGAATCTATTTGTTCAATTTGATGGAAAACAGAAAATCTGTTTTAAGATTGTTATAAAAGTTGTGTGATTAACTAAAACAAATAGATTCATATTTAACAATTTTAATTTCACAACAAAAAACATGCTAAAAATTATAAGTAGATTGAACAAAAATACATAATCAAATAAAATAGCAAAAGAAAGCAAACCGCAACCTGCACTAGACAGTTTTCTTAAAACAGATTCGTCGCCTCACTGGTTGGGTGCTGGAGGTTGTTCGACGTCTGTCTCCCAAAATACGACGGTTGGACCAGTTACAACAGGGCACCGACTGAGTAACTTAGCGAACAAAACTAAGGTAGCACTCTCTTACACTAGGAAGAATATAAAACTGGAGAAACTTTGGAACACAAAGAATTTTTTTGTGTAGGAAAACTGAAGGAGAAAGGCCTCCTTTTATACACATGGAGGGAGAGAGGAAGAGCTCTCCTACAATAAATGTAGGATTTAATTTTTGCAAAACTTCCAAGAAATAAATCTGCAAACTGATGGATTTAATCCGTCATAATATACTTCATATATATACGTGTGTATATCTACAGCGACCAACCTGGCTTGGCCCAAAAAGATTAGGTTGGTGGACCACCAACTCGGCCTAGCCCAAACCTAACCCATTCTCTCAAGCCTTAAGCCTCAGCTCCAAGTCCCAAGATCCACAGACCCAGCTTGAGCGGGCGGGCGGGCAGGCGGGTGGGCGGCGTGTGTGGCAATTTTTGCATAAACAACTAGGACCATAGTTTTGGCCCAAACCCATCCTTGAAGCATCCATAACTCGCTTCATTCGGAAAATTTGGATGCCCAAAGGGCTTACACCCTTAGGCAAAAAATGAAATTTAAATACCTATCAATGCTCTCCTCTATAATCAATATGGGATAAAAGGTTACACACCTTTCCCAACACCTCTTTGATGAGGCCAACTTAATGAATCAATTTTTCATTCAAATCTTAATGGTTTTTTGTCATTCTTTTTGTGGTATAAAGATCTCATTACAAAGAATCTAAATCCACTTTAATCCACCTCAAAAGAGGATTGACACCCACTTTAATATTGCATTAAAGTTATCCAACAATATCTATGTAAAGATCAACATAAATCTATACAAATATATGAGCTATTAGTATATTTCATTGAATCATCATAAAATTTTACTTTTAAATAATGGAGGTGCTTTTAACAACGACAGTCAATGGAAGTTTAAAATAAATTTTCCAACGAAATGAAGTTCCAACAATGGAGGTCAATAGAAGTTTGATAGAATTTCTCCTACGAATGGATAACTCTATGATTGAGTGAGGGCGTATGTACACTTTTGATTTTTCATCATAAAAGTGTATACTTGGAATAATTGTGTTTGTTTATGTCTAGAGTGAGAAAATTATAATTTTTTAAGTGTGTGAACTGGGAAGGATGTGCACTAAAAGTAAATAGTGTGGAAATATAATTTTCCCAATTTTCATATCCCATCAAGTCCTATATCATATAAAATCACTTTATTGCTACTAGTTATATAAATTGATACAATTAAACATAAAAATATTTACTGAAACAGATTCAAAAATTCAAAAATTATAAAAATTAAGAGATAATTTAGACAAGAAATTATTAATTTAGGGATTTGGAGAGCAAGACACTAATTTAGGGATATCAAATAAATTTGAAAATGTTATTTAAATGAGTCAACATTGAAGAAGCATCCAAGATTATTTGTAATTAAATGATTTAATTTTCACACTTTTCACAAATAAAAAATATAAATTTTGAGAAATATAAAGTTGTAAGTGAAAATATTCACATTTCAATTATGATATAAAAACTGTAAATATAAAATTTCATATTTTTAAACACTATTACATCTTTAAGTCATATTCAATAAAAAATGTGAATATTTAACCTTTTTATCTAAAAATTAAATATCCAGTAAAAAGTGTAAATATGTACTTTTATTTATTTATTTTGAATATACAAAAATCATTTAATTAAAAATTATGAACTTTCACATTTTTTACACCTTTTACTCGTTTGGACTCATTTTCTCTCTACACACATTATATATATATATATATATATGTGGGTGAAAATCTGACCACCTCGTTTGGACTCATTTTCTCTCTACACACATTATATATATATATATATATATAATGGTGTGAATTAGTGTAAGTTTGAATAAAGTAGTGTGAATGTTTGATAAATGTGAAAGTTATAAGTGTGAATATTTGGGAAGTAGGTTTTGGGTTAATAAAGTGGGTGTTTGGGAAGTTATTATTTTTGTAGGATATTTTAGTTTTTGGCTATTTTAGTAAGCTAAAGTTTTTGTATTTAGGAAGATGATTGAATTTTTTTTATAGTTGGATGTGATGTTTGTGAGAGAAAAAGTGAAATGATTATGGATTAGATGTGACAATTTGTCTTATTGATTATTTTAGTCTATTTTGTCTTTTTGTGAATTTTAGCCTAAAAAATACTAAAATTTTACTTCCTAAAATAGCTAAAAAGATAAAATGTCACATTTAAATAATAATCATTTCACTTTTTTTTTTTCTCGTAACCATCAAATCAACTACAAAAAAAATCAATTATCTTCCCAAATACAATTTTTTTAGTTAGGCTAAAATAGTCAAAAGGTCAAATAAAATAGCTAACTTCCCATACGAGCTCTAAAAATATAAATATTCACACTTTTCATAAATAAATTAAAAAAAAAGTACAAAAAACTAAATCCAAAATATTTACACTAATTTTTACCTTTTCATTTTACATAATATAATTTTTTAAAAAGAAGGAATATTCACGGACGTACTTTTTAAAAATTTGTAATATTTTATTAATTAAAAATATAAATATTCATATTTACAATTTTCACTCTTATTAGAAAATTCATACTAATATATATAATGGAGAGAGTACTCATGATAAAATATTTATCAAAAATGTGAAATTTTAGAAATGAACAATTTTCACACTTTCAAATCCAAAAAAAAAAGAGTGAATTTTTTACTTTTTTTATTTTACATAATTTTATCTTCAATTGAGATATTATTTGATAGATTTCCCTGAGTAATTTTCAAAAATATAAAAATAACAAAAAAAACATGTGTACTTTGAAAGTTATGGAATTTTTAATGTTTTGAAACATAAAAATAAATAAATAAATTGCCATACAAGCATGATAACTAAAACAAGGGTAAAATTGTCATGAAAAAACATCTAATTTCAAAATAAGGTATTTTATATTACAATTTCAAACATATAAGATCTATCGGATTTTAAGTATTTCCTTATGATTTATGACTAAATAAGTTTCTCAAAAGGAACTTTCCATTAACTCTCCTTTAAAGTGTTGTGTAAATTTTATTTGCTGATATTGTTGAAAATAAATATTTTGTACTAATTTTTAACTTATGAGTACTTCTACATTTCCATGTGTAATTTTTTTTATAATATTTTTTTTATTAATATTGTATTCAATAGACATTTAACATATTTTTATACGCTTTTAATATATTTTATACATATGTATTAACAATAATATTTTTTAAAACATTTGAAATTCAAAACACAACCCGTGCTATGCAAAAACTCGAGTACATTTATGATTGTCACTCGAGCGCGTTCAAAAAGGTTAAGAGGTTTTCTAGGTTCAGTTAAAGTTATATTAAGAGTTGTCCGAGTTTGATTTGCAACCCACTATTGTTTGCTCAAACTTGATCCAAAGTTAGGCTCAAATTACTTGAATTTGCCCACAATTTTGTTTTTAAGATAATTTGTTAAAATTATACTGTATTAACATTTTTTTTTTGTAAAATTATTAATAATATCAAACCAAAACAAATAATTTGGTTTATATCTCAAGATATCATTTTTGAGAAAAAAATTCAAATTTTATTTGGTTCAAATTTTTTGAATTTTTTTTTTCCAAATCACATTCTCTCTCCTATACATTAATCAAGCACTTTTTCTCACTCCTCTCTCCTTTTCAATCACTTTTTCTCTTACACATATTTACTCAATTACAACAAAATATTAAATCATTCCAAACTCCAAACCCCAAAACTATTTTCAAAATATACAACCAAACAAATTAAAAAAATTTCTAAACTCTCTCTCTAATTTTTTTTTTTTTGAAAATTTATCTCAAAATACAAACTAAACACTCTAAAGAACCGATATGACATTGCGGTAGTCTTTGTAATTTGTAAGTAACAAAAGAAATGGTAATGTTTTGTACAATGGAAACAAATCAATTTAGATAGCCCTTTGCGGCTCCAATGACGACTATATCAACGTGTTATTTATTCAAGAGAGGCTCCCATCGAGGGTTCACTATGAATCTTTAGGTACTTATTATGAGATTTAGGGGCACTGTCTAATGGTAAGAAGGGTTTTATTGTTTCTTGTTTCGTCTGGTTCAATCAATTAAATGAATGAACGATAATTGTTGAATTACAAAATATCCATTATTGGGAGTTCAAATTTGATCTCCTTCCATACTTCACAAGCAACAGCTAGTTTAACACTCAATTTGCTAGCCTTGCGTATAATTTCACTACTCTCATGGGCAAGGTCACGTCCTTCATTACGAGTATATGACTTGGGTTTCATATTGCTTAGGTTGTTGGTGTCTTTGCACAAGTAAGACTCAAATCTTGAATCTTGAATTTTGAATTTCTTCTCAAATTGACACCGGATTCAAAATTATGTCACTCAAATCCTAGGGCTCTATTTATTTGCCAGACTAAGTTGGATGAGATTATTATTATGATGGGATTGACTGAGGAAATTATTAGTATGGTAGTATTAGATTGAAAATATAAGATTAATTGTGTTTGTTTGTGCATTAGTGTAGTAATATTAGTTGGATGGCTGCTATTAGCACATACCTAATTTCTTTGGAACCTTCAATTCCCAATTTTTTTATTATAATTATACCTTAAAGTAAAATTACACTAAAGGACAATCTTTAAAGGAACACTTACCCACCAAATAAAGACAACTCTACAATATTGTATACCCACTTCTCCCACCTAAACGTATTCCTCACCCACCTAAACCCAATATATTTCTCTTCATTAATGTTCCTGTAACAACCCGAAAATTTAAGTTGTCCCTTAAATTTTATATTAGTATTATTTAATTATAAATGAGATAAACCCTAAATTTTAATTAGTACCACAATCAATCATGATAATAATAACAATAATAATAATAATGGTAGTAATAGTAAAATAAAATAATTAATTTTATGATGGTATGCAATAAAGTGTAATTTAACTCACATTAAGAGTTATTGTGCAATTATTCTATTAACTAGGGTCAATGTAGAATTAAGCTGATAGTTGTTGTAGATAAAGCTCAAATAAGCTCAAAAGAAAAGAAAAAAGAAAAAAGAAAAAAAAAGAGATTGATAGATAAGGGAGTCGTATGGATAAGCATGTAATTGAGTGAATTAAGTGGAGGGCCACGTGGTTACTTGGGCAACAAGTGAATTGAATCAAAAGGGCTCGGAAGCACCTATAAAAGGGTGCCTCAGGTAAGAAAGAGGAGCAAGGAAAGAGTAGTCAGTCAGTAAAGGAGGATGTTTCAGTAAAGGATTAATATTCAGGTGAGTTATATTATACCTTGAGTCACCATCATATATTTATGTATATTTTGAGTTATCATAAATTATTTTATGCAATTTGTGTTTTATAAATTAGATTAATATTTCAGTTATGTTGATTATTTTCTGAACTCTATTTGCTTAAATTGAAACCCATAGATATATTTGTTTAAATTTTATTATCTATTTGATAGTGATTTCATAAGCAATTATTTTCTGTAAGTACCACCTCGGATGTCCCATGCCTTGGGGGACTTAAATAACCATTGGCCCTCTGATTAGTCACTTTGTGACTCTCTGTCTATCATGGATCCACTGACACTCTGATTTCTGGTGAGAAGCAAAGTGTTGTACGAAGCTAAGTACTACACTATTGTGGGAGCCACCTCTAGAGTTCGTACGAGCCACCTCTTGAATCCTATTCTTATGTAGAGCAAAGTGTTGTACGGAACTAAGTGTTATACTATTGTGGGAGTCACCTCTAGAGTTCGTATAAGCCATCTCTTGAGTCCATACATTTGTTCTATTCCGTAACGTGATTATCATTATTCTGTTTATATGATTTCTGTATTATATGTCAAATGGTTTCCATATTATATATTATGTATTTTAATATCAAGCTCTGTTTAGTCCCATAATTATCCATGGCGAATTTTATGCCCTTATACTTTTAGTATAATATTTCTCACTCTGTCATGTGCTTATCGTTGTTTACCACTTTCAAGTGACATGTTAGGGCCAGCGTGTGGGGTAGGCACGAAACACTTTGTAGATATAGTTCAGCTCTGACAATTTAATTAAATAGAAGCTCCAATGATTATTTTGGTACCTCAATTAAATATTATTTCCACTCGCGTTTATTTATTTGTTCAAGAATTGGCTGGAGGTAACTTCAGTTACCGACCATCATGATGCTTAACCCTTGGGTACGAGGAGCGGGTCGTGACAGTTCCTCTTCATCACCATCCTTAAACCCAACGTTCCTCTTCATCATTATCTTAAACCCAATGTATTCCTCTTCATCACCATCCTAAACTCTAAACATATTCATTTTCATCACAATCCCAAACCTTGAGGGTAAGTTATACAGTGCTGAGCAAATGTTGTTCGGTAACACAGTACTGAAAAAATTGTTTATGTTCGGCAACACAATGTTGAACAAATAATTTCTGTTTGGCCACACAATGTCGACAAAATTATTTATGTTCGGCAACACAACGCTAAACCAACCCTTGGGCGGTTGACCAGTCGGATGATCAGGTGGTTAACCAGTGGTGTGATTTTGGTTCAATTTTACAATAATTATGTAATGATGTAATTGTTTTGATAAAATGGACATCGTCGTTCACTAATTTCGAATAAAACAAAGAGAATGACGGTTGTCATTGTTGTTCTTCAACAGGAGAGGGATCATCGTCATCGTTTTTTAACAAGAGAAAGAAAGAGAGGGATTGTCTTCAACTGTATGGAGTGGGTGTGCAAAATTAGATGGGTGTGCACTTAGGTGTGATGATATTATGAATATTGATAAATTTGGTATCAAGTGGAGTGTTAAAAGAAATCTTATTGAAATTTAGGGTTTAGGGTGGGGGTTCAAAGAAATGGGGGGTTCAAAAAATTAAGGTAGGTGCTAATTGCAACCCTTTATTAGTTGATTGGTATTAAATTTATGAAATTACGTAAAAGCCCTCGTTACATAAAATATGACTTGGTTATTTTTATAAGTGAGAGGCAAAATAGTTTTTCTACATCAAATTCCATCGGATTAAATTTTAATACCACCTCCCCCATTGCTAATCCCCTCTTTAGAACAAACATGATTTTTACGAACTCCACTTTATTACTAATTCAATCATATCCTTTATTTCTAAAAGCAAATATGATGAATTTGAATAAAACCAAAGATGAATAAAGACTTTAAAGCCTAATCCAAGGTTTAATAAAGCCCACACATTTGGATTGCTTTGGTTGAATCCACCCGAGTTGCACAGGATATTATATATTAGAGGTGTTTATGGGTCGGTTTGGTTTGATTTGACATTAGATTTGGAGTCAATCCAATCATGATCGGTTCTAAATTTTTAGACTAACTAGAATAAACTCAACCCAATGTAGTTTGGGTTGGTTCGAGTTGAAACCACGGTTCTACTACACAAAAAATAAAGTAAATCAATCAATGATAAGGTGTCGTTTGATAACACTTACGTTTTCAGTTTTTTGTTTATATTTACAAAAATTTAAAAAACTCAAATAAAAACTTGTTTGGTAAATTTTTGATTTATAAATCAGTGGTCTCAGTTTATAAATTTGGCCAAAAAATGTAAACTTAAAAAATGTTTTTCCGTTTTGAGTTTTGAGTTTTTTTTTTTTACCACCCAGCACTAGCCACCACCTGCCACCCATTTTCCACCACCGTCTTCCGCCACCACTACCTGCCATCACCATTCACCACTCACCTGCCACCACCAGCCACCAGCCACCTGCCACCCACCCTGTCACGACCCCAAACTGCCCCTACTAGTTTGGTGCCGTGATGGCCAGTAATCCGGGATTACCGAAGGCCAACCTCCAAAATCCACACACAATCAGAGTATAAATATATATATGGGGCTCACAAGTGCGGAAGCATTAATTTAAAAATACAAGTGGTCCGTAAGAGCAGTGCGTAAGTTACATGGAATGACATACAACTTTACATAGTATTACAACTTGAATATAAATACAATGAAATACAAAATACATTTTTCATCTTGATCAAAAGGCTTCTCCAGCCGACATGTGTAAATTGCAGACATTATAAGCCGAGAAGCATAGTTTTCAAGACTGCCGGCATGTATACAAGTTAAGCCGACATGACAAAAACCCCCCCCCCCCCCCCCCCCCCCCCGCCCCCCCCCTGCCACCACCACCACCACCCACTCGATACCACCCACCACCCGTCATCGTCACCTACCCACCCACCACCACCACCCGTCACCTACCCGTCACCACCACCCACTCGCCACCACTCACCACTACCCGCCATCCGCCACCCATCTGCCATCACCACCCACCACTCGCCACCACTACCACCACCACCTACTCGCTACCACCTACCACCCGCCACCGTCACCCACTCGCTACCACCCACCACCACCCGCTACCCACCACCCACCGTCACCATTTTCCACCACCGTCTTCCGCCGCCACTTGCCATTTCTCACTCTTTTTTATATTTTTTAAATTTTTTAAACATTTTGTCAATTACAAAACGTGTTTGTAGTTTATGTTTTTCTAAAAATAAACAAAATTCAGTTTATAAAATTTTTGTAAATATAAACTGAAAACGTAAACATTACCAAACAGACTTAAAATAATTAAGTTTTTAATATTTAAACATAATATAAATAAATAACAAAATATTGTTTAACATATCTCAACACTGTGAGAAGTATAGTAAAAGGATTTGGCTTCTCTCAAGTTGTCCTCTTAACTTGAGAGAGTGTTTGAACTTAGTAGGCGCATTTGAAAACTGATTTCAGTGATTCAAATTGTTCATTTTTTAAGACTTGATGAGTATAATATATGCAAAAAAGTAAGATAATTAGATATGGGTAACTATAGGTTTGAATCACATTTGTTTCTAAAAAATAGATGACAAATATAATTTTAAGAATAGATATTCATTGTTAGTGTGAATAATAGATGAATTAGGTTTAGATGAAAATATGTTTATATAAATAGAATTTTTCGATTCTCATGTTGGTTATGATTTCAGTGATCCGAACTGTTCATATTCTAAGACTTAATGAGTATAATATACATGCAAAAAAGTAAGATAATTAATTATCAATAACTATATGTTTGAATCATATTTGTTTTTGAAAGATAAACGATAAATATAATTTCAAAAATAAATATTCATTATTTGTATGAATAAAGACCAATTAAGTTTAGGTGAAAATATGTTCATATAAATAAAAAATTTCAATTCTCAAGTTAGTTCTCAACCAAAAATCAACTAAATTCTCTATGACTCTACTTGGTTTGGGGTGTACTAAAAAAGTACACTTTTATCTTTCTTTTCTTTTTTTAAAATCACATCATCTTTTTACTTTCTACACATCTTTTCATAAAAAGTCAAAAAATATATTTATTTAAATTATCCTGAAACCAATTGTGGGGACATAATTTTTGAATGACAATACGTGGCCGAGGTGCCACGTGTCCTGGTCATGACGCCGAGATCATCTCGGCTAGGCCGAGGTTATCTGCGAAGATACTGTAATCCGAGATAAGCGGATAAGGGACAAGAGTCCTAAAATGAGAGAGGACTTTAGTTTGGATAAAGATAAAACTCTTAGAGAGTTTATCCCAATCCCACTGGAAGTCCAAGATTAGCAGTAATCCTAAGTCCATTGAAGCTAGGCTTCTATTAGGACTAGGTTTGTGTTGGCTATAAAAGAGAGGCACCTTCATTGGTCTAAGGTATGCTTTTTATGTTCTGAATAGTGAGTTGAGTTAAGCTCTTTTGCTATCTTTGAGAGAAAACTGACTTGATCGTCGGAGTGCCCCTAGGTGGACGAACCACCGCCGGAATCTCTTCTTTTCTGTGACAGGTTGTTCGGGCAATCTATTCTGCCAGTGTTCTCCAGCTGAGTACCAGTTTGGCAGTGTGGTCGAAAATTGACACACACATCAATTAATATATTAACTAGTATACTAACAGATGATATGATATAATTTTAAAAATTTTGAATATTTATAATTTATATAATAAATAGAATGAGTAATAATAAGGGCAAACTTCACTTTACCCCCTATGGTTTAGGTCATGTGCGGATTGTCCCCCTGACTTTTGAATATCACCACGTAACTCCCCTGTGGTTGATGGAGTAATATGCACAGTTAACACCATTAATGGCAGACGTAAAAAGACCAAATTGCCCTTGTATATATATATATATCTAAGCTTGCTTACCATTTTCACTTCCAACAGTCGTGTATCTAAGAAGAGGAAAGTGAAGAGAGCTAGGGTTGTTCGATTGAACAAATTAGGGTTGTTCGATTGAACAAATTAGGGTTTCAATCGAACGAAATAGTGTATAGATTTGAGAAAGTAAGGCTTCGATTGTTCGATTGTCACCGATCTGGAGATTTACGAAGCAAACAAAGCACAAAAGTTCACGAAGAATAAGTTGTAAGGTATTTTTTTGATCATTGCTTTTTATTTTGTATTTCATTCAGTTCGATTTGCTGATATATATATATAAAATGTTAGTTGATGTACTTTTTGTTGTTGTATATTGTGGTCCCGTATGTTTTGTTTATTAGGGTTTGTGTGCCTCCCTTTTTCATACCATTAATGGTTAGCTTTTTGTCATGGACACTGTGTTTGATACAGGTGTTTATATCCTGTTACTATGGTGGTTTTGTATATATGAAGTTCATATACTGTGGTCCCCTATGGTTGTTTGTTTATTTGTAGTGAATGATGTTAGTGTATTACTTTGTTTGTTTTTTGTTATTGTATTTTGTGTAGGGTATGCACTTAAAAGGTGAAGTTTATCCCTAATCCTCAGTATATTACTCTGTTTGTTTCTTTATTCAATTAACTTTTAACTTCATGCCTGAAGAATAGGTTTTTTAATTCTATTACTTTATATTTGTCATATACTGTAGGCATTTGTATTGTATGACTTTATGCTTTTATATTCTGTTTCTGTTTTGTGTGATCTCTTTGAGGATTAGAGATTATTTATTATTTTAGTTTATGTTGGTTACATGCATGACTATATCTTTGTTTAGGGTTTAGGGTTGTAGGTTGTGGTCTCATAATGTATTGATGAAAGTCTTTTCTACTTTAGAAGTGAATGCTAAAAATGTCAGACAAATTCATGACTGTTCAAATGCACCATGGGGGCCATTTTGTCTTTCATCCACATGTTGTTTATGAGGGTGGTAGGGTGAATGAAATAATTAACTGTACGGGGAGCAAATATTCCGGCAAGCCCGTACTCCTTTCTTCCAAGCTCCGTTTATGTCCGATCACCTGCGCGCAAAGAATAGTGAGCTACCCGGCGGTGTGTGGCCAGAAAAACCCTCCGACAATCAAGTTAGCACACACCTTAGGATAGAGAGAAAGAGAGAGATGGAGGTGTTTTTGTGTAAGAAAATCCTTACAAAGTGTTCATCCGTCGCGTATGGGGGGCGCAGACATGCTTATATACCCTCTGTGCCCCGTATCTACTCTCAGTCGTCTCCTTACACGTGGCTCCGCTATCCCATCTGTCAGCATAAACCTTGCTGAACATCACCTAATCTCAACTGCCTGACTTCACAGCTAGAGCTCGGCAGCCGAGCTGCTCTACCACGGCCATGCTATGCTTCATACCCAAGCACCTCACTAGATAAACACAAGGAGGACCGGGCTAGGCAGCATCTCGGCAGAGCCTAGCCCGGGCACCTCCTTTGGTCGGCCTTCCTGCCGATCAAACGGTCTCCTCGGTTGACCACGCCTTTCCGGGCGCCGGTCACTCAGCCTGTCTGGCTTCAGCCATCCCCTGATCAGGCAGCTCGGTCCAACCGAGCACTACCTTGCCGAGCTTCTTTTCGGTCCGGGGCGGCTCACACTTGGCCCAAGTTCTGCCCGGCCCAAGTTCTGGCAGCCCATCTCTGGGCGGATAGTCGATCATCTCGGCCCCATGTACCGTTGGGCTCTCAACCTGTTCGGCTGTTGCCTCGGCCCACCTCCAGGTCACAAATCACCCTCTCAATTGCCCCTTAATTCCGTCCGCGAAAGCGTGACTGGGATTACTCACTTCGACCGAGGTAGCATTTCTCCGGTCTTCAAGATGCCAAACCTCGACCGGGCTAGTTAACATAACTGTCTGCAAACTTGCCCGGTTATACTCCTCGGCCGACATCCTTTTCTTCAAAAATAGCTCGGTGGGCTCTTCGACTCTTCAACCCGTCGCTTCAGTCTTGATGTCGCCATAAATGGGGACACGTGGCAGGCTCCCATTGGTCATCGAGAAGCCAACCCGCCGTTTTTCCCAGAATTTGAATTTGGGCAGCCTCTCACTGGTCTATACATACAGGACCTCCAAACTTCATCTCCTCCTACTGCTATTCCGTCTCACAATTCCAGAGCTCTAGCATCTTTGCCTTTGACTCGTCTGCCATTCTTCGTGTTCGAGGGACTCGACCCTGCCCTTCACTGGTGAGTCCTTCTACCTCTATTTTGTTGCTATTTTCTTTCATATTACACACAATAGGGCACAAAAATGTAGCTCTTAGGGCATAGGCCATAGAATCCGTCCCAAACCTCCCACTGTTCTTGGTGTTCTTCTTCTTCCTGAAGAACACTGAAGAACTGGAGCGAACCAGGCTCCTGGTCTTCTTTTGATCCAAAAAACCAATCTGACCGAGCAAATAACATGTTTGCCTCAACCCCAGCAAAAACCGAGATAACAAAAGGACTTGGTCGCTCAACCGGGCTAACATCTGGTCTGCTTGGGCGACCGGGCTCCTTAGATAGAATAGACAATCGAGGTGGTTTGGCACTCTTAATGACCGAGCTAAAGTCCAGCTCCTTTTGCGCGACCGCGCTCACACTTAACACTTGCCATCCTTTTCCTGCAGAGTCCAAGGGGACCATTGTCATTCCTGAGGCTCTCAGGACCGAGCAGCATCCAATAACCAGTGCCAAACCCCTCAGCCGGGATCCACTAAGCCGGCCACAAATGGGGAAATTCCGCTTCCTAGTGGATACTCCGGCCGTGCTAGCTGCTTTCAGAGAGGATTACGGCATCCTGGCCGATGTTCATCTCGAACTGGATGAAGAGGAGACCACACCCTGGGGCAGACTTGACCAATGCCCCTTCACCATGCTCTCCATTGTCGAAGGGGGCCTCCGTTTCCCGCTCAACCCTCTTATAACCGAGTTCCTTCGCCGCACCGGGCTAGCACCCACACAAGTGTCCACCAATACCTATAGAATTATCAACGGTGTTCATGAATTGAACAATCGGCTAGGCACCAACTTAGGTCTAGCCAAGATATTAAGGTAATACACAATGGGCCACACCGGCGACGGCCTAGCATATTACTTGAAGATAAGACCGGGCAAGGAAAAAATTGTAACCGGCACCCCGGATAAAGATCTGCACGACGACGATTTTTTCTGGGTGTCGGGCAATTACGAAACAGCCGAGGTGCCGAGCTGGTTCATAAATAAGGACTTCGGTTCTTCATGTAAGCCACTCAAACTTGCTCGGTTAGCTTAACTCTTTACTTTGTAACTAACCGGTTTTCCTGTTTCTTTTGCAGCAATCCAAGCCTTGCAAGCCAACTATCAATTTCCCAACGTCGAAGCAATTCAGACCGTGTTTCGGTATCCTCACCGAGATTGCAACGATTTACTCGGCTACACACCGACCTACAGGTATTCTGCTCCGCGCCGGAGTAGAGTAACTGACTTCCTCCACGCTCCTTCGCTGCCTCCAGATCCTACTCTGCCAGACGTTCCCCTCATTCGCCTGACCGAGGAGCAAGAAATGGCCAAGCGCAGCAGAATCAAGAACCTGCTCACCGCCACATCCGCCGAGATGCCGAGCGTCGTAATTCGCTCGCCAGCCGCCGGTCAATCCAGTGGCGCCGTGGTCGCCCTTGCCTCTCAATCCGCCGGGCAATCCAGCCGAGAACCCTCTGCACGACGCACCGGTAAAAGAGCTCGGGCAGACCCATCCACCGAGTTAGTCGCCGAGCTTACCACTGAGCATCCGTCTGACGCCCCCGCCCCAATGCCGGCCTGGCGCCCACAGTTGAAGCACCGGGGTCAAGACATCCCGACAACGGCTTCGATCAAGGCTGACAAAGGGCATCTGCTTGCCTTCGATCTGTCCAAAGCCCTGCTACTACCGAGCGACGTGGTCAGCAGCGACCACGTCCCCGACACCCGGTTGGTCAAATCGTCAGTGAAGTCTATGGCCAGGGTAAGTCGATGTTCCTCTGAAAATTTCACAAGTGTTTGCCCGGTTCCGTTTCTAATCAACTTGCTTTTTGCAGGCCATTCAAAAACAACATCTCGTCTTGGAGCGCATCCACAGGCTTCGGCAAAAGGCCAACGACACAGCCAGCCAGGTCGAGAGCCTTCAAGCCGAGCTCGGCCGGGCTAGGGCTTCCCTCGAGATGGCCAACGTTGATAATAACAGACTGCTCGGTCAGCTGAATGCGGCCGAGAAAAAACAAAATGAGCTCCAGACCGAGGTGGACACCCTGAAGAAGTCGAAGAAGAAAGCTTGCCGGGCTGCCAACAACGCTGGTTTTAACGAGGCCGAGCAGAGCTACAAAAAGCAAGTCTTTGCAACACAAGACATCTACTTCAAGGCCGGCTGGAAGTCCACCTGCGAACACCTCGGCCAGGGCTCTGACACCGACATATTTGCCAACCCCCCTCCAGCTTCGCTACCGGTCTACCTCGTGCCTTATGCAAACGACGTTTTCAGCGCTTTACAAGTTGAGGCCGAGGAAGGACTTGAAGATGGAGATGGTGAGACAGATTCTGAGGCAGAGAAGGCCGAGGTGCAAGAGCAGCCCGGCAATGCTGAGCCCGGTGCCCAAGACGCAAGTCCAACCATCAACCTTGATGCTGGCGAGGACGAGTTCACCAATCTCTCCCCCCTAGTTTAGTTTTCTTTTTTCTTTTTTGTATTTTTACTTTCAACATTTCTGATGTAACCGGGCTCTGTCCCCACCTTTTGTAATGATTTTCTTGTCAATGAAAAATTCAAATTTTGCCAAGTGTTTGCACGGTAGTCATCAATTCCATCTTCAGCAAAATATCTCGGTATAAATCATTGTTTGAAAAGAACGCCTCGTCAACCGGAATTCATAACTCGGTTGAAGTACTTAAGCAGAACAAAACAAATTGACCCTGTTTTGTGGGCAAGGTCACATTTTTCTCCAAGGAGCAAGTGTGACATCCTTGTGAACAATTTGAGTGGGTCATTCAATTCTTACATTTTAGAAGCTAGAGAGCTACCAATAATCTCCATGTTTGAATGGATCATAAGGAAAATGATGCAAATGATTCAAGTTAAAAAGGCTGGAATGGCAAAATACAATGGTGAGATTTGTCCCAATATTCATGACAAACTTGAGAAGTTGAAGATGGAATCAAGGAATTGCTTTGCAACCTGGTGTGGACAATTGGAATTTGAGGTTGATCATTTTCAGAGGAGGTACATAGTGGACCTAAGTACTAGGACATGCAGTTGCAGGAGATGGGATTTGTCTGGTTTGCCTTGTAGTCATGGCATCAGTGTCATTCAAATCAATCTTGAGCAGTCAGAAGCCTATGTGCATGAGTATTATAGCAAGTCTAGGTACTTGGATACTTATGCATTCACGATACACCCAGTTCCAGACATGCATAAGTATGAGGAATGTGGCCAGAAATTAAATCCACTAGAAGCAAAGAAATTAACAGGCAGACCAAAGAAGTTAAGAAATAGACAAGCAGATGAGCCAAGAAATCCACACAAGGCATCAAGGAAGAGCATCAATGTGACATGTGCTAAGTGTTTGCAGAAGGGGCACAATCAAAGGTCATGCAAGAACAAATTGCATCCTAAGTCCAAAATGGTGAAGCTTAGTGTATACTTATGCATTCATTTATTGTACACATTTTGTTATTTGTTTGTTGTATACTTAATTTGTTTATTGCAATAGAGATCTACTAGTGGGCAATCATCTCAACCTGTATCAACTCCTACTCCTACTCTAACTCTAACAACAAACATCCTGTCGTGACCCAAACCTGCCCCTATGGGTTTAGCGTTGTAACCGGCCAGTAATCTAAGATTACCAAAGGCCTTCCTGTACAAAACATAAATAATCGGGGCTAGCGGAAGTAAAGACAAAATACCATAAGTCCAATGAGCTGTGCATCTATATGAACAACTGTTTACATGCAAAACGTTAATATACCCACTTACAATACATAACACATAACACAATATCTTCTATAAAACATATCTACGGGTCAAAAGTACAACAAAAACAAAGCTTGCTAATAGCCTTCCAGGCCTAGCCCCAACTCGGAGTCACCCAAAACACTTGGTAGGCTTTAAAGCGGTGGCTCGGTTCAAGACCCCGCCTTGGCTTGACTTCTGGGGCGTTCACCTATAAATACATATATAAAAACAGTGAGCTAAAGCCCAGTGAATAACATTAACGTAAAAGGGGTTAATGAACGAATTCCAAATACAATATCCGTAAAACAAATCATATCACAATCAATCATATCAGTCTCATATCAGAACATAATGTAATGGTATATCTCACAGAACATATCACATATCATCTTCCGATTAGTGTAATCGGTTCTGGATACCAATTAAACACATATCACCACAATGAAGTGGCTAACGAGATCTTGTATCACATGTATGTCATGGACCCGCACTAATGTGCTGTCCCCCATGACTTGGGACTATCCGTGGATGCCATATTAGGTTCGCAAATAGGATATTCGTTCACATAATCAAGATAGCATTTCAAGAAACCATAGCTTATCGACAACAATTAAAACATAATTTATATCAACATATCTTTACAGAAATGTTACTCACAGTGGTCTTCCAATACTCGTTGTTCGGTCTTCGAGTCTTGGCCTACAAACACAAGTATTCATAGCACAATTTCTCAATACATAATCGAGTCATGTAATTGGTTCTTAACCTCATCCAATTATCCGTTACTCGGTAGTTCAATTATTTCTCTTATTTTCTTATTTTATTTCATGCTCATGAGGCGTATATGGATGCATATGACATGTGAAAACCGTGTAAACGAAAGTCCGAAAGTCAGAAAACGGAAAGAAACAAAAACCAGAAAATCTGTCCTGTTTGGCCGCACGTGCGGTAGCCTTGGCCACTCGTGTGGTGGCCTTGGCCGCACGAGCGGTGGAACTGCAGAATACATCTTTGGCCAAATCAAGGTTGGCCGCTCGAGCGGTGGCCTAGGCTGCTCGAGCGGTCTGGGTGAAAAATTAGTTCGAAAATTTGTTAAACGATGGGTCTTCTACTTTCTTGCAAACCCAACTCTTTTGCATGCAAAATGAGGCTCAAAACACATTGAAATAAACATTATAACTTCAAATCAAAACTCAAGGTTCCAAATACAAAGATCAATCTCTTAAATTGGAAAGCAAAATCATAACACATGCACTTTGGGTCCCAAACTCAAAATTCATGGAGATTTTTCTCTTTAAATCTCATAAACCATGCAAGAAATCAATTATATGGACATGTCTCATATGAATTTAGAACATGCATGTTAAGTTTATGTGTTAATTACTTTAATTAATGCCATGCATGATAGATTCATGGACTAATTTCTTCAATCCATCCCTTAACTAGGCTTGCATGTTCTAAACTTTCAATTACAACCACAAAAGTCCCAATAACCATGAATACATCTTAATTACACTAACCTCCTAAAAGATTATGAGTATGGATGTCTTAATTACAAAAAATTGAGTTGAAACTCCTGCCTTGAATTGACAATTCATAAAGATGGAAGCTTGGTCTTCAATGTTCTTCTCTAGAGCTCCTTTCAACCTTAAGTCTCTTTCTCTCAAGAAATGTCTCCCAACAAAACCCACGTACTCTCTCCCTAAAACATATCTCTTCCTTCTTAACTAAATGAATAGAGTTCGGAGATTATTTTATTCACTAATTTTATCTTAAGCTTTAGTTAATTATAAGTTTAGCTCATAATTCACATTAACTAAATTGATTCATTTCTCATCATACACATCATAATCTAATTTAAATTAAACTAATTTTAATCACACTAATATGAATTATGCTTTAACTAACCATCTTTAAACTCAATACAAGTAATGAGAGCCAAAAATAACTTTACGAATCAGACAAAAATCAATTTTTAATTAAACCTCCAAGATGATTCTAAAAATTCTCCATGTTCTCAATTTCAATTCCAAAGTTGTATTCTTAACAAATATTTTCCCAATTTGGATAGATATATACAAATTAAATCATATAATCCGCAATTAACACGTGGATAATTCAAATAATTATAATTTGCATTTTTGGGGTGTTACACATGCCATCAAATGAGGTAACCAACTTTTAATATTGACTTGTAACTTCAAGTAGGAAACTAACAGTAGTTTGTCCAATTTGTTCCTAACTGAAATTTTTTTTGCCCCAAATATCCAGTAAGAGCCAAACTAGAAGAGGAGGCCAAGCAGCATCTCAGCCACCAATGAGTACTGCTTCTATTGGACTGAAGATGAGGAGTACTAGGTCATCCACTTAGGTAACTCACTTGTTTATATAACCAACTTTTTTATTTTGTAACTTTTCAGTTTGTTAATTGAAAATGTTGTTGCAGCCCACAAAACTACCAAACCATGGTGGAAAGACATCAAGTTGTCTTGGCAAAGGACCTGAAATCACAGTTGGTGGGAGGGGTAAATGACCAATTAATGCAACTGCATCTGCAGTCAATGTTGGAAGAACTAGAGTGAATGCTAATGTCAGAGGGCATGCTGTTTCAATAACTTCTGTATTAGAGACAATCAAAGTAAGGAGACAGGACAAAGAACTGGCAACTGGGTCAAAGTAGACTATAGGATTACCTGTTATTATTTATGTTTTTGTAATGAAACAATATTGTAGGATGTGTTGTGTTTGTATTTAAGCTAAGGAAGGATAGACGAACACTTAGAGTTATGGTTTTTGTATTTAGAGTTATGGTTTTTGAGAATGGTTTTCAAATGCAGCATACTTCTATAAATGGATTGGTATTGAATGGCATTGTCAGCATACTTTTGTAAATGGATTGGTATTGAATAGCATTGTCAATTTTAGTTTTTTTTTGTCATTTTTGTTCCATTGCTTCAAGTGCATTGATTTGGAATAAGGCCTATTGTTTTGCAAATCAACTCAGTAGGGTTACCATTGCTTTAAGTATACAGTCAATTTGTTTGTGTTGGAAATGTTGGTTGTGTATTTTGCATTGGAATGCAGTAAAAAAAATTAAGAATTTGTTGATTTTTTTCCAATTAAACTCAGCAGGGTTTGTGTTGGAATAATTTTCAATGCATTTTCATGTTCCAATAAAAAAGAACATACAAAAATCACAAATTTCATAAACATAATTCATTGCTTTCAAACATACATCAAGTACATAAAGCACCTTACAAATTCTTACAAATTCATTTCATACTGAACATTAACATGGTGGAAATAAAACACATAAGCAAAACCACCATAGATGTCTTCATCATCATGGTTAGTACCTCCATCTTTATCTCCAGCTTGATCAGTCTTCCATTAAATTGGACTCCTTCCTCAACTCTTGGCATCTCATCGTCAATCTCATCTCTTCCATAGATGAGAGCATATCCAACTGGGTTGCACCAAGCCCAGAAATCACAACCCCCCAAACCTGCATTTTCATAAACATAGTACAACCTACCTTTTGAAGGCTTCTCGGAGTCCACGATTCTAATGGCTGCTTTTCTCCCACAATGACATTTCTTGCTTATGAACCTCAACATTTGTCCTTCTCCACCTCTAATGCGTGAAGATGACATTTTTGCTGGTTAGATTAGCCTACAACTCAACATACAAAGCAACGAGGCAATATAAAAAATAATCTTCTTGGGTAAACTTTTATGTTTAACCCTAGGGGCATTTTGGTCTTTTCATTGTGAGAGAATATCATTAGTTCATGCTCATTTGTACCACACTCGCGTGTACTGCACAGCTAGTTAGAATACACAAAAAAGTTAATTGTGCACATTACTCCATCAACCACAGAAGAATTATGTGATAATATTTAAAAGTCAAAGGTAATCCACATATGACCTTAACCATAGTGGGTGAAGTAAAGTTTGTCCTAATAATAATATAATCTTAGGGAAAATATTTGGGACATCCTTTTGAAGAGATCCCACCATTCTAATGATCTGTTTTGTAGTATTTTTTTGGGTAAATTACATTTACCTCCCCTGAGGTTTCTGACAAATACAGGGACCACCCCTGTGGTTTGAATAATTACAATAACCTCCCCTACTTTACCTGACAATATCAAGATTCCCCTAAATTTTGACAGCCGTTTATATACCTAACAGACCTTGCTGATGTCATCTAATGTAAGCACTAAAATACCCATAATGCCCATAATGCACTAAAATGCCAATTAAAGAATTTTCCACAAAACCCAATCCAAACCCAATCCAAAAGCCCCACAAACCCAGCTCTACCAGTTCTGCAATTCGTCTTCCTTCTCTCCTCATCTTCTTTCTCTTCCTCTCCTTCTTCTCCCGATCGCGACCTAGATTGTAACCAACCGCCATAAACCCAGATTGCAACCCAACATTGCTGCAATCACTGCCTACCATCTCTCTAAAAACTATAGATCTAGGGTTAGGATTTTAGGGGCATCGTTGTGCGGCGTCTGGATGCGCTCTAGATCCCTCGAGGTGAAACTAATCACGTCTTTTTCTTCAGTCTTCCCCCTTTTGATGGTTGGCTGTACCGACAAAACTTCCCTCATATGCTCTGCCTTTTTTATCATGCCCCGGAGTTCGCAGACACGCTCCGGTTCCACGATGCCGTGGATGACATTAATAACTCCTTGTGGTGGTGCGTCTCGGTCATCCTGTACCCTGAGATTGACAGGAGCCTGATTCGGCTTCACGCCGCCATCAATGTAAAGGTCTAGATGCCCAGCCGCAACCAGCTCTTCCAAGTGTTGCCACAAAGGCAAACAATCCTCAGTCCGGTGGCCTCGCTCCCGGTGGAACGTGCAACGATACTGCGGATTATAGCCCTTTTGTCCATCGCCCAACTTAGCAGGAAACCGGACATACTCCTCGTCTCGGATTTCACTAAGTATGCGATAGATTGGAATCTTGAAGACCATGGTTATGCCAGTCCTTGCCTTCATCCTTCTGTTTGCGTCTGCTACATCATCTCGGGGGTAGTCATCCCGGTCATTCCGACGTCCTCTACCCCGGCTCTTACGATTCGAACCACGGTCCGATTCCTCTGCTCGGTCACCTGAGCGGCTGGACTCCTGCCCAACTACGTGTACTTTGCCTGCTGTCTTCTTGTCCGTTGCTACCGGAGTGGCCTTCACGGTAGAGGCTGACGCATCATCCTCTACTCGGATGTGCTCATTGATGCGCTGCATGAGCTGGCCCATGGAGGTCGGCTGGTGCATGGTAAGCGAGTCCCGCAGTCTATGTCCGACCGGGAGACCACGCTTGTATTGCGTGATTGCAAGGTTGACCAGGCAGTCCAAGATCTCGTTGAAGGCTTCCCAGTACCTTGAGTTGTATACCTTCAGTGTGTCGCTCGGTTCCATCTTGACACTTAGCAAATGATCGACTTCCTTTGGTGTCTTTGTGTTGGTTTTGAAGCGTGTAACAAACGCCTCGGCCAACTGATGCCACCTTTGTATGCTCCCTTCCGGCAACCTCTCGAACCACTTTAGGCCCAGCTCGCCTAAACTTGACGGGAAGATTAGGCACATAAGTCCGTCATTGCGCCTATGTCCGGCCATAACCTGTCGGAAGTGGCTCACATGCATGTATGGATCGGTTTTTCCGTCGTAAAGTGTGAACTTAGGCTGGTGGAAGCTTGCCGGAAAAGGTGTTGTTTCTATATCCAGGGAAAAAGAGGTGGCACTCAGCCTAGCCAAGTCTATATCTTCAAAGAGTGGCACTACTTGGCGGGGTGGAGGCATTCCGACCTCCTCGCTGGCGTGAACCCCGTAGGATAGCCGCTGGAAGGCAGGTATTCTCTGAGCTTCGCGCCGGCGAGCCCGCTCCTTTAAGACCGCCCGTAAATCCTCTAACTGAGCAGAGTAAGAGTACCTCGACGTCGTCTCCGGACGTGAGGGTTTATAGGTGCTGTCTTGCGCGCTAGACTTCTCTGCACCCGCGTCGGAATCACCAACCTGGTAACTTCTGGTAATGGATATGGACTGAGTACGTCGCTGACTCTGACCTCCTGAACGGCGGGACGGGGTGCGCTCACTGTGGTCTCCCACTCTAACTACACCATTTCCTTTGACATGCCCCTTGAGATCCTCCATCTCCGCCGCCATTTGCCGAATGACAGCATCTTGATCTCTCAACTTACTTTCCAGTCGCCTGACGTGTGAGTCTCTCCTCCGCCGGTGACTGTCCGGACTCCGTGAATGTCCGTGACTTCTTCCGCGCTTGTCCCGCGCGTCTCCTGACTGTCCTCCGGTGGGCGTCCCCAAGTTCGCCATTGGATGGATGGCGAGAGGGCCTTCTCTCCTTCGGGTGAACTCCGGGGTAGCTCCATCTATGGCAGACAACGGAAACTCATCGTTGTTCGCCATGGACGGCGATCAGATGAACCTGGAAGACAAGGTTTTGTCTGTCAAGCTTCCCACAGACGGCGCCAATTGTACGGGAAGCAAATATTCCGGCAAGCCCGTACTCCTTTCTTCCGAGCTCCGTCGATGTCCGATCACCTGCGAGCAAGTAACGGTGAGCTACCCGGCGGTGTGTGGCCGGAAAAACCCTCCGACAGTCAAGTTAGAACACACACCAGGGGATAGATAGAGAGAAGGGAGAGTGTTGAGTGTTTAGATAAATCCACTTAATAGGATCTACACGTAAGTCCCAAAAAATAATTAATTAATTAAAGTGTCGCTTTGTTTTTTGTGTAAGAAAATCCTTACAAAGTGTTCATCCGTCGCGTATGGGGGGCGCAGACATGCTTATATACCCTCTGTGCCCCGTATCTACTCCCAGTCGTCTCCTTACATGTGGCTCCGCTATCCCATCTGTCAGCATAAACCTTGCTGAACATCACCTAATCTCAACTGCCTGACTTCACAGCTGGAGCTCGGCAGCCGATCTGCTCTACCACGGCCATGCTATGCTTCATACCCAAGCACCTCACTAGATAAACACAAGGAGGACCGGACTAGGCAGCATCTCGGCAGAGCCTAGCCCGGGCACCTCCTTTGGTCGGCTTTCTTGCCGATCAAACGGTCTCCTCGGTTGACCACGTCTTTTCGGGCGCCGGTCACTCAGCCTGTCTGGCTTCAGCCATCCCCTGATCAGGCAGCTCGGTCCAACCGAGCACTACCTTGGCGAGCTTCTTTTCGGTCCGGGGCGGCTCACACTTGGCCCAAGTTCTGCCCGACCCAAGTTCTGGCAGCCCATCTCTGGGCGGATAGTCGATCATCTCTACCCCATGCACCGTTGGGCTCTCAACCTGTTCGGCCGTTGCCTCGGCCCAACTCCAGGTCACAAATCACCCTCTCATTAACTATGACTTTGACAAAATGTCCATGTTTGAGTTAAGAGACCTTTATTATGATATTGACACAGAACCTGGTGGTAATGCCATGTGTGGTGGTGACACAGACATTATTGATATAAACTTGTCTGATATTGACATCATAGTTAATGACATTGGGAATGACTCAGATGATAGTGCAGAGGTAGCTGGGGGTGAGGATGTGGGTAAGGAATGTGAGGGTGGTGAGAAATCAAGTCAGAATTAGGCTATAGGGAGAGTCAAATAGGAAGGGAGCATTACGGTAATGATACACAACATGAGGAGGGGTTGCACCATACTACTGACACTGAGTTTGTAGAAGGTAATGAGGCTGATGAGAGTGACAGTGCACATAGCGAGACTGAATTTTTGGTTGATGAAGAGAAAACTGATAGTGATGATTCTGAGGACTTGGACTATATAGATAGTGAAGAATATAGCGATACTGAAACTTCTGAGGATAGTGCAGAGGAAAGTGATGACCAAAATTGGTTATATGAAGACCTAGAGGGTCCAAATGATGACATTTTTAATGAAACCTCACACAAAAGAATTGAAGGACCCCCACGTAAAGTCAATCTACCAGATAATGTTGGCTGGTATTCAGATATTGATGATGACGATGATGAATTGATTAATCTAAAAGGGTCATTAGATGAGGCAGATGATGCTAGATACCCAGAATGCAAAGAAGGGATGATGAAGGATCCCAAACTTGTAGTTAGAATGAAATTTCCTAGTCCCTAAGTTTTCAGAGAGTATTTGAGGGAGTTTAATGTGGTGCATGGTTATGATATAAAGTACATCAGAAATGAGAGTGCTAGGATCACTGCTGTTTGTAGGCATGGGTGTACTTGGAGGATACATGCCTCTCTATTTGGGGGAACCACAACCTTTTAGATCAAAACTCTAGAGGGGAAACACACATGTAGGAGGCATTACAATAACAAACAAGCCAACTCTAAGTATTTCGGGAAAAAGTTTGTAGATGAGGTGAGAGATGGCCCCTCTATTAATATAGCCTCTTTCAAGAAAAAAATTAAAAGAGAGATAATGGCGGATGCAAGAAGGTTTCAAATATATAGGGCAAAAAGAAAGGCAAGGGAGATAATTGCAAGGGATTTGGTAGAGCAATATCACAGGATTAGGGATTATGCAGCTACAGTTATTAGGAAAAATTCAACCTCACACATTTTAATAATAACTAATCCTGAAAAGATAGAGCCTACATTTGAAATAATGTATTTCAGACTTGGTGCACAGAAAGATAGATTTCTAGCAAGGTGTAGACCAATAATAGGACTAGATGGTTGTCATTTGAAAGAGATTTTTGGAGGGCAGCTACTCAGTGCTATTGGGAGAGATGGAAATGACAACATGTATCCTATTACAGTGGTTTTGATTAAGATAGAATGTAAAGCCTCTTGGTCTTGGTTTCTTGAGGAATTGATGAGTGATATTGGGAGTGTTGAGGAGATGGGGTGGACATTTATATTAGACATACAGAAGGGGTTGGTTGAAACATTTGCAGAGTTATACTCTACTGCAGATCACAGATATTGCCTGAGACATGTGTATAGTAACTTTAAGACAAAATACAGTGGTTGTGTGTTGAAAGACCTGTTCTGGAAAGCTGCATCAAGTGGAAATGTACATGAATTCAATTATTAGATAAAGAAGATTGAAGAAGCTGATCCTAAGACTGTAAATAGGAAGACAGTTGTGAAGTGGTTGAGGGAGACTGACCCTGTTTTGTGGGCAAGGTCACATTTTTCTCCAAGGAGCAAGTGTGACATCCTTGTGAACAATTTGAGTGGGTCATTCAATTCTTACATTTTAGAAGCTAGAGAGCTACCAATAATCTCCATGTTTGAATGGATCATAAGGAAAATGATGCAAATGATTCAAGTTAAAAAGGCTGGAATGGCAAAATACAATGGTGAGATTTGTCCCAATATTCATGACAAACTTGAGAAGTTGAAGATGGAATCAAGGAACTGCTTTGCAACCTGGTGTGGACAATTGGAATTTGAGGTTGATCATTTTCAGATGAGGTACATAGTGGACCTAAGTACTAGGACATGCAGTTGCAAGAGATGGGATTTGTCTAGTTTGCTTTGGAGTCATGCCATCAGTGCCATTCAAATCAATTATGAGCAGCCAGAAGCCTATGCGCATGAGTATTACTGCGAGTCTAGGTACTTGGATACTTATGCATTCACGATACACCCAGTTCCAGACATGCATGAGTATGAGGAAAGTGGCCAGAAATTGAATCCACCACAAGCAAAGAAATTAGCAGGCAGACCAAAGAAGTTAAGAAACAAATAAGCAGATGAGCCAAGAAATCCACACAAGGCATCAAGGAAGAGCATCAATGTGACATGTGCTAAGTGTTTGCAGAAGGGGCACAATCAGAGGTCATGCAAGAACAAACTGCATCCTAAGTCCAAAATGGTGAAGCTTAGTGTATACTTATGCATTCATTTATTGTACACATTTTGTTATTTGTTTGTTGTATACTTAATTTGTTTATTGCAATAGAGATCTACTAGTGGGCAATCATCTCAACCTGTATCAACTCCTACTCCAACTCCAACTCTAACAACAAACATCCTGTCGTGACCCAAACCTGCCCCTATGGGTTTAGCGTTGTAACCGGCCAGTAATCTAAGATTACCAAAGGCCTTCCTGTACAAAACATAAATAATCGGGGCTAGCGGAAGTAAAGACAAAATGCCATAAGTCCAAAGAGCTGTGCATATATATGAAAAAATATTTACATGCCAAAAATGTTAATTTACCCACTTACATTACATAACACATAACTGTCACGACCCAAACCCGGCCCTATGGGTTTAGTACCGTAACCGGCCAGTAATCCGAGATTACCGAAGGCCTGCAGAACAGTAATACAGTAAAACAGAGTACAGGGCCTGAC